>JBAMBL010000935.1:0-600000 GCA_037043405.1 Drosophila subquinaria
TTTTTTTTTGTGGTTTTGTGTTGCCACTGTACCCTGCGGTTAGGTGGACTTATTTGGCCGCCCAGTAATCTGGAAATCGCCAAGACAAGTTTAAATATCAGTAGTCGTATATTATAAATTATAGGTTAATCCGCGCTTCTTTTAGAAAGTCAATTATTTCTTTATAGTTTTGTATGTTTTCTCGAGCGAAAAAGACGTAGATATCGTGGTATTTTAGAAGTGTTGGGTATTGACTGCGAATTGTGCTATGCTTGTGGCAGCTGAATATGATGTGGGATGCGTTATCGATAGTTTTACATACATCGCATGTATTATCGTTTACGACACACATTTTAGCCAGTGTGAAATTATCGAATGCGTTGCCGCTAAGAAGTCTGTTTAAAATTTTTATACTTTTTGGATCCATTTTAAAATTTTTGTTAGCGAACCATGGTTTGTTGAGTGTGTAAGGAAAAATGTCGCAGAATCCTCTGCTTTTTGCTGCTGAAAACTCAGCGTAATCTCTGTCCCAGTTTTGTTTAATGCATCTGTACATGGCCGCAGTGGCGTCTTTTAGTGTCCAATTTAGTGCTGTAAGCGTACCATCCCTCGGAGCATTCCTGGCGGCTGCGTCTACCGTATGATTTTGTGGTATGTTTGCGTGTCCTGGTATGTAGTGGAACTCTGCTGCTCTAATTTGTGTGTTTCTGTTAATTTTTTCAATTATGCGTCTTGCAATATAGTTGTCATGTAGGCTTTTTTTAAGCAATTGAACCCCGCTCTTGCTGTCCGTTAAAAAAGCAACACGAGTTACGCCTTCAGACAGGGCATGATCTAGTGCCTTGTCAATGGCCAGCAGCTCGGCGGAAAGTGACGAAAGAATTTTTGTAGTGAAAAAACTGCTCGTGTGGCCTGTTCTACTCTGATAGAACGCCGCACTTGAATATGTACCTGTTACAGATCCGTCAGTAAAGTACGGAACAAAGCCTCTCTGGTTTATCTGTGCTAGTTTTTCGTTGAATATTAGTATTATACTTTTTTCGTCTATTAAATGCTTGTTTCTGGCGCATCCCTTGAAAAAGTCTACGTCAACTGCTAATTTGTCACAACTTATAGGCCGATCATCCACTTGCACTATGTTTTCTAGAATGTGAGAAAATTCTGCGAAGACCTTTGCGTAGCCTGTGTTGAACTGACAACCTTCCCTCAGCGTCTCACATACAGGTAGGTTGTGTGCAAATGCCTTGGCTAACTCCTTAGCAGTGGCGAACTTGTGTCTGTACTCTGGTGGCAGCTCAGCCGCCAGATGGTAAATAATTGGCACAGGCGTGCATTTAATTAGACCCAAGGCTTTTCTCAGAAATCCGTTCACGTGCGCCCCAATTTTGCTCAAAGCTGTCCTACCCAGATTGCAAAAGGATGAGCACGCGTATTCGAGCTTACTCCGTACAAAGGCCCTGTAAAGTACCATGGCCCTCTTTGGGTTTACCCCGAATCGACATCCGCTTAACAAGTTAAGGAATGTGCAGGTTTTATTGGAGTCTGAGATTACCCTATTGATGTGTGCACATGCTGAGCCGCTAGCTGCAATGGTTCTTCCCAGATACGTAATCTGACTTACTTCCGTAAGCTGTTCCCCCCCATGTCGTACGTTTAGTTCGCGTCTTTGTAGGTTGAAATGAATAAGCTTAGATTTAGCCGGGTTAAAGGTAAGATTAATCTCAGCGCAGTCAATTTCAAAGTCGGCGATTTTGTCCCTAAGCAAATCTCTGGCTACCTGAAAGTCTCTGTGAAAGCAAACTAGAAAGAAATCGTCTGCATACTGAAAAAGCAGACAATTGGGGTCGTTTATCTGGTGTAGGTCAGCAGTGTACAGATTAAACAATGTGGGGCTCAGACAGCTGCCCTGACAGACACCCCTGTCCACCTCCACCTGACTTCTCCCTTTAACCAGCACCCTTCTGTTAAGAAACGAAGTTATCCATTCGATTTGAGCCCCGTTGAAATTCATTCGTTTCAGCTTGGATTCCAGTATCTTAACTTCCACACAGTCGAATGCTTTCTTTAAATCCAGGCATGCTGCCATGACCTGATTACCCCTTGCCTTTAGCGCCTGCACCTTGTTCACTAAGTCGTTTATGCATTGTGTCGTTGACCTGTGTTTTCTAAAAGCGTATGATCTTTCTGGCAGTAATCCATTTTCAGCTATATGAGAGTCAAAACTGACCTTTATAAGCCCTTCTACCGTCTTAAATAGAATGCTTAGAAGGCATATTGGTCTGAAATTCTGTGCAAGGCTGGTGTCCGTGTTTTTCTTGGGCACTGGAACCATCCTTATACGCCTCCAGCTATCTGGAATAGACCCTGAAAGCCAGATCTTGTTAATGAGATTAAATAACTCTAGTTTCTTCGTAGGTGGCAGTAGCTGTATCATCTTGTACGAAATACCATCCAGTCCCCTAGCAGAGTTTGGGTTTCTTGTGGCAATAAAATGCGAAAATTCCTCAAAATCAAACTTATCCCTTGTGGGTGTGCTATTCTCTGGAATGGTCATAGGAATCTGCATGGCAATTATGCTGGGTGCATTTTTGACTCCCTGCAGAAATGCTACATCGTCTTCCTCTGACCACGTGTTACCCGTTCTTTTTACCTGCTTGTATAGCTTTAGATTTTTGACTTTATCCCACATGTTTGGAGACGCGGAGATTTCATTTACGAATTTTTCAAAGTTTAGCTTTCTTTGATTGGATATGTACTTTTGGAATTTACTGTTGGCTTCAAATGCCCTCCTTATGTCTACGAACGCTTTGGTTTTGTAAAATTTTTGTCTGGTCTGGTTTCTTAATCTAAAAAGCTTGTCTGCCTCTTCATCCCACCATTTTTTTGGTTTATATTTGTTTCCTTTCTGTATTGTCAGTGTGTTTTGCTTCGTTATTTTCTTTACCTGGTTGTTAATCTTATCTAAGTCCGTAAAGGACATATCACAGAAATCCTTAGCTACCTTATTATGTAAAATTTTTCTAACTGTAGTATCAGAACTTATGTGGCTAATGTTTATTAAAATGGGTAGGTGATTGCTGTTTGACAGCTTTGATTTTCCTACCTCCCAACTTACTCCTAGGTTTCTGTCATTTGCGAATGTGAGATCAAGTACAGAAAACTGTGACGGGCTGAGCGAGAACGTCGGCTCCCCATTGTTAAGGCACACAAAGCCATGGTCAAGTATCGTTCTCTCAATAATTTGCCCTTTACTGTCATTTGAAGCGCTTCCCCAGCTAGTTGCTTTGGCATTTAAATCGCCACCCACTATGCTTATGTTGCTTAGGGAAGCGGCTAGCCTAAAAACACTTTTTATTCCTGCCTTGAAGGCAGAAATAGTGCTCGAGGGTGGTGAGTATACGCTAAATATATTAATATTCTTTTGCAGATTTAATGTTTGAATTCCTATACTTTCTATTGTGCTATCCATATTGATTATTTTAAATTTAATACTTTTGCTTATATAAATTCCTACCCCCCCATATCCGTCCGATCTAGGTTTACAGTAAAAATTATACCCTAGCATACTACAGTCTGCGTTGTCCCTGACCCATATTTCTGAGAGTATAGCTACATCAACATTATTATTCATAAGGAACATGTTAAGAATTTGTTTGTTATTATTTTGGTTCAAGCTTTGAATATTAATTTGAAGAACTATCATTAAAATGTATTGTTAAGGTTGTTAATAGAGCTTGAAATTAGAAGCGCATCTGTATCGGCGTTAGTAGCGTTGGTAAATTCCCTTAACCCAAAAAGAAAACTTTTTGTGTCCGTGTCTATGCTTGTGTTGTTGTTTTGGTCTGTCAGAAAGGCAGTTAGCTTGGCATTAAGAGTGTTGAGTCTCTTTTGTGCTAGCTCAAGAGCCTCCAATGCATTGCCCACCTGCCTTCCTTTGCTAGCCTTGAGCGTGACCGTTTGTTTGATCATACCAGCGTATGAACAAATGCTGTGGACTCCCTTGGCTGCTTCTGTGCTGTTGTTAACTAAAGAGGGACTATTTTGCCTACTCCTGCCCAGGCTTGGGAAAGCTTCTTTATCTCCCATATTTGGCACTTGTTTTTCAAACAGAGACGGGTACCTTCTTTTCACCTCAACTCTAGTGAGGTTCTCGAGTGTCATACACTTTTGGATTGCGTACGCTTTTTCACGTGCAGGACACTCTCTGAAAGTTGGCGCGTGCTCACCTCCGCAATTCGTGCACGACAAACCAGAGCATAGCACGTCTTTTCCGTGCTGTTGGCCACACCTAAAACAGACTTCCTTGCCCTTGCAGTGTTGTGCCATATGACCAAACTTATAGCATCTAAAACATTGTACAAAATGAATGTAGGGCTGAACTGCCACTCTTGAATACATAAACCTAATCTCGTTCGGCAATTGCTGACCCGCGAAAATGATTTTTATCCTGCTGGTGGGTACTAAAACCTGTCTGTCTGTCTTGCTACGTTTGAGTATTCTTGTCACTTGCAAAATTTTGTATTGCGATTGTATATGGTCATGTACCTGCTCATTTGATAAATGCACTGGAATGTTAAACAGAATTGCTGCTTTTGAGATTAAATGCTTAAATATTTTTGGATTAAATCCACACTCAATTAATTCATTATTCAACGCTAGGGCGTTTGCACTGCTTGCCGAGCTGCAGACCACCTTGCACCGACCATAACCTACTCTGTCGACTTCTTCAATGCCACTAATTTTAAGGTTAAACAAACATTTCGCGAGTTCAAATTGGTTAATAGCCGTTCTATTATTATTCTCACATTTTGCGTCCACATACACTATGAACGGCCCTTTGTGGTTTTCGTCGTATTGATTTTCATTTAAATTTATTTGTTCGCTTACATTTTTCAGACTTACGCCATCTTTCTTACTTTCAGCATCTTTTTTCTTCGCACTTGGTTCCTTTTCCCTCCTTATTGCCGTTGGTTTACCGGTGCTTGTCTCCTTTTCCACTTCTCGCTTCTCCTCCTTCTCCTCATTTTTTGCCGCCTTTTTTATTTTTGGCGCCAATTTGGTTGCGTCTTTTTTTCCCGTTGTTGTCTCTTTACTTCTCTGTCCGCTTGTTTCTGCAATCGTGTACAGTTTCTGTACGTCCTCTTTTCCTTTTTGCATTGATCCCGTGATACTCCTTGACACTCCTCTGCTGGGAGTTGTGCGTCTGGTTTTGACGGCGCTGCTGCTCATCTTGCCGTTTGGCCGGCGATCAACCGGATCACGGTGTCAAATCCGGTAAAGAAAAGAAAAATTTGTCTTTAGAATACTTTTCAGCAATTGACCAATATGGCCGCAGAAAAAGAAAACTAATTGGGATGATTCTCAATCAGTTTCTTTTGTCTCGCTATACGCGAAGCGGCACTAAGAAAAAACGCGCGAAGTCTGTGCTTTTGCTATTTCAAGTTTGTGAAACGTCCACTCAGTTAGGTTGCTGTATTGAGACTGTATTATTAATTTAATTTTTTTCGTTCCATACTAATAAATAGAAATATAATTGCACTCTTGATATTTTACCAAATAACTCTTTTTAATCTATATTTTTTTCTTTTTTCATTTTTATTTTATTTTATAACTTTATTTTATTTTTTATAACTTTTATGCTTTTTATAATTTTTGATTTAAGGAAAAATTTAAATTTTTTAATTTTATTATTTTTTTCTGTTTAACTATTTAATTTCTTATAATTTTTTATAATTTTTAATTTAAAAAAAAAATTAAAATTTTTTAATAATTGTTTTTATAACAAAAAATTATAAGTTCTTTTTTTTTTTAATTTTCATAATGAAAATCAAGAATAATTTTTTTTATTTTTAATTTATTTATGTTTTAAACATGATAATTATTACGACCCCTGGTTGCAACATTGCAGCTGGGGCGTGCAACAAAACTTGACCAAGTGACCAACTTGGCCGCATAAATTTATTTGTCATATGTACAACAAAGCAAAAGCCGACAGCAAATGAGATGACCAAAGAGAGAGAGAGAGAGCGAGGCAGAGTGAGGGAGAGAGGGAGAGAGTGAGGTGGCGGGTGTGTGTGGGCGTATCAGCCAGTCAGTCAATGTCATATTTAGCTTGACAGCTTGCATTCTTCTGTGAAAGTCATTGTGGCAAGTTCGTTGCCTAAGTCTTTTGTTTTTTTGGGCGAATTGCAACTTTTTTTTTGTTGTTGTTTGAAATTTTTGCAACATTCGCTTTAATTAACACATCAAGCTAATGAGCCGCGCAAAAAGCAAAAATAAATAAAAGGGGGAACTAACAACAATATTGAATGATTGTTTCACCTGTTGCTGTTATCGTTGTTGTTATTTTTGTTGTTGTTGCTGCTGTTGTCATTGTAAGCGTATTTAATGGCTTTACAAGTTTTATGCATGTCTCGCTGTCTACAAAACTCTTTGCAAATACGCACACGCCCAACAGCAATAACAACAACAGCAACAACAACAACAATAACAACAACAGTAGAGTAAATCAACAATAGTCGCAACCCTCGCATTGGCAACATGACTCGACTGTCACAGTATTTGCCACTGTCATTTGTTGCTATTGTTGTTGTTGTTGTTGTTGCCTGCCTTAAGCTTTTAACATATTTTTCAATTTCAGCGCCAAAGAAATGTTTTCTCAGTTAAACGCCAAAGATCGCTTTTTTTATGCAACAGACAAAACATGCCAATTGTTGTTGTGTTTCTGCAACAAAAGCGAAAGTTAATCAAGCGTTGACCGCCCAGACAGCAACAGTAACAATAACAACAATATCAGCGCAGACAACAACTATAGAATATATTTCTTATTAGGATGCAAAAGAAGAACGAGAAATCTTTTTAATTTTTATTATTATTCATTTTTCTTAATTGGGATTTCCAGCACTACAAGTATTAACTTATTATTTAAGGTTCTGGTCAAAATGTGTTGTTTACTTAATATAAAGTAACATATATTTTATTTTCTAAACTATACTTTACAAAAAATTAATTTAACTTAATTTTTAAATAGTTTTGATTTAATAATATCTTTAATATTTGACACAAATCTCGCATGTTAAAAGTATTTTTATACTTAATATTTCCACACAAGATTCCAAAACAGAATTCAGATTTAAAATTATGTCTTTAATTTGTACTAAACACAAAAACTTACACAATTTTATTCAGAATTCAAGAAAAATTTTGTTTACAAAAGTTAAATTTAATTTTTAGAATACTTTTTCTACAATTGAGTGGTAAGATATTAATAAAAAGCTGCTAAATATAAAAGAATATATTTTTTTTACTGAGTTTTCGAGTATTTGTCTTACAGTTTTAAAGTCTCTTCAGATAGTTTTCAATTTGGAAGTGTACAAATAATTTTAAAATATTTTATAAAGAAGCAGAAAGTACTATCTAAGAATTAATATAATCAGTCCTGTTTTTTTTGTAATATATGTAAGCAGATGAATAAATATACATTCTATCCTGCTATATGGATAGATATCACAAGGCGTAAGTCTTTGATTTTCAGCAAATTATCATCTCCGGCTTTCTGTATTTGATAATCCAAACGGGAGACAACTTCATGGCAACAACAGTCGCCAGTCAATCAGTTAGTCAGTCAGTGAGTCAAGTAGTCAGTTAGTCGGCAACATGTTGCAGTGAAAAGTGAGTCTGTTTGCGTAAAAAGCAGAAGTTGAAGAAGAGAAACAACTAACCAAAAGCAATGCCAAAGCCAAAACCAAAACCAAAGCCAGAGTCAAAGTCAAAGCCAAAGCTAAAGCCAAAAGTTAGCAGCAACAAAAGCGAAAAGACGACAACTTTGCCGGCTAACTGTGACGTCGAAGCTGACGTCGACGCATGTTTTATTGATTCGCTTTGGTCAGCAAGCAGCAAGTGGCAGCAGCAACAGCAACCGCAGCAGCGGCAGAGCAGTCGACGTCGTCGTCGACGCCAGCAGCGACAAGTGCAGCTGCCAATTGCAAAGTAAACGTCGCGTTGACTCGTCTGGAACTTGTAGTGGTGAGAGGGGAAAAGAAAAGAGGGAAGGGGCTTTGGTGTCTGAGCCACAGTCTGGCCAGTTGTCTGGTTCGTTGTACTGGCAGAGCAGCCGTTGCTGCCGGCGCGACGTTGGCAGCGTCGCTTCTTAAACAGTTTCGAATTTGAGTTTTGGCCAACACAACGCGAAATCAGTTAACAAACGGACGCGTTTTGAAACGGATGCAACGCAACAGCAGCAACCAATAACCAACAGTCGACAACCAAAAAGCCAACAACGATAACAACAATCGAGTTTCCTGCTCCTCGACAACGACAAAACGGTGCGAATGACTTTTCGGTCCCGGGCCCAAAGTGCGAATCGTCGTCGTCGATCGTCGACCACGTCGGGCGTCGTCGTTTAAAAGTGAAATTTACTGAATGAATCGTATTGAATTGAAATGAAATGAAATGTTTGACTGTCCCATGCAATACGAATTGAATTTGGCAACGGGAATGGGATTTGGGATAAGGCCAGTGTTTCATTATTGATCTGTGACAATTGCAATAAAAATAAAAATAAAGCGAAAAGCAAATAGAGAAATGACTAAAAATTAGTTAAACGATCAAGTGATTAACAAATAGAAAGGATAATTCCAACAGACTAACTAACAATTTCAATTTGTGCCCGCGTTGTATGGTAGGTATTGAAAATTTAAGATGATGCAAGATTAACCAACAATTTCAAGCTGAAATAAAAATTAAATAATTTAAAATTAAGTGCAAATATTTTATAATAAAAGATCGCTTTATGATTTGAAAATATGTTATCTGTGAGATGCGTAAAATAATAGGAATCATAATAAGATTAAACAACAATTTCAAGTTGAAATAAACATTAAAGAATTAAAAATGAAGTGTCAATATTTTATAATAAAAGACTACATTTTTAAAATATTTTGACTGTGAGATTCGTAAAACAATTCAAGATTATAAAGGATATTTTAAATGCTAATGATGCATTTAAATTTTCAAAGTTTTCAACGATTTTGTATTTAAAATGCATGGAATAGATTCGAGGTAGAAAAATACATATTGAATTTAGGTAGAAAGAAGTATAATTAAAGTAAGGCGAATAATGAAATATCTATTCATATAAAAATGTTGTGATAGAAAACTATAAAATATTTCAAAACTTATATTTTTATTTAAACTAATTTAGACTAAGTTTATAGCAAATGTGTTTTTTAAGTGATAAAAAATAAATAGAAAATTTAGTAAAGGTATTCCGACCAACTTTTCGATGAACAATTTAATTGATTGAAATCAAAACATCAACAAGTGTCGAAAAAATATTTAAAAATATTTTTTTTTTGTTGGGAATTATAATCAAATATTATTAAAACTAATTAAGACCTAATTTTAGGAGAAATGTTTTTTTAAAGTGATCAAATATAATTGCAAAATTTAGTAAAGGAATTCCAACAAACTTATCGATGAGCAACTTAATCGATTGTAATCAAAACATCAACAAGTGTCGATTGCTGTGTGTTTTACTGTTTTCGCTTTGGATTTGGCGCTCTCAGCGAAATCGAATGTGCAACTCTATGTATTTGTGCAAAGAATTAAGACGCTCCTCATAAACAAACAGCGCAGCTGCAGCAGCAACAACAACAGCAACAATAAAAGAAACAACAACAACAACAAAATACACACATCACTCATACGCGGCGTTGACAGCGCCAAGCGCCAACTGTTCGATTTGAAGTTGAAGTTGAAGCTGAAGTTGAAGGAAAAGGAGACAATGCCAAACACTTGCATCTGTCGATTTTGCCAGCAATATGTGTGTGTGTAGTTTTAAGTGTGTGTGTGTTGTTGTTGTTGTTGCTGTTGTTGTTGTGTGTGTATTTATCTTTCACTTAAAGTGAAGATGACATTCTTTAAATGAAATTAACTGCCGGCAGCAATAACAACAAACACAAGCTGCAAGTTGCTGCTGTTGCAGCAAATGTTGCTGCTGCTTTGGCTGCAATTAGTATTTGTCTTTGCTAATACGCTGCCATGTTGGTATGCATCCCAGTTTGTTATTATTGTTGTTGTTGCTGTTGACCAGTTGTTGTGGTCGCTTTTTATTTCACGCATAAAAAGTGTCGCACACTTGAATGGATCTTTTGGTTTTGACTTTGGCTTTGCTTGTCACTTAGTGTGCCATGTTGTTGTTGTTGCTGTTGTTGTTGTTACAGTTGTTGCTTCGCTTGTTTGTATGTTTATTGGTCTGTTTGTTATTGACTTTTTTACTATGTACGAATACACACACGGCATTCACAGCCGCCTCATTGACTTAAGCGTTCACTTAACGCTTTGCATGGAACTCAACTCGCGGTTTCAATGCGATGCGATTCAATTCGTTCGCTTTGCTTTGCATTTGGCCTGGGTTGGGCCAAAAGCGACGTTGTTGCGCTTTTAAGCATTTCAAGATTAAGTTGCTGATAGCTTTAAGTATCGAAAGTACGAGTACGAGTACATTCAATAAAAATACAGAAGACAGTCAACCAGAAATACCCCACACATCGTCACATGCATGTTTACTTGCCATAATCAATACTCAACACTCGACATAAATATTGATGTCAAATGACGGACGACAGACGACAGACAAAAGCTAAGCGATATGAGCTCTTTCTCTGTCTCTCTCTCTCTCTCTCTCTCTTCGTTTACTTTCTTTATAATGAACACAATCAATATTCAATAAACATAGTTCAGCTAAAGCTCATGTTATGTTGACTGTTAGTTGACAGTTGCTCAGAATGCTGCTGTTAACATTAACATTGTAAGCTGCTGATGTTAACTTATATTATGTTTACATAGGAAGTTACTTAGCAAGGATAGAACTATCGTATAAAACTATTGTACAGAACTATCGTATATCGGGAAAACTATCGGAAAGCCAATTTCCCACATTTTTATACATTTTATTCCATTTTTATAAATTTTTCCAAATTCTTTTTAATTTTTTTTCCAAAAAAAGTAATTATGTATTTTAATTAAAATTTGTTTTCCTATAATAACTTAACGCCAACTGAAAAATTTTAATTGGCATTGAATATTAAAAGTAATTACAATTTTTCACTAGCACTACTTTTTCAATGCCAGTTAAATAAAATTTCATTAGCACTACTTATTTTCAATGCCAATGAAATTCATTAAAAAAGTAGTTAATTAGGAACAACTCGGATGTTTACGTAAGAAGTATCTTATCAAGAATAACTGCCAAGTTTATAAAGGTGCAAAGCCCAAGTAATTTATTGCAATAAACTTACACTTTTCATATATTTTTTTGGCTGGCATTTTTATTTTCCTTATTCAATATAAGGGTTTTTGTATGTGGAAAATCAGCTGATTTTGTAATAAATTTTAATACTATAAGTGTTTGAATTGCAGTTTAATAGAGGGAGCAATGTAAACGATGTAGTGATGTTAAATTAACATAATATTAAATGTAAGCAGTAATTTTTATGTCTGTTAATTAAAACACTTTACATTTCTGGCAAATTGACTGAGTCTTACATAAAGTTTCGCTGTTAACGCAGATTCTTTAAAGTGATTGTAAATAAAAGCCTAACATTATTCAAGTTAGATCATCATATAAAAAAATAACACTTAGCATTAGTGCATAACAAACTATAGAGAGGCACTTCCTGCACTGTTTGTTGGCTGTAAAATAAACTCGTTTAACGTGGCCAATTGACATGTAAACATAATAAAATACGAAATTAAATAACACAAAAATGACGTGTAATTAAACGAATTATGCAAAATAAATTGTAACCATATCAGATTGAATAACTTACACGACGAACGTGTGATAATTGCAGAGACATTAAAAGGCCTACAACAGATGTGATAAATTAAAATGTGAGAGGAATAAAGCATTGAAGAAGTAAAATTACTTTGCTTACTGTATAAAATTGTATTGTTTTCAATCAATTGCCTGATATCTTTTAATACTCTCCTTATCTTCTCCTTTCTATCCTTCTTTTGTTTTGGCGATTCTGTGTATTTTCATGCCACGCCCCCTAAATAATTAGGCAACTGCGGTGGCTTCTTTATGAAGCTGTCGGTGAATTTTATTTGATTTTAATTGCCCGCCGTACAGAGATTTTTGCCATTTAATGGCTTTATTTATGCGTGTAGTAATCAAGTTAATTTTTACGATTGCCGCCAAGTTGCCGCCGTGCAACAGCAACTACAGCAACAACAACAACAACCACCTGTGGAGCCACTGAAAAATAAATGCAAATTTTGTTGCTGTTGTTTTGAAACATTGTGCACAAATTTCACTTTCATTGGGGAACCGATGACAACGCAACGATTCGCTACAGTTCCATTCCGTTGATGGCCGTACGGGAACCCTAAGGACATGTCCCAGAAAAGAGACAACAAACCACTGCACAGCACAGCACACCACACAGTGGTGCTGTCGTCGAGTGCTTTGAAATACTCGACCACCCAAAATTGGCTGAAAAGTGCCAAGAGACCCAAAAGAGTCTCAGGCATTACGAGGTTGCTTTTAATTAAGTTGTCAGTTAAAGGTAGAGCGAGTATCACCATCTTTCATCCCTCTCTCTCTTCTCCTCATGCTGTACTCCTGTGTTTTATATCTGTCTTTCTTTCTTCCTTTATGTGTTCCTCTTACTTTATTCCATGGTACGTTGAAATTTTGGTAATGAAATGTCTCGTGTAAGATTTAAATTGGAACTGAATCTGTTTTTACTTAGTTGCACAGATGAACTTCTCTATATGGAACTTCTCACTAATTTCAAGTGCACAGCAGCAATCAGGAGATAATTTTTTCATGATTCTTTAGCGATAAATTTAAAATGTTGTTTTATACTAATTATGACTGTTAATGACATAAGAAGTTGATTAAATCTGATTGGGTTCTAGGTTTTCCTTACAACAAATGTTGGATCAATTCAAATTTTTTGCATACCCAGACTTAACTTAACTTTGTTTCTTTTCAGTCTATAACTTAAAGCTTACATTAGTCTGATTTATTATTTTTTGATTTTAGTTTTAGTTTAATTGTTTAATTGTCTGCTTTTAGGCGTGCGATAATAAATAAATAAAACAAAAAAATAAATAATTAAACGTTAGAGCTAAGAAATCAATATTTTAAGAAAAAATATTATTTTAGCGAATATAATTAAATTTGAATGCAGATTGAATTTAAAAGTAAAATCCTAATCAACTTGACATTCTGCTTGTAAATCGGATCACTTTTGGCAAAGTTATGAAAATGTTAAGCTTGTGATTTTTGAACCAGCAACTTTACAACTCAAAATCTACTCAAAAGTACGAGTGTATTTTTACTTTAAATATTCTTTTGAAAAAGCTCAATATATCGCTATTATTTGGATCAATTAATTTAATTATAAATCAATTCATTTTTCGATATTAAACTTAATTCACAGTTTGAATATACGTATGTACATCACTAATAAATAATAAGGCAAACAGATTGATTTAAGAAGTAATGTTTTATTTATCGTAGAGCTACTAATAATATACTATATTTCAATTTAAGATAATTTTAAAGATTTGTTTAGCCGAGTGCAAATCAAGTTTGTTGACCAATTCTTTTGTTTGTAATGTCTCGGACTTTGGATTTCCATCACTAACAAATTATAAGGGAAACAGATCTAATAAAGAAACAATGTTTTATTTATCGTAGATCTACTAATAATATACTATAATTCAATTTAAGATAATTTTTAAGACTTGTTTAGCCGAGTGCAAATCAAGTTTGTTGCCTAAGTCTTTTGTTTGTAATCAGTCGGTAAATCGTAATCGAACTAAAACGTAATTTGCATTTACATTTGCAGCTAACCCGCACCGTGTTTCATGATGATTAGCGAACGGCACAAAACCAATAATTTGGTAACAATATTTTGTTGCTGGCTCTGCCTGTTGCATGTTGCATGCCCCGGCAATTGTTTGGCTGATGAGGTGTTTGAGGTCTTGCCACAAACGACGACAACAAAGACGGCCAATCGTCAGGATGAAGTGAATGTCTTGGCAATTGTGACGCCCAATGCAACAACAGGTGAGAGAGGGGAGGGCAGGGGAGGGGGGACCTTGGGGAGCTGCCAATGAACTGCATGAAATGCCGCAAATATGAAAGATTTGCACTTTGATTTTGTTTTAACCACCAAATGCCAACATAATTGACACGGGAGACCACAAAGATACGAGATGGGACGAGACGAGACGCAATCATCTGTCCACCTGTTTGCTCTGCGTGTTATTATAAATATATATACATATATATATATTAGGGTGTCCCTTATTTGGTCAAAGTCAATATTTTTAAACGCATACGGGCTAGTTCTGTTCATTAGGTCCTAAAGTACTCAGAAATAAATTTTTACCTCAATCGGAGTATGATAACCCGTGCCGACTTGGATCGGAAAATTTCAAAACTATATGGGACAAAAAAAAAAAAAATTTTTTTTTTTAAATTTTTTATTTTTTTATTTTGTTCATTAGGTCCTAAAGAACTCAAAACCAAGTTTTCACCTTGATCGGAGTACGATAACCCATTCAAATTTGCATCGAAACATGAAAAAACAGTATTTTAACACTGATTATACATTTTTCGATGATTTTTCATGTTTCGATGCAAATTTGAATGGGTTATCGTACTCCGATCAAGGTGAAAACTTGGTTTTGAGTTCTTTAGGACCTAATGAACAAAATAAAAAAATAAAAAATTAAAAAAAAAAAATTTTTTTTTTTTTGTCCCATATAGTTTTGAAATTTTCCGATCCAAGTCGGCACGGGTTATCATACTCCGATTGAGGTAAAAATTTATTTCTGAGTACTTTAGGACCTAATGAACAGAACTAGCCCGTATGCGTTTAAAAATATTGACTTTGACCAAATAAGGGACACCCTAATATATATGCTTTTTTGTTAGCTATTTTAATGGCCAACATTAGGAGATGCAAACAATTTTAACGCAATCATGCGCGGTATTTTAATGTGGTGCAGCCAAATGAAAGTGAAAACCACTTGGGACATGTCGTGGCAATTATGCAAGGCAACAGGATAAATGCAATGGAAGTGCATTTAATCTTTTGGCCATTTATCAATGCGTTCAACCCTCTGGACAAGACTGAAAACCGAAAACAGAATTGGAAAATTGCCATTGATCATCTGTGTTTTGTGTTTTCAGTTCCTGGTGCATGTCCTCACGTTGATCTATGCTCCATTCAAATGGAAAGCGATTTGTCTGGTTTTTAGCTAAATAACTTGGCCAAGTTAACTCCATGTCCGCCAATACCAATCGCATTTTGTTGCCGCCCCATTGATCAGTCAATCAAGTCATGTTGCTTGTGTGTTTGTTGTTGTTTGCCATTGGCCAAGTGTCTTGGCCATGATCCTCCAGCTGAGATTGCCAATTGGCTTTCAGGTGGGCGCACCGCCTGCGGTCTGTGGCTTGAACTATGACTTCAGCCTGCATTCAGGCCCAGACTCCCACAGTGATATCGCATTATTCACAAATCCCACACTTGGCATCCGTCTGCTCCATTCGACGCTTGACGGTTGATTGCACTTGCCACTTGCCACGGGCAGCGACATAAAAATCAATTATATTCCTTGACTCAAGACACGTGCGAGGTCAGCTTGAAAAGATCTTGAAAGCTATTCATTCTTGCATTTTTCTTTAGAAAATAATTGCAAATAAAGCATACCTATTATTAAAAAATAAACAAAAATCTATTGCAGATTTCAAAAGTTTCTTTACCACAGATAGAAAGTAGCAGGAGTTATAAAATGTTTAATAAATATTGCATTGCTATTTTTGATATTTACAGAACTCTTGCTTCTTCATAAAATTAATACGACATTTTTTATCTCATATCTTACGTCTCAGAGAAAAGAGAATTCATAACATTATAGAGAATTTTTCACACTAAAGATGCGTAAAATATACATTCGATAGATAAATTTATTCAGTTGTCTCTAGAAACCATTACTTAATCGTAGTTAGATTGTTGCAAGGATTTACATAGCTTTTCTGAATGGATCTAGTTAACCCCAAAAGAAGAAAACTTTACCATTATATAACCTATTTCCTAACTTAAAATAAAAAAAATCTTTTTTACAATTTCTGTGTTTATAATCAAGTACTTACAGTAATTTTCTTTTATTTAAAGTCAATAAATTCAAGTAATTATTTCATATATAAAAAAATGTGAATATTAAATGTTATAAAAAGCAGAAATTGAAAAACTTAGCTGATTTCATTACAAAGTTTGTATTATTAAAATAAACAATTATAAATCCAAAAATCTAGCGTCTTCAACTCTTTTGTTATAATATAAACAAATTTAAAGCATGCAAATTAGTTTTTAAGATCTACAGCAGAGTTTTAATATAACTGCCCTGCTTTTAAACAGGGACTGTAATCATTATAAGTTTTATTAAAAAAATGTTGAAATAATGATTAATTTCACGTTTTATAGATTTGCTCACAAAATAATGAATAAATTTGAGTTATACTTTACTACTCAACAAATAATCAATTTTTTTGAGAAAAAAAATAAAACAAACTTATTTCATAAGTTTTATTTTTTGCTCAAATAGCTTCGACTTTTTCTAAGGAAGTAAAGGCAAGAATGATTCATATTGCTTGTCAATAAGCCAAGAAAAACAATAATATTAATCCGTTAAAAAAAAATAACAAATTTCTTGTGGAAAGCATCAAATTAAGCTTTGTCGAAATTACAGCTTGAGTTTAATTTTGAGCAAAAAGTAAAAATCATGAAATAATGATTATTCTTTAAGTTTTATTTTTTTGCTTAAAAATAATGATTATTGGTTGAGTAGTAAAGTATAACTCAAATTTATTCATTATTTTGTGAGCAAAACTATAAAACTTGAAAATTTTTTAGAAATGGTGAAAATGCATAGATGAGCCTTAAAGATGAATATTGGCACTTTTCACGGTGTCTCAAAGTTATTACATAGAAGTGAATGATTTTGTAAATACAAAAAAACCAAATAATCATTATTTGCAGTCCCTGGTTTTAGACTAAATGAAATTCCTGCCCTCAACTAGATACACAACTTTATAAGAAAAATTAACAAAGAGTTCTTAAAACACATATTGATAAGGCATCGATTTACCCTCGCTTGGCGGGGTTTCTTGGCCAAGTGACGCTGTAAAAACATTTGTTAACACTTTAACGAGTTATGATTCGCCCCACTCTCAGTGCAGGCCCCAATCCACCATCCACCATCTCCATCTCCATCCACCATCTCGATCTGTGCCTTGGGGGGCAACCTGATGGTGTGGCAATTAAAGTTGCACATGTATTTTCCCAGTTAATTGATGCCCGCTTCTTATTCATTGCAGCACCACGATTGGATCCCAACAACAACAACGAGTGGCGGCCACTGGGACACGGCGATCCGCTGCAAAAGGATCCCACCTATGACTACAGTCCGCCGGCCTTGGATCGCGTTCGCTACTGGGCGGAGAACAATGGCAGCAATCAGGATGCGAGACACAAGTTGCCGCCCGAAGTGTTGCGGAACAAGACGAAGAGCGAGATTCTGTTGCTGGGCGTGGCCAGTCAGCGGGGGGAGGATCGCCTGAGGACGGCGCAGGTGAAGCTGACGTCGCCGTATGTCCAGCAACAACAGCAGCAACAACAGCAGCAACAACAACAACAGCAGGCCAAGTATGCGGCCATTAGGAGAAGCTACTATGCACCACAACAACAGCAGCAGCAACAGTTGCTGCAACAACAACAGCAGCAACAACACAGGCCACACACACATCTGATGCCGCCACCCATGATGATGAAGGGATTGGGCGGCCATGTGGAGTATCGGCACAGTGTGATGAACTCGCCGAGCAGCAGCAGCTATATGAGCATGAACATGGCCAACAGTTACAGCTCTCCCGCCTCCTCAACCTCGTACTCTTCCAAGCCCATGAGTTCCACCCACTTTTACAGCAGCCCCTCGACGGCCACATCCTCGTGGTATTCCCAATCCTCGCCCAGCCTGCCACAACGCATGAGCTACGGCGACGCACATCATCAGGAGTCCATGCAGCACTACAGCTTCTCCAGGCCCAACTCCCTCGGCAGCAACAACAAGCTGATGGCACCACGCAAACCTTGGCTACACGAGCTGCTCCAGAAGGAGCTGGTGAAGCCGACGACGCTGAAGCAGCGCATGAAGCCCACCATGCCCGCCACCAAGTACTTGATGGGCACCACCAGACCACAGCAATCGTTCCCAACCCATCCCACCTATGCGCCCTTGACCTATGCGCCCGTGACCTTTGTGCCCGGCCCGCCCACCATAGAAACGCCCAGCACGAGCACAAGCAGTCCAGCAATGCCTGAGATCTACATCACACCCACCACATTGACGCCCACTTTTAATGCCGGCTTTCGACCCATGAGCAGCACAACAACAACAACAGCAACAGCAGCACCAACAATGACAACGACAACGCTGAGCAGCTCCAGATTGATGATACCACAGACGAGCAATCTGTCCCGGCGACCCACAGTGGCACCAGCTCCAGAACTCACCACCGATGCACTGTTTTCCCATTACAAGCAACCACCGAAACCACTTTTGGGTCCCATGTATCTGATCATCGAAGGTCACTCCAAGGTGAAGACCTATGGACAAAACGAATTGGATCCGCATAGTCCAAAGATAGTGCCGGTTATATCGAAACGTGAACCGGTGGTGCGGATTGCGGATCCCAACGAGAAACGCGGCACGGTGGAGACCTATCAGGTCAAGCATTTGCATACCAAGACAATGCCGCTGACGACGACAACGACAACAACACCAGCAACAACAACGACAACCAAAGCGACAACGACAACCAAGGCGACAACAACAACCAAGGCGACAACAACAACTACTGTGAAACCCATTGCAATTAGTTCCAACAGCAGCAACAGTTCAACGACAACAACAACAACAACAGCAACAGCAACACCGCCGCCCAGTGGCGTTCAAGATCTGCTCAGCTTGCTGGATAACATGTTTCAAGATGCACACGAGATTGTCTCCAGCAGCACAGAGTCAACCAAGACCATCTTAAAGCCAGTGACAACAGCAACAACAACAAAGTTGCTGCCACAGCAGCAGCAGTTGCCGGAACCGCGAATTGCCAGCAAAGCCAACAGCATAGAGAGTCTGCTAGAGGAAACAGAGTTCAAGGACCAGGAGCAGGAGGTCAAATATGGTTCAGAGATCGCAACCAGCACGGAACCTGAACAACCGCCGCGTGCCACTCGGCAAATCTTTGACTATGATCAATTGCCCGAGTCGCGTATTAAAAGCGAAGACAACGACTACGATGATGATCAAGATGATCAACTGGAACTGGACGAGGAGGCGGAGGAAGGGGAGTTGCTAGAGGATGGCGAACTGGAAGATGATGAAACGTCAGATAGTGAACATAATTTAATCAAACGCATCGATAAATTTGTCGATGATGTGGACGATGATGGAGACGATGATTTGGATGATTTGATTGAGGGTCTCTCGCCTGGCAATGACAATGATGATGATGATCAAGACGATCATGATGATGATGATCCAGACGTTGAGAAGCAGCTGCATTAACATTAGCTATACATTTAATTTCTTAAAACTGCGCTCTATACCAAAATCTATCACAAAAAACTTTTTATCTAACATTTAATTGTAAATAAATAAGCTTTAAAGATGTGGCTCTAACATTATTATAGTTTATACTGTTGTGCGTATTGTAATTTAAATTAAATTATTACAAGTTTTCTTTGTTTTTTAGTTATTAAGTGTGCAATAAATTTGACAATAAATAAACATTGCAATAATAATTGTAAAAGATATTTTGTTGGTTTATGCATTCGCTTAAAAAACAAGCAGTGGAAAAAGCTGCAGTATAGACACAAACCCAAAACACAGATCGCAAGCAGTGCACTCTCGCTTGCGCTCTTTTTGTGCGCTCTCTGGAACTGCAACGTATCAATCAAACTGGATATTTTCGTGCGCTCTCTTTGATTAGACTTGCGAGCATGTTCGTATGTATTTCATTATTAATACTCTGCAATTTCGCTTTGTTTATTTCTGCTTCGATTTTCCCAGCAACAGTTGAGAATTTGTCGTCGAAGCGAACGGTAAAACACAAACCCTCCAACGTTCTCTGGAAGCAGCTCCGTGCGCGTCGTGGGTGACAAATCACAAGCATTAAACTACTCGTAAATTGTACGTCAAGTGCCTAAATTAAGAAACAAAAAGTCGTAATTCTCAGTCATATTGTACTTGTACTTCAATTCAATTTAAACAAATGTTTCGTTTTTGTTTACTGTGCAAAAATAACCGCTAAAAAAGTTGTTATTTTTTTTATTTTTTGTCTATTTTGTTCTTCACGACGGTTTCGCTTTTGTTTGCAAATAAGAGAGCGACGAAGAGACAGAGAGAGCGTGAGAGTGAAAAGTCAAAGCAAAAACACATGCCGAAATCGCTAAAGTGTGACAATGTTGCATTATTCGCCCCGTCTCTCTCCCTCCTTCCTCTTTTATTGAAACACATTTGCGAACAGGCTAAAAGGCAACAACAAACAAAAGCATAAAACACGTGTAGCTTTTGCCCTTGTTTTATGACTCAGCCACTGTTTAAAGATAATAAAGTGATAAAAAGTAAACCCAAAAATACATATGCAATTCACCCGCACATTTTGGACTTTGAAAGTGTGACTAAATGTATGAAAAATTCTGATCAGACAAACGCACAGTGTGTATGTGTGTGTGTGAGTGTTTGTTGGAATAACCTTGATTTGTCTGCTAGTGAATCGTAAAAAAAAATATTTGAAATACGTTTAAAAATTTTGGGCTTTAGCGTCTCTTCAAACAACAACAAAACCTAAGCAAACAAACGTTCAAAGCAAAAACTGGTTCAGCAGACGTCTGTGCAAAAACCCAAACAGAGAATAGGCAGAAACAAAATACAGACAGAGAGAAAGAGAGCGGAAGAGAGAGAGAGTGAGCGAGCCAAAGAAATCTCTTGTTAGGCTTTGCTAATGCCAATCGGAAAAACGAAATTCGAATTAAAAAAGAATGAAATGCAGACAGCGAGAGTTTATCAGGCAAATGTCAGACGTTGTTGATAACACGGCGATGCTAGACAGCCAACATTAACTGATAAGCCAGAGGCAGAGCGTTTATATTTGATTTTGTCATTTAGTGTGACCATTTAGCATCCGTTTACAATGTAATCAGTAAAACACCCACAGACATGTCTGGTTGGAATTTACCTACGTTATATGTACTTCTAGTTGGAACTTATATAAAAAGTTCACTGATACAAAAATTGACTATCGTTGCCTCATCTTTGACATTGCATTACTGACCTACTTTGCCCAGAAGTCGGCGCAGTTCTCACTATGCGACGATTCAACCGGTTTGCCGGCGTAATTAGCTGACCAAGTGCATCCATTAATTGCCTGTATTAAATTAAAAGTACACAAAAATCACAATTAAATCAGTTCAAAAAAATAAGTAATTTTTCCCAATTTTTACACTGTTGAAAATAATAAAAGTAATGTACACTTTTCAGCATGTTTATTATGACAACATTTAAAGTTAAATCTACTCATAATTTGAAACTACTTCATGTACATTTTGGCATTATGATTTTTTGAAAATTGCTTAAAAGTTACTTTTTGTATTAAAAGGAGGAAAAAGGGCTTAAAATAGTGAATTTTAGTAGTAGTAGATTTAACTTTAAATGTTGTCAAAATAAAATCTCAGTGTTGTCTGCTGATTTGAAAGATGTGTATTATAGAAACTAATATTTCAACTAAATTAAAATGTAGCAAAACAAATGAAAAGGGGCCATTAATCAACAATTATAGCTGAACTTACAGTGCCCTTTAAGAGGCCACGATTATTGGACTTTTGTCGTTTAAGACCACAGATATATGATATCAGAATGTCAATGCCCTTGTGAGTAAACGAAAAGTTGTAAAAAACCACAGCAAGCACCTCAAGTGTGCTTTCTTCCTGCTTCATGTAGACACATGCATGCACACACATATAGATACAGTTGCAGCAGATACAAAGATACATACGCTTCGTGGTGCCAGTTCCTTGTGTAATCAGACAGCAGAATTGTTAATCTCCTCAATGTGTGTAGAGTTGATAAAGTCACGTCACGATGACTCGACTTATTCATCATGCACTTTACACGCATGAAAGAAGACATGAATTCTCACTGTATATATACAAATGTACATACAGTGGCGGCAGAATTAATAGGGACACTCTTTCTTTTACTATAACAGCTATTGTAAGTCAAGTCTTCAAATTTAAAAAAAATATTTGGAAAGGTCATCTAAATTCCGTTTGAGTGATGCATAACTTTCCTTAACCCATTAAGTACCATTAAGTAAAAAATTTTTGCAGTTACTCTTACAATTGTTCCAAGAATTTTTTTATCTTTTAAATTTGAAGACTTTACTTACAATAGCTGTTATAGTTAAAGAAAGTGTGTCCCTATTAATTCTGCCGCCACCGTATGTATAAGCAAGGCAGTTCAATGCACGACTTTTTATACTTAGCATACATACTAAGTTTTGGGCACACTTTTGGTTTTATCGGAAAATAAGTAAAGTATTTTTACAGTGCTTAATAAACTCCATATTTATTAACGATCCTTATCACTGTTTACGAATCGTAAACTTGAATAACGTACACAGTTGTTTCACTAATTGTTTGGACAAAAAAAAAACACATATATTATTTTGAGCAAAAAAACTTTTCTATTTTTTTTTTTCCTTTTTCAACAATTCAAACAATAAAAAACAAATGTGTTAATTTTGTATTTTGTCAAAACAATTACTTGACCAACTGTATATTTTTTTGGGTTTAGAGAGCTTTTACTAAGCGTCCATTAATTGCGATAACCTACAAAGCACTGTGATTCAATGTTAATCTAAAACTATTTTTAATCCAGAAATACATGCAGTAATTGTTTAAACAAATTCCTAATTAAAACTTGTTGTGGTCGTCATAAACTATAAACAAGTTACGTAGCACAAGCTTTAATATATATATTGAATATATTTGCGATTTGTGGAGAGTACATTTAGTAGATTTGAAGAGTGTCAAGTCCATTCCACTAATTTAATGTATGAATAAAAGTGCTTGCCGGTCAAGTTTGTATAACAAATGAAGGAACAAACAATCAGTGTGAATATGCATTAAATAAAGTTTTGGAAGCAATCTGGAACAGCGTCATTCAATTTAAACTTGTGCATAATTATTAAAAAACACTTTTAAAAAAATTTAGAGAATTTCAAATAAGCTTTAAAATTGTAGCTTTTAAATTGTATTGTTCCGGATGATTAATTTTAAATTATTTTTAATATTCGTACATACATACACTGCGTTTCACTTGAATAGCACACTAAATTTTTTCATTATTATTTGCTCATCTTTAAGTATTCGCTTAATTTTATTTATTAATTGTTGTTGTATATCGTTTGTCACTTTATTTATCCTCTTTCAACAAAAATTAGACACCTGAAAATGTACCGTTATATTTTTGCGATAATTTCTTCTGAATTTGCTTCAATAAATAGCGCAATTTTTGTTTCACTTGAATAGCACATTTTAGACTTAATTTCATTTTATCTGCCAAGATCATTAAAATATAAATTTTTTTAAATTGATTTGTGCATTTTATATATAATTTGAAAATTTTATGTTATTATGGACCGTGGATCAGCACTAAGTAACAAAGATCAGGTCCAAATAAAAAGCTATATTGATTGTGACCTTTCTGTGACCAAAATACCGAAAAAAATAGGAAGAAGCAGAAAAGTTATATACAATTTTACTAATAATTATCCAAACTATGGATAAAATATGAAGGGACGCACAAGTAGTGTTCTTAGCAATACAGACAAGCGGTTGATTCTGCGGCAAGCGTCAAATTCTCATGGTTCGGTGGACAAGATCAGGTCAAAAGCAGGTGTTAATGCGAGAGAAACTACCGTAATGAGGGTTATTTCGAAGCGGAACACCTTAAACGTTTGAAATTTAAAAAAAAAACCCCACTCAACCCCACACGTAAAGAAGCTCGATTGACTTTTTGCCTCGGTAATATCTCATGGACCAAGGAGCGGTATCATGTAGGCTTTTCTGATGAAATAAAGTTTAATTTGAAAGGATCAGACGGCTATAACTATTATTTACATGATTTAAGGAAAGAGACTCATCTGTTGGAGCGTTTGCACAGCCGAGTGGGCGCGGTTTTAGTTTGGGGAGCCATATCTTACTATGGTACTTGTGAACTCCAATTCCTAAGTTCAAATATTAATGTAAAATCGTACTAAGGAGTTTTGGAAAATGCTTTTTCGCATTCGAAAATTTGTTTAATCATAGGCCATGAGCTTTCCAACACGACAATGCCCCAAGACACACTGCCAGTGTTGTAAAGTCCTTCATTGAAGCTAGAAATGTTACCATTCTGAACTGGCCACCATACTCGCCGGATCAGAATATAATAGAAAATGTTGGAAATGGGAATGGGAATGGCTACCCAGAAACGTTTTTGAGTCTGGAAAACAATTTTCAACCAAGAGTGAATTAATTGAAGGCATTCAGAGGGCGTGGGCTACAATTTCCCTTGATTACATAAAAAGATCATGTGATCACTTCCCAATAGAGATTTACGAGGTTATATGGGACAAGGGAGCCACAACACATTACAAAACTAATAGATATTTGCAGATAAACCTTTAATAAATAAATAAAAAAATTAATCTTAATGTTTAAAGTTGTTAAATATATTTAATAAAAAAATGTGCTATTCAAGTGAAACAGAATTTTTGAGTTATTTTTATACTTTTTTGGCTTTTAAGTTAATTTTATATTAATTGTTGAACTTATTTAGGTTTTTTCATTTTTATAATGAAGAATATTTATCACACTATAAATAGAAACTTTAAAACAATAGTGTTTTTTTATTTGGTTCAAAGATATCGACTAAGGAAATTGAGTGTATGGAGTGTGCTATTCAAGTGAAACGGAGTGTATGTCAATATAAAAAATTTCGTTTCATTTGGGATTTGCAAGTTTTAGATTAATATTATCTTAGTTAAAAAAAAATCTTTGAGAATCTTTCAATGAGCTTGAAATTAATTGAAATGTGCTTAAGGCTCGATAAATAATTATTATATTGTGTTGTGAATAAATATATGAAAATCTGAAGAATGCAAATTAAGAGTTGATTTCAAAGCAGGGACCGTAACGATTATAGTTTTATTGCATAAAAGTTATTTGTTGATTTTTATCAAAAAAATTAAAAGAAAACTCCTATTTTTCTAAATCTAAATAAAAAAATAAAAAAATGTTTTATTCTTTTTCAATTTTAATTTAAAAATTATAATTTAGCTCTTATTTTCCATTTTTAATTTGGCAATTGAAAGTAAAAGTTATTTTTCAATTTTTATAATAAAAATTGAAAATAAAAATTCTTCAAATTAGAAAGGTCATAAAAAACAATCATTTATATTTTTAATTTTTATAATAAAAATTGAAAATTAACTTTTATTCTGTACATTTTAAAATAAAAATTGAAAATAAAAGTTTATCCAGTTTCTCATAACTCTTATTTGCGGTCCCTGTTTTAAAGTCTTTAACTATTCATATAATTAAGCACATGTCATTGGGCATGATTTCTAGCTGAGTAAAAGCTAAGAACTGATTGCTCTATTAGCCAATAAATATCGCTCATTTGTAATTCAAATTCAAATTGTGATCACCTTGAGTGTCAAACTATGCACAGTGCCTAACCTAATCTCAGTTTTCCGATCGCGTAACAATCGCAACTTTAGCCACTGCTTATCACAGTTCAAGCTACCTGTATCTGTATCTGTATCTGTATCTGTGATCAGATGATAGTTTCCATGTGTTTGTGAGCTTGAGTCGCACCATGCAAATATCAGTTTACCTGATCAATCGACTCTCTCGCGCACTCAAATGAACTTTGACCGCAAATTATTGTGAAACAACTGCGGCTTTCATAATTACAATGTTTGTTGAAGTAAAACAAGTATTAGTTTAATTTTGGAATAGTTTTGATATGATCGATTCGATCTTTCGGATTAGTTAAGCAACACTTTGATAAAGTTATTAAAAGTCTCTCCTTGAGACTTTTTATTTCGAAGCATGTTTCAAGCGAATCACAAATGTTTTTTTCTTATCAAGACTAGTATATTGCATTTTTTACGGCCAAAAAAAGAAATGGTTGCGATAAGATTTGCGAATGGTATTTGAAAAGTCGGTGCCACTTGAGTTGGAATCTAATCGACGTTTCGTCAATGAATAGCCGACCAGAAACTGAACCAGCCAGCAGCCATGACAACAACCAAAGATCCCAAGGAGCAAGCCGCCAACCCAGCCCAACAACAAGCCCAGAAGAATGGCGTTGCCGGTGGTCTAATGAAGCGTCTGAGACGCTCTGCCTCCGCCACGGAACACAATTTGAGCAATCTACGGAATCGCAAGTCTACGCAGAACCTCTTCGATCAGCACGGCAATCCCATAGATCTGAGGCAGTATCGCAAGGTGCTCGACAAGGATGAGAATGGCAATGGGACCAGTGAAAAGAAACTGCGCTATCGTCGCACGCAAAGTGTCACCCGTGCCGAGGAAATATCCAACAAGGAGGCCAAACAGCGCAAGGCACAACCCGACAGATCGTAAGAGCTCCTAGGACTCTGCATTGTATAAGATAACTCTATTGTGATCTGAACATTTCTAGCATTCATCGTCCCCGCGATTCACTCTTCTCCTGGAGCTCGGGCTTTACGAACTTTACAGGTCTGGTAAACTGGGGTTTCCTGCTGCTCTGCATTGGAGGCCTGCGGTTGGGTCTAGAGAATCTACTAAAGTGAGTGCAATTAATTGTTATCGTATGTTTGATTTTTTTGAAACTGACCCTTCAACTGATATTTTTTTATTACTTTACACCCAGGGAAATAGGAATATGTGGATGAAGTTATTCAAAAAAATATACTTTTAGCAAAAGAAAAAAAAATATTTTGATGCAAAAAAATTCTTTGAATAATTCTAAGAATTTCTGCACAAAAATTTTAAAAATCTCATTGCTAGTATTTTTTGTTTTTTTTTTTTTTTGAAAATAGCTAAAAATTACTTTTTTTTATCCCTTTTTCCTTCTTTTCATACAAAAAGTATAATTTTATCAATTTTCAAAAAAATCATAAAAAATACTACCGAAGAGATTTTTGAAACATTTTTGCAGTCAATTAATTTCTATTATTAATTTTTTGAAGAACTTTTTTGCATCAAAATTTTTTTTGTTTGAGACCGAGGAAAAAGTTGAAAAAAGAAAAACACAAAAATTCTAAATTTTCCATGGGCACTTAATAAGTTAAAGAAATTTTTGTGTCATTCAAACAGAATTGAAATGATAAGATTGTTTTAGGAATCTTCATCAAATCTTTTTTGTTTAAAGCATATTTTTTTTTTATAACTTCATCCACATATACCTATTTCATTGGGTTATTTCTTTTATGTCATAACTTCCATTATAATTTTATTATGTCACAACTTTCAGATATGGCATACGCGTCAATCCCATTGACTGGTATTTCTTTCTAAGCGGTCGCAATGAGGGCGAAGGTCACAATGCTCTACTCCTAATTATCTGTAAGTTTAACTAATGGTAAATTCGATTCTTAAATTAACTAAAGATTTCCCTTTATAGACTCTATGGTTCACATATCGCTCTGTCTGGCCGTCGAAAAGGGTCTCGCCTTGGTAAGTAAACCCCACACTTGCATTCTCGAGTTAGTTTGATATAAAGTCTTAACTCACTCTGCGAATTCGGACTGCCTAGCTGAAAGATCTTGCTCCCGAATGCTCTGATCAGCCTGCGCATCGTTGTTCAAAGAGGGTTTTTAACTCCGCTGTTCTTAAAATTTTGGTTGCAAAATTTTTAATTTAGCTTTTAAAGTCGAAAAAGTAAATCTTTTTCAGACAGCAAATGCATGGCAAGCCGTATCTTTAGAATTGTCCAGTAAATCCTCTTAATTAATTCCGTTTCTGGATGGTATTTCTCTTTAAGGAATAATATCAGATATTTCGAGTTAATCCCGTAACATAACATTTATATTGATTACATGATTACAATCATTACACTTATAAACAAATCTGGTATGACATATAATAATTCGTGTGTGTGGATGAGTGTGTTGTGTTTTGTGTGTGTGTGTGTGTGCGAGGTATGACAACTATATAAATCCATGATTTAGGCAATACGCACGCCCGCTTGATCGCAATATTTCTGCAGCATTTGCTTGCTTTCCGCTGCCAGAGGCGCCAACAAATTGGACAATTCGCCTGGTCGTGTTTGCGAGAAGTTGCCCAAAGAGTTGGCCAAAAACTGTCGAGCATCCGCGACTTCGGCCAAGTGGTCCACTTGCTTCGGTTGGGCAAAAGACAGCTGGGAAAAGGCGGCCTGATAGCCGGGTTCAGCGTCAACAGCCGCATTGGCATCGCCGCCAGCACCATCGCCATCCAAATAGGGCAACTTCTCGGGTGGCCGTTCAAACATTTCGATGAGTGCTTGCAGCAAACGTGGCCAAAAGGCGGCATATTGACCCGACAACAATTCCGGGCATTCCGTAAGCATTTTGCTGACACCGACAGCGACCATTTTACGTTCCAAATCCTTGATGACCTTGCCCATGTCCGTAATGAAGACACGCTCCAGCAGCATGCCAAACATGCCCGGCTGAATCTCATCGATTAGCTGCACCAACGGACTGGCGCCAATCTTGACCACGTAGAAGCAGAAAAAGACGATGATTCCGTTCAGATATTTGGCTGTTTTCGACAGCGACAGACGCTGGAAGAGCAGCCCAAAGATTTGGCGCATGCTCGCCTGCAACTCGGCGGCGTCATAATAGAATAACAGATTCTGCAGCAGATAGAAACCCTCGTGATCATTCGCCTTGGATGCAATCATCTTTTGGAATATGCCAAGAATGCCATTCTGAAAATTAACAAGTTATTAATTGAATTCTTTACTAAGAATATCTCAAATCTTACCAATTTGCCAAGCGCCTGAATCTGTGCAGAGCCTTGTTTGATGAAGGTCGACAGCAGGCGAATCAATGGCGACACATTGCCCCTGCGATCCCACAGCGGTGGCGCCAACAGGCAGGGGAACAGCGCCCAATAGGGTTCCGGAATGGGACCGCTTGCCTCGCGCACCTCCAACAGCACCGACAACATTTGGAATACATAGGGCATAAACTCGGTAATGTCCTGCTGCAGGATGCCCTGGAAAACTGGAAACAATGCCTCCTCAAATGAGCTGACCGCTGAAGCATCTGCTTGGCAGACGATTCTGGAAAAGCAATCAAGTTAAATAGATTTCAAAATATATTCCTGGTTAGCTTACTTGATGGACAGCGACAGAGTCTCGAAGAGATAGTGATTGAAAAGAGGGCGCGATGGATTCTTGGCCACGAATGTGAGAATCTCGGTGAGGCGTGGCAAGGCAACGGCCATGAAGGGCATGGCGCCAGCTTGCAACACATGGAAGCTGCGCATGATGGCTAAGAAATGATATAGATATAGTTATTAAAGTCTCTTTTGGATCACCTGCAACCTACCCTTCATGACATATTCGTTCTCCGCGGATCCAGAGAGCGCGAGCGTGGCAAACAGTCCGCTGACCAATTGATTCGAATGTGGTGCCAGTATCTGTGGTCCAAACAGGAGCGCATTGCTCGCATCCCGCATGGTCAGTATCTTCTCCAGCGAACAGGCCGCATAGCTGTGCACCACAATGCTCTCGGCGGGCAGATGGCGTATCAGTTGTGGCAAGCAGCCCGCTAACGTCTGTGGTCCCAACAGACTTCGGAAGACCATGACGTATTTGATGGCAGCGGCTTTTAGCACTGGCAGCTCATTGACTGCGTAAAGAATATACATAAACAAATGGTAAATCTTGTAAATGCAACTTGTATTTACCATTGGGTCTCTCCAGTTCGGGCACAATGTGCTCGGCACAGAATTGTGGCAGTGGCACCAGCTCCGAGCTCTGGGTCACGCCATGCTTCTGTGTGCCTCCACGTGATGCCCAAGAGGTGACCAAATATATGGCCGTATCCTTGGCACGCCAATTGGCAACTGGATTCTCTTTGTATTTGGCCAGCAAGATTTCCATATACTGGCCGAAAATGCCAAAGATCTTTTGCTCAAAGTTGACGGACAGGGTTTTGACCAAATCACAGGCGGCTCTCCGGCGGGTATCAATATCAGAGCCCTCAATGTCACGGCGTATATACTCATCGGGACTGTCCTCGAAGAGCTCCTCGTCCGAGGGTCTGATGTCCAGATTGGGTATGACAACCTTCTCGCAAATGCGGGCCAATATCTCCGGATTCTCAAAGATGCCGTGATAATGTTTGCGCTCAGCAACCACAGACAGAAATTGCAGCGCATTCGAAACGAGCTAAGGAACAAATTACAAGACAAATAAGACAGAACAAAGCCAACTGAAAGATTCACCTACCGCATCGTATTTAGTGTGCAGACTGGTCTTGACCAGCAGCTCCCAGACAGCAGTGACAAACTGCTCCATATACGGCTTGAACTCCTCATCGTATTTCCGGGCATAGAGACAAATGTTCTCACACACCTGGGAGCGCAAATGCTCCAGCACACCAGCATCCTCATCATCATCGGTACGCAGGCTGGCCACATCCACAGCCAGTTGCTGCAGGAAGGCGCCCATCCAGGTGTTCATGTTGTCCTCAAAGAACTCGGGCAGATCCTGCGAGTTGAGCGAGAAGAACACCTTGTTGACCAGCACCAATGAGCTATAGATGACCTTCAAGGCCTCCGGATTGCCCTCGTGCATGGTTCGCAGCTGCATTGTGGCCTGCAGCAGATCCGTCAACGGCTTGGCCATGCGATCCAGCACAAATTTGATTTCCTCCCACAATGATTGCGATTTGAATTCATAGCGATAACGTTTAAATAGCGAATGCGCCGTTTGCAATATGCCATTGATAACATTGAAATCGCCCGAGGCGAATTTCTCAACCATTTCGTCAATCAATTGCGGCCATTTCTTGGGAAAATCATGCTTGCCAATGATGCTCACCGCATCGCTCAGTTGCTTCTGCAGCGCCGTCGGCGAGTGCAGCATCAGTGTGACAATCAAGGTTTTGATCGTATTGCGATCACTTTCGTGTATGCGATCCGGCTCATCGCTGTCCTCGTGGGCGGCCCAGTTGCGTTTCACATAGTTCTTGAATGCAATGGCGCCCGCCACCCGTATGGTCATGTCCATGCTGGCCTTGTCTATCAGATTAAGCAACAGCACCGGATAATTCTGTTGCCGTTCCGTGGACTCCAGCAGCTTTTCCGCTGTAAGCATAAATAAAATAAAATGGTCAGATTTGCATAGATTGTAACTCAAAAGGTAATCCCCAAATGGATCTTGCGTTCATCATTTGATGCACCGCTAATGCAGAAGCATCGCCGCCTTTTTCCCGCGCGTGCACATCGTTCGTTCTTCCTCTCTCCCTCTTTCTTACTCTCACACACACACACGCGTACGCATGCTCTCTCATACTCACAGGGCCTGCGGACATTGGGATCCGCGCTGAGCGTCTGTTGCAAATAACCGGCAAGCAATTGCAAATTGGCATCGGTGACTTCCATGTTGTTTGTTATGTCTATTTAATTAAATAATTATATCACGTTGGCTATTGCGATTTTGATTCTGCTTGTTAAACACTATATTTTACAACATATAACGAAATTGCGCACACAAAGGAAAATACACCAGCGTCGTGCGAAACGATGAAATGACGAATGTGCTGATTTTTTGCTTTTGCCTAACGAAGTTGCCTGACGGTGAAAAAAAATCATGTGGCAACCTTGGCAAAAAAAAGCGATGAACGATAACTTGTGGCTTATCGATACGATACATCGTGAGCGCTCACGCGATATTAATAGTTTGTGACGATACATAAATAATCGAAACAACGTTTTTTAAATTGTTTTTTTTTTTTGCAGGAAATTATTTCCGAGGGTCTTGGCATGTCTATTCAAGTAATAAACATTGTTGTGTCAGTTTGTCTGCCTGTCGTCATTATTCATCTGAAAGGCTCCGCCTTTAGCATAAGTGAGTAAACACTGAGAAACGAAGGTATTTGGTTTTTTAATGCTTATCATGGTTTACAGTGGGTGCAACAACGGTGTGCTTCTTTTATTCCGTATTATTTTTGAAGCTGTGGAGCTACGTGCAAACCAATATGTGGTGTCGCCAGACTTACTACCAAAGACAGCCCCGTGAACGAAGACCCAGTATCACATTAGCCGAACTCAGTGAGTCTTTTGATAAGCCGCTTCAATAAGTGTACATTTAATTACATTACGATTATTTTCGTTTAGAAAAAAGAAACTTAAAGGACGGTGAGGAGGATGAAGATGTTACAAAGCTGGTCCAGTATCCAGAAAATTTAAGCTACAGAGATATTATGTACTTCTTATGCGCTCCGACTCTTTGCTACGAACTTAATTTTCCTCGCACTTCGCGTGTCCGCAAACACTTTTTGCTTAAACGTCTGCTGGAGGTACTTGTTGGTGTGAATGTGGTCATGGCCCTGTTCCAGCAGTGGATAATTCCCTCGGTGCGAAACTCTTTGGTGCCGTTCTCCAACATGGATATTGGCTTGGCCACCGAACGTTTACTTAAACTCGCGGTAAGTAAAGGGTTTTTTGTTCCTTAAAATTCGTTTTTCATTAGATATATTATTTTTATAGCTTCCAAATCACTTGGCCTGGCTGTGCTTCTTCTATCTGATGTTCCATTCATTTTTAAATGCGGTTGGCGAGGTCTTGAATTTTGCAGATCGCAATTTCTACTGTGATTGGTGGAATGCCAACAATATCGACACCTTTTGGCGAACTTGGAATATGCCTGTGCACCGGTGGTGTGTGCGTCATCTCTATATTCCCGTTGTGCAGATGGGATATTCCTCGCGTCAAGCATCAACAATTGTCTTCCTTTTCAGCGCCTTCTTCCATGAATATTTGGTGAGTTGCTTCTTATAATTTAATCGTAGTCTAGTAATTAATTAATTTATATCCATTTCTTGCGCATTTAGGTCTCTGTTCCCTTGCAAACATACAAGATTTGGGCGTTCCTTGGCATGATGGGTCAGATTCCACTTTCAGCCGTATCCAAGTATATCGAGCGTCGATTGGGTCCACGAATGGGAAATATTATTGTTTGGGCATCTATTATTTTGGGCCAACCGCTGTGTATCATGGCGTATTACCACGACTATGTCATTACACATTTCCAGACTGCGCTCAATGGCACTGATTTTCAAAATAGTTAGACTTTTGGGAACATAATTTGGTCTGTACTTTTTTTTATTTATAAGCCAATTTGCAAGTTGGGGAAACTTGAATGCCACATACAAATCAATTTTGTAGTTTTGAACATGCTGCAGTACTGAGTAACATAACACGATTGTTATTTAATGCATTTGTTAATGATTTTAAGAGTCATGTAAATAAAGAGAATGGATTTTGACTTGTTTTGTTTGTTTGTTTCTTTTACTCCGGCAGTTTTGTGTAGATCGAATTTAGCGCGCTTTTAGTTCACTAATCGCACATTTCTATCGTGAGACACTATCGATGATTTGTTATTCGTCGATAGTTAATGTGTCTGTAATCGAAAGCCGGCAAACAGCTGATTGTTTAATTCAAATTCGACGAGATTCTTATTAAACATTTTTTAAAACTGTTTCAGATAGAACTGAATTTGTAAAATAAGTATTTTGATTTTTCACAAGCCAGCAGAAAAGGTTATTGCAATGTTTTCTTGGAAATAAACGAACTGATACTGTTAATAACAGTTTAGCGAAATGTAATGTTAACAGATGAAAATAATCAGGGTTGTTAATTTGTATGATTGATACAACTCTGCTTGTAGTGGTGGCTTGCAAGCCAAAACATTTTCAAGTTTTTTTTCATCAAAAGTTTAGCAATTTAAGTCTCATTACGGTTATCTGTGCGCTTGCTGAATGTGTAACGCGCGTTAAGTTTTTAGCAAAATTGGGTCAAAGAAAACCGTCATATTATTAAGGTACAAGAGCTTTCCAATTGCAAATTACTGGTCAATAGTTCGTCGGCGTTTTTCGCGACGCCCGGCACCAACACATACACACAGTAATCACACGCACGGGCTGCGTTAGTATGTGTAGTGCTCGTGCTATGTGAAAAAATTTAATCGGCCTGCAAGAGGCGAAATTGAAAAGCGCAGCCGCTTTAAATTAAAATGTTATTAATTTCCAGAAACGTTTGGCGTAGTCAGCAACTGCGACTACAACAACTCGGCAAACAAGCGGTGGTTGCAAGTGGCATAAAATCAACGCAACCGCAGCCGGAACTTAACAGAAGCAGCAGCGACCCCGCAGAGGCAGCGACAGTGACCGTCCCAGCAGCAGCGGCAGCGGCAGTTTGTAGTCACGTAAGTGCGTGTTTGTTTGGTATTTTATTTCCTGTCGCTAGCTAAGCAACAATTTTCAATTGTTTTCAACACAGATCATGAGTGGTCGGTATCGTGGCGGCGGAGGGGGTGGCGGACGTTATGGCGGCGGAGGCGGTGGTGGAGGTGGAGGTTATGGCGGCGGTTACAACGACTTTGATAACTATCGAGGTGGCGGCGGCGGAGGAGGAGGCTATAATGATAATTTCGGACCAGGTCCGAATCCTTTCAACAGTAAGTAATCACATTGCATCATAATTAATATACTTATTAACAAAATAATATATATTAAAATTAATACATATTCATTTTCTGCAGTGGGTCCCAACATATCGGGCAATGATCTGATGCATCTAATGAGCGCCATGGCCAGTAATTTCAGCATGAACTCACAGCCGCCCCAGCCGATGCGTCAGAGCTGCGGAGAACTGCGTAATCATCACTGTGGTCTGTTCGTGGAGCTGTCGGGTCGACTGATCAAAAAGCGCGTAAATCGTTTTGCCGAACTGCGGGATCGTAATGGCGGTGCCTGCCAGCTGGTTGTGCTGGAGGACAAGCATCCCCGGGTCGCTCGACGCATGAACAACATGCCCGAGAACACAACACTGACCATTGTTGGCCAGGTGATGCGGAGACCGCAAAATTCATGCAACCAAACAATGCCCACCGGCGAGATTGAGGTGGAAGTTCAGGACATTCTCAGCATACATTTCCCAGCGAGCGGCACAAAACGTGCCGGCGATAAGCGCACCTACAGCACCATGGTCCAGCAGCAGAGCAGTCTGGGCATCACCAGCACCGAATACAAGATTGCTAGTACGTAACAACTACATATATTAGAATGTTTCCAATTTAATTTTCATGTCTTGCTTGCAGAAAACGAGAATATCTTGAAATACTTTGAGAATCGTGATCTCACTTGCAACGATTTGCGACGCGATGATGTCGGCAAAACAGTCACATTGGTGGGTTGGATACCATCCACCAAGAACAACAAGTTCTTGCAGCTCAAGGATGGCTACGGGCAGACGCAGCTGATGATCGAAGATCAATCTGTGAGTATAAAGCAGCTGCAATCATTTCGGAATTTATATTATCAAGCCATTATTTGAGACTTTGATTTAATAATTGTAAAGTAATAAAAACAAAGTTAGCAAGGAAATCCTGGAAACAGGATAATCTTTGATTTTCCATATTTATATTAAAAATTCATTTGATCTCTTATTTTACTTATATAACGTAAGGGACCGTAACGATTATAAAATTTATTCAAAAATAAAAAAATAAAAGTAAATGGCTGAATTTAAAAAAAAAAAATTATTTTTAATTATTAAAATTATTTTAAATGATAAAAATTAGAAACAATTATTATTTTTCAATTTTTAATATTAATTAAAAAGTATTATTTTTAAATTTTTATGTACAAATTTAGCCCTATCTTTTATTTCCAATTTTTAATTATAAAAATTGACAACTCTTATTCGTAACTTTTAACTGTAAAAATTGAAAATAAAAATTGAATTGAAATATCTTTGGAACCAAAGAAGCCACATCATATATAAAATATGATAGCTGAAAGGTGTTAAGTTGATATATAACATTTTTTTTTTTTAATAATAAAATTGAAAATAAAAGTTAGGGGTAAATTTGTATATAAAAATTCAAAAATAATAATTGTTGATCGTGTTTTCGAATTTGCCGTTAAAAAATAATATTTATCCATTTTTCCCACTCTTCTAGGAGGCTTTTTAGTGCTTAAATTTGTTTTAAACTCATAACTGTTATTTGCAGTCCCTGTTTTACCCTATATAATAATGATATATTTGTATTTTAAATAGCTGATGGATACTTTCCTTTCCACGCCGGAGCAGACAGTGATGCAGATTGTTGGCAAGGTGCTGGGCAGGCCCAAGGCAAACATAAATCTAGTAAGTTGACTCACAAGTTGAGCATTTGAAGAGCTCTAATTTCTATTTACGCTCTGTAGAAATACGACACTGGCGAGGTGGAGGTTAGTGTGGCCAGTGTAAAGGTTCTGAATCCAGATGACGCATACGACGGACCCATCAAAGTGAAGGAGAAACTGCAGAAGATGTCCATTGATGATCTCGAGGCCGAGGAGGCGGCAGAAGGTGCCGCCAGCAGAAGCGCCAGCGGCGGCAACAGCGGCGATGGCAGTGCGGACAACAGCGAAGTGGCTGCAAAAAGCGCTGCGCCGGCGAATACCGAGCAGCGTGTAAAGGTGGCGGACACCAATAAGTTTGCCGATCGCACACACAACTGTGGCGAACTGACCTCCAATGAGATCAACGAGAAGGTCGTCATTTGTGGTTGGCTGGAGTTCCAGCGCATGAATAAATTCTTTATATTGCGCGATGCGTATGGACAGACTCAGGTGCTGATATTGCCCAAGACCAAGGGTCTGGAGGAGTACGCCGAAACAGGAGTGCCCATTGAATCCATTGTGCGTGTCGAGGGCACCGTCATACCGCGTCCAGCTGCAACAATAAACCCAAAGATGACAACCGGACACGTTGAGATCGAGGCCGAGAAGGTGGACATACTGAATCCGGCCAAAAAGAATTTGCCCTTCGAGATACGCAAATACAATAAGGCTGGCGAAAGATTGAGATTAACCCATCGTTACTTGGACCTGCGTTTCAACGATATGCAGCACAATTTGCGGCTACGTTCGAGTGTCATAATGCGCATGCGCGAGTATTTAATCAACTATTTGGGCTTTGTCGAGGTGGAGACGCCCACATTGTTCCGCCGCACGCCCGGCGGTGCACAGGAGTTTGTGGTGCCCACGCGCAAGGCGGGACATTTCTATTCGCTGGTGCAGAGTCCACAGCAGTTTAAACAGATGCTGATGTCGGGCAGCATTGATCGGTACTTCCAAGTGGCACGTTGCTATCGTGATGAAGCCACACGTCCCGATCGCCAGCCGGAGTTTACCCAGTTGGATGTTGAATTATCGTTCACCAGCCGGGATGACATAATGCAACTGATTGAGGAGACACTGCGCTATTCGTGGCCCAAACATTTGTCCAAGCTGCAGACGCCCTTCCGTCGCATCACCTACGAGGAGGCAATGGAAAAGTATGGCACCGATAAGCCGGACACTCGTTTTGGCTTCCTGCTGAACAACGTCTCCGACATCATTGAGAAGAGCGAGCATTTCAAAGGCAAATACGAGGACTTTGGTGCCTATGCGATTGTGGTGCGTGCCAGCGAGGCTTTCTGGAACGGAGCCGCCCGAAAGCATTACGAAAGTCTGAGCAAGGTATTCTCCGGAACGCTCTTTGTGCGAAAGTTCAACTTCGCCAAGGACGTGCAGGAGAGACTCACCAAGCTGCTGGGCACCGATGTGGCCAATGAAGTTATTGAGAAATTCGATCTGGAGGAAAACGATTTACTTTTCCTGTGCATCGGACCCAAAGAGGAGACGGTAAGAAACCATAATATTATTATATGTACCTTTGATACCAATTAACTTTTGTTTTACAGCGCAATCTGCTTGGACGCATTCGTCTCGACTATCACGAGTTTCTCGTGGAGAATGTCAAGGCAAAGAAGTCCTACGATTTTCGCTTCCTCTGGGTAATCGATTTTCCGCTGTTCGAGCGCAACAAAGTCACCAAGCAGCTGGAGAGCGTGCATCATCCGTTCACAGCGCCCCTAGTCGATGATTTGGATAAGTTTGCCACCAGCTGTGAAAATTTGGAAACCATACGATCGGAAGCCTATGATCTGGTGCTCAATGGCCAGGAGGTGGGCGGTGGCTCGATGCGTATACACGATCGTGATATGCAGCAATTTATATTGGAGCAAGTACTGAAGATACCCCACGATCATCTGTCGCATTTGCTGAGCGCCCTGGAGTCTGGTTGCCCGCCACACGGTGGCATTGCATTGGGCCTGGATCGTCTCATTGCAATATTGTGTCGTGCGCGCTCCATACGCGATGTAATTGCATTCCCCAAGTCACTGAATGGACGGGATCCGCTTTCGAATGCGCCAGTTCCCATTTCAGATGAGGAAATGAAGCTGTATCACCTTGCCATTCAGGAGCCCGAAGAAGAAGAGGATAGCAAAAGCACAACAAACACAGCACACGATCAGGAAGATGACGATCCAGATGCTGTGCGCGCCCCACCATCGCCCATGTCCGGCACCAGTGAGACAGAGACCCGTGAAATGGATGTGGATATCAAATCGGAGCCATTAGAAGAGAAGGAGACCGCAGCAGCGGAGCCAATGAAGTCCGAAGAGAAGCCCGAGGAGGCGGCAACGCCAGCTGAAGATAGTACATCTGCCGACACAAATACGGAAACCGCTAAAGCAACAAAATCCCCAGCAAAGGCAACAACAGTCCCATCGACACCTGTGACACGTGCCAAACGTGTGGTCAAGAAGAAAGTGTAGAGCCCACTACGATGTAGAAGGAGTAACCACAACAACAACAACAGCAACAACATCAGCGGCGATTAAGATACGACTTAGCATTTTAAGCATAAGCTCAAAACAACAACAACTTGCAACACAACACGTACATACGTAAATGGCGATTCAGGAAGCCCGTAGGAAACGCCACACCCAAAAGCAATACCAACAAACCCAACAGCAACAGCAACAACAACAGTCAAGTCAAAGTCCCACTAAAAGGCAGTGCGCCTAGAGGATGGCTCCCATCGAATTGTATCTGTATCTGTATTTGTATTTGTATCTTGTAGTGAGCCACATTTTGTGTTTGTGCTCTCTAGCTTCGGAGTTTGGCCATTTTTCCCACGCCCTTGCTATAATAAGTCCACTTTTAATTATATGGCAATTTATTACAATTTACAATTATATATATAATATACGAACTGCTATTGTATTGCGATTTGTTTAAAAGAAAAAAATACAATCAATCCATTAATAAGAAATGCATATTGACTTGTATTCTATAGCTATGGCTTTGTTTAATTAATTGGCTATAGATATCTTTAACACATACATGTGTATCTAGTAAGTATAAGTTTTGTTAAAGAACAATTAACTATGACAGTTTTCACTGGTGTCGGAAGAGCATAAGTGATGTCTAAGGAATTTAAAATAATTTTTCAATAAGTAAATTCTAAAAACTTGGTGATGAAAGCTGGGACCGCAAATAAGAGTTATGAGAAACTGGATTAACTTTTATTATCAATTTTTATTTAAAAATTATAGAATAAAAGTTATTAAAGGTTTAAATAAAAGTTATTTTTCAATTTTTATAATAATAATTGAAAATAAAAATTATTTTTCAATTTTTATTTTGGCAATGGAAAATAAAAGTTTTTATTCAACTTTTATTATAAAAATTGAAAATAAAAATTATTTTGTAATTCAAAAGACAATTACAGTCAATTTTTATTTTTGAACTTTTATAAATAGAAATTGAAGAATAATTTTTAATTTAAATTTTTACAATGAAAATGAAAAAATAACTTTTATCTTCAATTGCTAAAATAAAAATTGAAAATAAGAGCTAAATTATATTTTTTAAATTCAAATTGAAATTTAATTATTATTTTATAATTTTTTTATTTAGATCGAAAAATAAGAGTTTTCTTTAAATTTTTTTGATAAAAATCAACAAATAACTTTTATTTAATAATTTATATTTTAAGATTTATAATCGTAACGGTCCCTGGATGAAAGTGAGTGTAAAAGTTATAAAGTGATTTGCTAAAGAATGTTAAAAAATGTGTATGTATAAAGGACTATTCTGCATTTTCAGAGTTACGAATATTTTTTAAGATTTCTAAATAAGTTAAATTAGTTTCTAAACTCCGATATTTTTTCTGAAACTGGAGTTATTGCAGTATGTACATGGGATGGGGGCAAGGAGAAGTAGCATCGTGAGATTAAGGGGTTAATGTACCTTTGGCATGCTGAAGACGCTGTTGTCTATATAGCCATGGGTGAGATTACGTCGATAGTCCCACCAATTGAGAGGAGCATTCAACTGACGATCATCCATGTCCTCAAACTCGGCAGAGGAATCCTGTTCCTCCACAGAGTTAAAGCTCTCATTCTCCTTATGATGCGGCGGACTGTAGCTGGTCCAATGCTCATAGGGATCCTCAGCATGACTTGGATCGCTTGGTAGATTGTTGAAATTACCGGACAGCTTGCCAAACTGATCAATGTGCTGCATTAGAGGATCAACGCTCTGTGTTGGGATTCTCAGTGGATGCGGTGGTGTGCGAGGATGCTTCACGCCGAGCGTGGGCAGATCCGTCCACTTGCCCAGGGCATAGGGTGAGGTGTCGTTGGTGTCTATGAGGAACATGCCACGCGTGCTGGGACGTGTATTGTCGCCCGCTTCCAGTAGATAGTTGGTTGCCGGACACATGCCCAGCAGGTAGGAGATGTAACCACTGCACGCCCATCCCCAGAAGCCTTTGGGCGAGCGTATGGACTCCAGAAAATACGTCGTGGCACGCTGGTGACTGCAGGCAAATGAATCTGCAAGGAAATAAGATTCACTTGAATTTCTTTTAATTTTCCACAATAGGAATCTCTACCCACTCATCCATCCCGTGCAGCCTGGCTGGGAGATGCCGCCGTTCATGTAGAAATCCGCATGTCCACAGCGCTCCAACTTGCCCTGAACCAGGGCATTTGTATGGATCACATCCACAAAGTCCGCATCACTCGGATCCAGCTTATCGTTGACTCCGGCCGTAACGAAGAGTGGCATGGCCGGATCCAGACCCGTGACTCGCGGCAGCTTAAACGACTTCAGGCTGCGTGCTATGTAGTTGGGCACCTGGGCACCCAGCGAGAAGCCAATGATGTGTATATCCGTATTCCCGGTCTCCACCAGACGCTCCACCAACTGGGCGGCACAGGCTCCGGCCTGACGCACGTTGTGCACGGCACTTATGTAACAGGGACCCGGCGAGAGTACACTCCAGTCCACGTAGAAGATGTTGTAATCATCCTTGGCCAGGTATTCTAGTTTAATTTAGGAAAAAGTAATTTTAAGATTTGGTCCGATTAGCCTTAAAGTTGACAGAGCTTTTTCCCGAGACGGAATTTCTTAAAAAATAATGAAGATTTGTTCTTTTAATTAAAATTTTTTTTTATAAATCTCCTTAATCGGATTGAAAATGTCTAATCCAATTAGTTTTTAAAATATGTTCAGTGCCTCTGAATAACAGAGTTTCTTCTAACTATGCATTTTTTTTTCCGATTTGTATTTCAGAAATACTGCAAAGCTTTCAAGCTGGCTACCAATGAACGCAACTTTTCGTCGCTTAAAAATAAATTTAAATAAAGAAATAATAAAGTGATTTGATCGGAATATCATATTGAAAGTTTAAATTTTAAGCAGGGATTAAAACCGTAACCATTACCATAACCATAACCATAACCGTTAACCGGTATAAACCGATTGCAATTGGTAACAAAAATTTTCGATTATAGCAAAACCCAAAATCCGAAATTATTTCAACTGAAATAACCGTTAAGAAACCGATTCATGCATAACGGTTAATTTCGGTTCGGTTAGGTATAACATTTAAAAACGTTGTTAATCATCGTTTTTTTCAAAAACTAAATTTAATTTTATACTTCTGTCCTCATTTAAAAAGTTCTTAATTTTGAAATCATTGAGTATTTGTTTTCAAATTTACATATCTTTAGAATTTTTCAAAATAGTTTTGTAAACCGAAAACATACTGGTATTTCGAGACCGAAACATACAAAAAACTGGTAACCGATTTATAAAAATTTTGAGTTACCGTTAACCGAAATGCGAACATAACCGAAACCGTAACTTAAACCGATATTCGTTTTGGTTTGATACTCTGATTTTAAGAAATATTTACTGAATGCTTGTCTGTTTAAGCAAACATATTTTCAAAAACAGATAAAATTGAATCACTTCGGTTTTCCACTACATCAAACACTTTTTTTCATGCGCATGTATTCTCTAATTTTGATGTTCTTGTTGAGCAGAAGCACAAATCTGTCAGCGCAATAACACCTTAGAACATAAATTGATTTAAAAATTAATTTTTATTAACTTTTTTGAATAATTTAAAATTTGACTCACCATCTCTCATTTTTTGCAGTGGATTCAAAAACATATCCGAGTTGTAGCCATGGATGAGAATCTTGGTGGGATGTCGTGGATTGAAATACGAATTGGTGAGATTTGATTTGTCCATTGTCTCATCGATCTGTAGACTCTGTCGATCCATCAAATTGTGGCGTGTATATATGTAATATTTGATATCCGGATCGGGACAACTGCGACCTATGGCCCATTTACAAGGTCCAATGGTGATGTCCCGATTCGTCGGAGGCTGAGAAGTTGCAGTTGGAACTGGAGCAAGTGTTGGTGTTGTCGTCATGTCAAAAAGTGAGGCACATCGACAACTGCCAGCTGCAGAGAATTAAGAATTGGATGAACTCCAAGTAGACTATACAACTTGTCCAGTTACTCACCCAAGAGCAATGTTATATAGGGTAATATCAGCTTGGAATCCATTTCGGAGTGCAATTTCAATCAGTTTGTCATGTGTTTATTTTCTTAATTTCAAGCAACTCGAGTTGTGCATTGTCTGGAAATGTTGGAGAAACTGAAAGCCGGCACTCGAGTCGTTCAACAATTTGGCCAAAATTGTAATGAGTACCTTCGATGGCATGTGTGTGTGTGTGTGTGTGTGAGCTGGTCACAGTTAATAATAAAGTGAGAGTTGAGACAGAAAAGTGAAAACGCTGAGAATTTCAAGTGTATCGACGGAGGATTAGCTAACTGATTAAAGAGACAGACCAATGCAGAGAGTTTCAGTTTATTAACACTATAATTTACACACACAAACATACTCGCACTCACACACACACATCGATTGTTGTTGCGTACGTGTTTGTTGTTTCAATTTCAAGTTGAATTAAAACTCTGTCAACGGCGGCACGTATCAAAAATGCAAATGCGCTTTGAATGCGCTCGTCTTTAGGTTTTTATAGTGCAAAAACCCTTTAAATATGGACCTACGGCTTAATGCATTAAAATCCAGATAGTCTTATTATTATTTGCTTTTCATTCCTGACCCAGGCCAATAAAAGAGCTTCCCAAATAAAATCTTACAGAATTGGGTTTGTTTTTATTTACCGCGCTTATTTTATTATCATTATCAGTATAATCATCATGATCAGAGAGCAGGTTTGTGAGTATTCACAGCTAACTGGAGCACTCATAATTGTTGAGTGTTGAAATTGCTGTTATTCATGTGAGTTGTTCATATTTCCATTATTCGTGTGTTTGTCTCTGCAGGGGGCATTATAGTTTCAATACAAAATATGTAACGCATTTTTGAAAGCGTAGTCGACCCTATAATTAATAATATAATTTATTAAATTTTTTTAAATTATTATTCATTATTATTTTACCTTTTAAATTATATTGCCAACGTTTATTAAATAAAAAGTGAAAAAACTTGAACAATTCTTTTTTTTTTGTATTGATATTTATTTGTTTAAATACCACATTTTATAATTATGTATTATAATTAAATTTATAATTTTATAAACACGAATATAACTAGAATATAATCATACACATTATAAAATTACAGGGTATAAGCAACAACAGGTGTGATGCTAATTCAAACACTTTTCGGATGTTAAAGTATTCGATGATTACCCGAATTAAGTCCATAATATAGGTAAACATGATATATTGATAGATTTTTGTTTTTCAGTAATATTTTCAAATAGATTCTTTGGTTCAGCTAATTTCCATAGTTTTTCAATTTATTATCAACAAGCTGCGTGTGGCTGCAACGCCCACAACAGTTGTTTATAAATGTATATAGCTTATGGATACATGTATGATGTATATATTGTTATGTATGGCAAGTATATAGCTGCTGTCTATATTTTCAGGGGCACTAATAATCTCAAACAGAACCGCCATGGAATGTCAAACAAAATGTGAATTAATAGACAGACATTGGACTAAAATTCGAGAGACATCTCTATTCCTCTCCATCTCTCTCTCTCTCTCGCTCTCACTCTTACTCTAATTTGTTCTCTCTGTTGCCCAAAAGCCATTCCACAAAATCCATTAACTTATTTATAACTTGGCTGAACAACGTTGTCAAATTCATAAACTGTTTTCAAATTGACACGCGCTGAAAGTTCATCAAAAAAATATTGAAATTGTACTTAAAATTGTTTTTACATAAAGAAAATATTTTATTAACATTTACAATGTTTCAAGAACACTTGATAAACATTATTTAATCTCTTTGGGTATTTGTTTGGCTATATTTTTTATTGTACGAAATGTTATAAAGATTGTGATCCAATGTGACAATTTTCGGCATATATATAAATATTAGTATAAAATGTGCAAATATTCATAAATATGGATTTTAAGATTTAAATAGATATTCAAATCAACTTTATTGCATACATATAAATACTTTAAGTCCGATTCTTGCTAGAAAATTATAGAAGATTTATGGATAAGCGTATTTTCCGAAGAATATGATTTTTAATCCAGCGACAACTCTCGAAGAAAATTCTCTGGAATCTAGACAATGAATCACTTGTCTGTTTATTAGGAAATTTCTGAGAAATGTATGGATTGTTAATCAGCAATTTAAATGATTATCATTATATTTAAATGATTATCATTATACGATTATCATTATAGGAATTTAAATGATTATCATTATAGGAAAATAAAAACCTACGTTCACAGTGCGTATGCGTAATAATTTGTTATTATTAGCATTTCCGTTCAATTTGCAAAATATTTAAGGTCAAGGCAGCAGAGTGAAGCATCTCGGCTATCAATAATGGAGCGTCACAATCTCGTCCAGCTGGGAAGCTTATCAGCTGCAAAAAATGTTGTCTACAACTTAGACCCAGAAATTGTGAGCTAGGCGCAGTTTTCGCGGATCAGAACAGAACAAAACAAACGAACAGATGAGAGTAAACAGACGCTGGCAATGGCAGCTGCCAATGCTGTTTATAGTCATTCAACTGGCCAGATCCGAGGAGAGCAATGACAACTCCGACGCGGGACAGTTCTTTACCCACATCTACAAACGGAATCTGAAGCAAATGGTTGAGCTGAGGAATACAACTGTGGAGCCATGTGAGGATTTCTATGCGCATGCGTGTGGCAACTTTGATCGGTTCATGCGAGCAGCCGATGCCGATGATGCACTGCCTCCGTATTTGTACAACAAGCAGGATCGCATGGAATTCTTTCAGGCACAGCATGTCAACTTTCAAACGCTGCCGGGAAAACTCTTGTCCCAGCTCTACGGAGAGTGCAGAGAGCGGCGGAGATCACCAGGAACACACTGGGCGCAGTTGCTGCAGCAGTTGCCCTTTTTGGAGGAGGAGTTGCTGTCGTCCTGGCCCTTTTTGCGTCATCAGTGGCAGCGCCAACAGCTGGACGAGCAGCTCAACTGGATTCAATTGGCGGCACAGCTGGCGGCACATGGCGTGTCCACCTTGTTGCACATTTACTTTGCGCCCGAGACCATCTATGTGGCCCCCATGCCGGAGTTGCCCTGCCCCAGCCTGCAGCGATTCCAGGCGAGCATGTCGGAGGTGGTGCGCGGACGACATCCGCAGGTGGCACGCATTGTGGCCCACGAGATGCGGGTTCTCTGTCGTGGCATGCGGGGCGAGTTGCCGCTGGCCAACAGTTTGAGTGGGAGTCGGAGTGGGAGTCATTCCGGCCAGGAGCAGCTGCAGCTGGATGACAACACCATGGACTATTTCCAGCACTTCTTTGCGCTGCTGAACTTCACGGAGCAGCAGCTGACCACGGCCCGCAAGTTGCCACTGGACGTGGCGGGCATCACGCGGACGTGGCAGGTGCTGCGCCACACGGAGCCGCGCATCGTCTACAACTATGTGCTGTGGCTGGCCCAGCAGCAGCTGCTCTACGAGGATTGCTTCCAGCTGGCCACGGAATTCGAGCGGCTGCTGCACGTGGAGTACTGGCAGTGGCATGTCCTTAATCCAACCCTGAGTCGTGAGGTCGCCCTGGCCCTGTATCAGCTGCACACCACACGCTTCCAGCAGCGACGCCGCTCGACGCTGAGTCGCCGGGATTGGTATGGACACCTAATGCCGCAGGCAGTGGAGCGCAAGGAGCTGCAAGTGGCGCGTCTGTTGCAGTCCCATGCCCAGCACTATCTCAATCTCACAGAGCACGAGTTGCAGCTGAAGAGACTTCAGTTTGTGCCCGATCATTTCTATGGCAATCTTCTCCAGCTGCGGCGTGCGCAACTGCGTCATAGTTTCGAGTCGCCCTACGTGGATGAGGAGGACGAACGTTCGCCTGCCTATTTTCTGCGGCATTTTCTGCACTTCGTCATCCTGTCCCTCCAACGTCCCATGTTCCATTACTATGCCACCCAGGGATTGGAGCTGTGGCGTCAGTCGCGTCTGCTGCAGGACACTGACGGCTACTACACCGCCTTGGATTGCCTGGAGCGGCAATCGCAGCAGTTCGATGAGCCCATCTATCGACCCCTCAGCTCGGAGATGGTCGCCAATGTCTTCCACTTTCATCGCTCGTTTCAGGCCGCGTTGAGGGACTACAAGTTCTGGCTGCAGGGCGAACGTTTCTTCTTTGCCGAGCAGTTTGTCCTGCACTTCTTCGGACTGGACGAGCATCGTGTGCTCTTCTATGCGGTGGCCCAGCAGCTCTGCAATCGCCAGACCGAGATCTTTGCGGCGCAACTCAATCGGGGCTACATGAATCTGCCCGAGTTCCAAGCGGCATTCAACTGTGCGGCAGATGCACCCATGAATCCGCCCGCCAAGTGCATGATTAACAGATGTGAAGTAAATGCATAAGATAATTTAGTATCTGATTGTATAATTTTTATTAATTATTGAAAAATATACAAATAAAAAATTGGATTAAGTCAAATAAAAGCTATAAATGCTAATTTCAACTAAAAAAATCAATGTGAAGGAAATATGCTATAGTAAAATGGTATACACCAAAATTCCTATATCAGTCGGAACTTTCAATATCAGCCAAAAACTTTTAATTTAAAATGTCATAAACAATCATACAAATTAAATTTTTAATAAAAAGTTGTGAAATAACACTTATTTCTGATTTTTTTTTAATAAAAATAAAAAAATTAGAGTTATTTTTTACTTTATTTTAAAATTTACAAATAAGAGTTATTCTGTAAATTTATAATATGAATTTGAAAATAATTGTTAATTTGCTATTTTTATTTTAAAACTTATAACAGTAAAGGTCCCTGGTTTAAGTATTAAATTATCACCACTAAAAAACTTGATAAAAATTTTATGTAAATCACTTCTAAAAAATAAGTTATAATCAGGGACCTTAACTTTTATAAGTTTTAAAATAAAAATTTCAAAATAACAAATATTTTCAAATTTTTAATTTAAAGTTACGAAAAAACAATTATTCTTCATTTTTATTTAAAAAGTCAAAAATAATCGTTAAAATTCATTTTTTTAATACAAGTTGAGAAATAACCCCTATGTATTTTTGTCTTTTTAAATAAAAATTAAAAATAAGAATTAAATTGGATTTATATCTTATAAATTGAAAATATAAGTTTTTGGCTGATATCGATAGTCCCGACTGAAATAGGAATTTTGGTGTTTACCATTCTACTGTAGCATTTTTCCATCTCATTGATTTGTTTTAGTTGAAATTAGCATTCATAACTCTTATTTGCAGTCCCTGGTTATAATATTGACTTATCAAAAAGGTTTTGGAATTTTCAAGCAGACAATTTTTGAAATTCTGTACATCTGCTTTTCATTCAATTGCCTTTGTGGAAAGGTGAAAGATTTCAATTATATTTCAACACAATTTCGTCAGCAAATGCTAATGAATTTCAACAATTTTCAGTAATTGTTAAAGTCATTATGTTTGGAATATCTCGAGTGCATATGGAAACAAAATGCTTGAAAAGTCACGTCAGATTTTGAATGTTTTGTATATTTCTGTCTTCACGAGGATTCATTTTGACCATCTGCGCAGTGCATTTTCAAATTGAGTTAATGACAACTGTCAGGCAATAGATTTTTTTGGAAGTGCTATGAACCCTAAACAAACGCCACAAGTTGTTTATGAAAGTGTGGGCGATATCTATACTAATCTCCTATATATTATATTTAGACTGAATTGCGTATTTGTCATTATTATTTCATTTAAATTATGAGCTTAACCACAAGAATTTCAACGACACTTCTAAACGTCATTTAAGAGAATAATGAAGATTATTCCAATAATTCCAAAACAAAATTCTCAATACGACGTCATAATAAAATATATTTGCGATAGACCTTTTGCACCCAATATTCGAAACAATTTGAAATGGTATTTCGGAAATTTCTTGAAAATTGAACACACATGGAGAATATGAATAAGTCTATATATTATATCATCTAGTATATGAATTATTTTTAATGAAAGCATTGTTATTGTTGTCGTGAAATTTCACTGTTCAACGGCTGCTCGCAAACTGTCAAACCGGCTGCGTAAATTTATTTTATTTATTTTCGATGATATTTCTTTAAGTTTTTAAACATGTTCCAAGCGATTCTTTAGCTAGTGGCGTCTCATTTCAACCCATACGATTTTTGGAGACCAGACTGAATAGTCCTCCTATATATTCACACATTTTCCTCACTTGTCAAATTTTCTCTTGAGTGCCGTCTTGTCGTTGAGTATCTGCATCTGTGTGTGTGTGTTTGTATCTTATAGATACTTTCACATCGTTTCAAGGCATTTCTAATTTTTCGCTATATTTTGCGCAACCTATTGGCCAAGTGCGTGAATTGGTTTTAGTTGGGCCAAAGGCTTGCACCAGTAAATAGCACAATATTTTGCCACAGTCCGCAGAAAAAAAATAAAATAAATTCAGGTAAAAAGCCAAAAGACAGTCGATAAAATTGTGGCATTAATCCTATGCTAAGTGTGAAATTTTGTGAAAATAAACTCAATCGAATTCAAAAGTGCCGTGCCCAATAAATTTGATCGAAATTATTTGGAACTGTTCCAATCTATAAAGCTGGAATTATGCTGCCACTAATTCTAAATTTTTTAATCTGAGTGCCAACATATGCATATAGACAGACACTTTGATTGCTCCGATCAAGCGAAAACAAAAAAAAAAAATACAGACACAACATCAAACAATTTTATATACTTAGTATTCGACGAATCGAGATTCTTGATATGAATAACATTTTCATATGGTTTTTCATAATTTTCATCGGTGTGCTTTATTTAAAAAATCATGTTGTATAATTTGAAAACAAAATGATATGTGCTTCGCAAATTTATGATTGCGTTTTTATTGTTTATTTCAAATGAATATTTTCACGCGCCAGCTGAAAAAAAATTTTATTTGATTTCTTTTTTTTGTTTTTATTGCTTGACCTTAACGCGAATTCGCGTCTATTTAAAAACTAGCCAATAATAAAAACCTTAATAATTTATTAATTGCTTTTTTTGCACTTCCATCATATATTTTTAGTAATACAAAATGAGTGAGGCTAAGAACTTGATGACCACCTTCGGCATTTTGGCCCTGCTTTTGTTCTTGCTTTGGATCGTCTACGCTGTATTGTAAATGATCACCTAATGGACGGGGGCATAGAGTTATGGAGAAGGTAATATATAAACATATTTTTGATAAAATTATGAAGTTTTTACACCTTGGATAAAAATGAGCTGGAAACGTAAAGGGACATACTATAATATTTTAAAGAAGGGAACCTGAGAAATTAAAATTTTTTTTCAAAATTACATTAGGAAACGATATTAAAAAAAAAATAAAAAAAAAAATATAAAATTTGGCTTATAACTTCACATTTTCTTTAATTGTAAAACATTCAAAATTTTGAAAAATGATTTTTAAATTTTTAAATAAAGTACCTTGAATTAAAGGGAATTTTAATTGATAAATATTTAATGCACTATAAATGTAGAGCACAATTTGTATTACGTGCTGCTCGGCATGGTTTTAAATATTTTGGACATGGTTCAAAAGGAAAACAAACAAATGGCACAAGCGAATTGAAATGTATGTGTAATTATCGGCCAAAGAAAATAAATGAAAATGTTATTAAGACCGCAGATGCCTGGAGAACATTACAGAATGGACGGTCCCCCACTCTTAAATTGAACCGACCGCCGAAAAACGAATAAATAAATGTTTAAAACATTTTTCAATAACGAGCCAATTTGCCAGTGCCAAGAATGAATAATGGGCCAATGGCTAAAAGGAATTCGTAGCAGGTACAAGAGAATGAGAGAGAACTGTTGAGAATCGAGCCGTCTCATGGAGAAGACTGTCAAAAGTTGTTTCTTTATGTGCTTTTTTGTGGTATGACGTTTTTGCCCCCCCCGCCCACACGCATTCATGGAATCTAAACATACCTATAAGTATTTTCTATATATTAAAATATATATAAATACATATGTTCTGGTAATATCTATATGCATGTAGATACGATGTGTGCCGCGTCGAAATATGCGCAACAACTGGACACGAATACCAAATATATTTCTCTCGATATTCGAATGTATATCTCCAAGTGTGTGTGTGAGTGTATTTATATAGATATATATGGAACCATAATTCCAACGAGCTGCTCGATTAAAATTTGTGGAGAAGAAATTTTTGATGCGTTTCTCAGTTATTCCGTGTCATTTGCTACGAACGGTTTGCCGATCTCTCCAAGCTTCCAAGTCCAAGTGTGTGTTAAGCCATAGATAGTAATTATTCGTGTGTCAATAATTAATTTGTATTCCACTTTTTATCTATTATACCAGCAAACAACAACAACAGCAACAAGATGAATGAGATGAGAAGTTTGTTTACCACCTTCCTAATCCTGGCATTCTTGCTCTTCCTGCTCTATGCCTTCTACGAAGCCGCTTTCTAAATCATGTTTTTTTGGAATACCAATTTCAAAAGATATACTTACATGTTGAATTTCAATTTCAATTCCAACGACAATTCAATTTTAAAATCAACAATTACTTATGCCTAGGATTTGTAGAGCGTTACGCGTTTAAGCCGCTAGCATTTAATGGATTTCTATTAGTACCCTAAGTCAGGTGAGTCAATCACACTATCTACCTATCTATATGTATATATAGAATTTAAATTATTGCCACTTGCCGCAAACATCTGAAAGTGTTTTCTCAAATATGTATTTAAATTGATTTTCTGAGCATAACGAGCATTTTTATGACGTTAATTAATTAGATTAGCTTGCGAAAGATCTATGCAAAATATACAAAGATATGAAATCTACATATATGTATGTCCGTCTGCCTGTCTTTCCCGCCCTCTTTGCCTGACGCAACTCATTTTCTTTTTTTTTTGGCAGCGCTGCCACAAGTTGCGACATTAGAGAAATCATTTTTTTTCCAAAAGTTTCAACTTTTTAACGACGACATTTCGACATGGCCCACTAAAGATCCATCCCCCCGTACGATTCTAGACAATTTCCACATATTCCTATATACATGTATGTGTTTGAAATCGTGTTCGAAACATTTTCGCACCGTGTGAAATTTGTCAAATGAATTTTGCGTGACTTAATGTCTTTTTTTTTATTTTTTATCTCCATTTGTACGAGAATATAATAAATTATTATTTATAAATTATAATATAATGAATATTTCACATATTATAGAAATAGAAACAAAATAGCTAAATAAAACATATCTTTTTTTTTATTTTTATCTATATTTATTCGAGAATACAATAAATTATCATTTATAAATTATAATATAATGAATATTTCACATATTAAAGAAATAGAAACAAAATAGCTACATAAAATTTGAGTATTCTGTTTTTTGTTTGTTTGTTTGAAAACCACATTTCTAATCCCTGAATGAAAAACATTTTCGCTAAAAATAAATGAAAGCACAGATCCTATATATTTTTGGCCATTGTTTATGTGTTTTTCCACTTGAAATGATAATGAAAAACAAACAAACAATTGCGTGCATACGCCCTAAGTGAATTTCATTAACGTTTGCCAATATCTCGAGCAGAGCATTTCCATTAGTTTGAACCAATGGATTATCTTCAAATAAACATATAGTATAGATATATGTATGTATTTTAAGGTAATTCCAATTGCTGTGGGCAATAATTTCATTTAAAAATATTTAACTATGCCAACAGCTGGCCTGATTATGGCCAACTTGGTGCTTGTGTATTGAGAATATATGTATGTATATTTAAGTAATTTTTTTTTTATTGATTTCTGCTTCCTGTAGATGACGTCACAGCCGCAGGCGGAAAGCAGCTGCTCAATTCGGGGGCTTGTGTGATGGTAAGTTACAGCTATTTCCGATTCCCAATCCTACACATATCTGATAAATATGTATGTATGTATCTTTGTATCTATTGCAGTGTCATGGCTGAATTAACGAATGTTGCGCTCCATTTGGGAGCCGGGGCGAAGGAACTCGTCACATCCACTTGCCACGGCCTGGGGGCCTTGGCGTCATCTGTTCTAATCATAAATATTAATTTTGCAAATTTTGTTTCGCAATGGAATTTATCCAATTTTTAAATTACAATTTATAGACCATAATGTACAGTATGATAAGTGTATGCAACAACAACAACAACAACAACACGATGCGCACATAGAGAAATTGTCTAATTCATTGTTTAACACACTTTGCACACATATAATATCTAAGATCTTTATTTAATAATTGCATTTTTCGTAAATAACAACAAGACCAACAACAACAAGAACAACAACACAAGCAACAAATGCATAACAATAACAACACACTGCAGGAATAAAAAAACAAAAACAAAAAGCAAAACGGATTTTATTTGAAGGGAAGTCAGGCGAATTGGAAGTTGAACGCGGCGAACTCGTTTAACAACAACTTAATAAAAAAAATATATTTACTATGGAGCAGCACAAGTTAAATTTTAATCAGATTAAATTAAATTGAACGAATTTTAATAACAGGATAAATACATTTATAAAAATGACTGCTTAATTTGCGATTATTGCCTGTTTGCCAATCGTAAAACGAGCCTTGCTCTCTTGCGCTTCGTGAATTCGCTTAGGTTAAAGTTCGCTCTCGCTCTCGGTCTCTGTCTCACTCTGTTGCACTGGTGCACTCGCGTTCTCATAGCGTTGCTCTTCTCTTTTAAAGCGCGTTCTGATTCAAGCGTTGTTGTTGTTTTCTTTGTGGGTGCATTAATCGCTACTTCCGCTCGCCCTAATTGTTGCTGCTATCTCTTGATATACTCCGTCTCATTTCAATTGCTGCTCATAATGTTTAACATTTAACGTTTAAACGCATTTTAGTCACGTTCCGCAACATTTTATTGTGAAGAGACAACCTTAAAGAGCTGCATAGAAGATCGGCAGTCGATGCTAAGGTTATCATTAGTGCAGTTAATGTGATTTTTAGCTAAACCCTATCAATAGCCATGTACTTAAGGAAACCAACTTGCAAACTGCAAGTAATTTTACTGTCATGGGCTTCAAAGTTGCATTGTAATGTCAACTTGCATAATTGTGGGCAGTTCGTGTAGTGACCACAATAAAGAGAGACCCTCACTTGAAGTCTATTCGCATGCACATTGCATGCAAGTCGAATTTAAATATTGTTACCAAAAAAAAAATAAATAAATAACCGAAAGCCTGAAGAATGCCAACTCGTTGCAATGAAGCGAAGCTTTGTTTTATATACTCTTTCTGAGGCTATTTTAGCTATGTCTTGACTTTTGAAACACAGAAACGAATAAACACAAAATGTGAAACAATAAATCAATGTTGTGGAATGAGCACCAAACTCCACTTATTTTTTGGATTTAAAATTAAATTTATTTTAAAAAATCTTCGTTTTAAAGTTGATTTATTTTTTCTTTTTTATTAAGTTAACTAATATGGCTATGAAATGCCATTCCACTTTAGCTCCCTATTTGTATTATTTAAAAATAAAAAGTGGGAAATAAAGTCGAGCTCCCGACTAAAGAATACTCGTTACTTATTTAAATGAATTTTTAATATCTTTTATTGCATGCTTTTAGGCACTTACATTGCTTAAAAACTTTAATCAGCCATTACCACCTATCTATTTGTTCGATCTTATTACGATTTAGTAGGATCATAGGTAATAATAATAGTTAACGTTAATTAGTAAAAAAAAATCCTAATATCTTGAAAACTTTGCATTGGGTGGCTTTTCGACGGACAGACAGACGGACGGAAAGACGGACATGGCTATATATACACACCTGTTGATGCTGAACAATAATTTATATACTTTATAGGGTCGGAGATGCTTCCTTCTCCCTGTTACATAAATAGCAACGGATACAATATCCCCTTTTACTTAATTTTTAAGTAACGGATATAATAATATGTATGCTTAATTTTCAAATATCTTTCATAGTAACGATCGAATAAAAAGGGTATCAAATCTGCGGCATGCCGAAAATCTTCCTTGTTTCTTGTTGTTTTTGACAATTTGGGGACTGGCAGCTCTTCCGTCTCGCCTGTCGGCCAACGGTTTCTGGCGTCGGGCAACCGGTTTCACGGCTATATTTAAACCTCACGCCAACTCCTTCCCCTTAGCCACAAACATATAAATGCATCAGTCGGAAAAGTTGTGCAATCGGTTGTGCAGTCTTTTTTTTTTGTCTTTTTGCAAATTGATTTTGTCAGCCGGTTTGGTTTTGTACAAAAATTGTTTACAATTTGTTATTATTAAAACTAAGCGCCAATATTTACAATACTCTTAAGATGTAAATGCAATGGAAATCACTGTGACTATGTCACCTTCTTCTGGCTGAGACCCTCGAGTCGCAATCGACGCGCCAACTGGTGTCCAATGAGCATGCGCAGATGCTGTGGTGCCATTTTCATGAAGAAGTACTGCAAATGCCACAGAAATTGGTGCAAGAGAGTTGTTATGCAACCATATATAATAGATTCAAATCTTTCTTTTTATTTGAAACTCACCTGAAGTCCGTGCGTCCAGAAACCAGTCGTCATGTTGGTTTTGCCCAGCGTAAAGACCGCCGAGCGGGCAAAACTCTGTGCATTGGGAATCAGGAAGCCACCGCGCATTACCGAATCCGAATACTCGTTCATTTTGGTTATCACAAACATGGGCATTACCAGCTGCACCGTTACATTATGCTCGGCCAGTTCCCGTTCCAATGCCTGCGTGAAATAGGTAACATACTTCTTGGTGGCTGAATAAACAGCCATATTCGGCATGGGTTGCAGTTCCGAGCCAGAGCCGATGTTGACAATCGCACCCTTTCGGGCCAATTTCATTTGTGGCGCAATCTTGCGAGTCAACATGGTGACAGCGCCAATGTTGATGGTCAGAATATCCCAGATGATGTCTTCGGGCACCGCATCCAATGTCTCCGGATAGTCATACATTCTGCCCACATTGTTGACTGCAAGCAAGAGCAAGGCCAAAAGATGCTTATCAGCTTAAAGTGCCTTGGATAACAAGGTTACCCCTAACGGACCACACACACAACAACCAAAAATATATAAATGTAAATTGCTGATGCGCGTCAAAGCGTTTATGAGTTTGGCAAATAAAACTCCAAAAAGTCGTCACAAAAATTATTTGTATGTACTTGAAAATAGTCAAAAATACCCCACTGTCCGTTGAAATGGCCCTACTGAATACAGTCATTATAATTGCACGCTATTACGAGTACCTTTTTTCTTTTTTTTTTAGTTTTTTCAATGACATTGACAAGATTCAAAACAAACTGACTTAATTGTTGTTGTCAGCGATACATAGCGGCTACTGTTGGCTGACAATGAGTTGGCTATTATCAAAGATACGGCGAACACCTAATGTGGGAGGGCTCTTAAGCTTTCGAGGGGCATAACTAACTGTATTAAAATTTACAGTATATAATAAATTTATTTAAAATTAAGTCTTTGCATGTGACAAATATTTAATATTTTTATTAACGACTTTAAAAACTATATCAATATTGCCAACTACTTCAATGTCTCGTTGAGATCTCTGTTAAGTAGCTTAAAAACATTTTTAGGTAAAAATTTTAGAAATTTAAGTTGAATTCAAAAAATTATTCCAGTAAATATTTAAAATTAAATTAATATCGTTACATTAATACTTTACATCAAAAAAATTCTTAATTTCTTGAGTAGATAAAAATTTTAGGATTTTAAGTTGAGTTCAAAAAACTATTCCAGTAAATATTAAAAAATAAATTAAAATCGTGACTTTAATATTTTATATAATAAATTCTTAAATTCTTGAGTAGATAAAAATTTTTGAAATTTAAGTTGAATTCAAAAAGTTAATCCAGTAAATATTTAAAAATAAATTAAATTCGTTACATTAACATTTTACATAATAAAATTCTTAATTTCTGGAGTGAATTTTAAAATAATTATGTGAGTTAAAGAATTATCTTTCTTATCAAAAAGGAATCCTAAACCTACCCTTTTATTGTAGACCAATTCAATGATATTTTATTTAATAATATTCTCTACCTTTTTTATATATTAGTCAGTTTGTTTCCGTCTCTTTACTTACCCAATATGCCAACTTCAATGCCCGATAATTCCTTTTCGATTTGTTCGTAAGCTTCACGTCCTTTGGCGAAATCCACTGCTATCCATTTAGTCTTCACCTTGTGCTGGCTCTCTGTGAAAGTCGTGTGACAAGTCAGCTATAGGTTTCAGCTATAACACTGAATACTTACCAATCTCATTGGTGACGGCTATGAGCTTCTCCTTGGTGCGCGATATGAGCACCAGATTGAGACCTTGACGTGCCAATTCTCTGGCATATTCCTTGCCAATGCCATCGGTGGCACCAGTTATAACTTAAAAACAAAAAAAAGAAAGGATTGTGATAACGAGACAAGAATAATTATGTTAAGCGAATCTTCTTTACATTACAAGTTGATAATGAAACTAATTATAGCTTGTCTCTAACTAAGCAGACTTTATATATATTTTGTATGTTTATAGTACACCCAACTTAACTTAACTTAACACACCCTTGCTAATTATTTGTTAGTTGTTAGTTAACTGCTAGTTGGCTCTCTTCGGTCAGTTGCCACTGTCCAACCCTAAGCAAATACAAATATGAAAATACAAATAAAAGTTGCATTTGAAAGAAACTCGACTCTTTTCTGTTTTTTTTTTGCTATTTACTTTTTGTTTTGTTTATGTTGCCACTGTCGTTGCTGTTGCTGTTGTTGCTGTTGCAATGAGTCAATGCAACAGTTTCGACTGCGGCTGCGCAACTGGCCAACAGGCGCCAATTGCTGGCACCGTTAATACAAACACACACTTGTACATAAGATGTTGTTGGCCACATTTGTTGCCAAATATTTGTGCAGCGGAAACATTGGCAGCAAGAAAATAACGTCAGCTGGGGCATGTTGTCTGTTGCCTGCTAATTACGTGAAATTTGCACAGATTTTCAAAGTTTGTTGCGATATTTGAGCCAAATTCGATTCAATTTTCAATTGAAATGTCATTGCTGGCAAGGTCAAATTTACTTGAGAATATTTCAACAAATTGTAAGAATTTGAACACGTTAACTTTAGAGCTCTTATTTTACATTATTTTTATTATTTTATTCAGTCAAAAGTATCAGCTAAAAAGCCGGTTTAGTTCCGATTTAGTTCAATGAGTTGAATGACTTAATTTGCTCTTAAAATAAATTATAAACAAATGCAGTTGACAGTTGACCGATAAAGATAACTTAAAGTTTGTTTAATCTATTTATTTTGTAATCTATAAATAGTTAGTTTTCAGTCAGATATGAAACTGTTGCCTTTTTTTAATTGCCTTTAACGAGCTAAGATTATAAGCACTTTAATCAAAAGCTGATTTGATCAGGATACATATTTATGTGTAAAAATTTTAAAATAAATGTCAAACAATATATTAAAAATATACTATTTTATTTTATTTTGAGATTTTTTTTTTATTCATGCTGAATTAGATCTTTAAATGCATATTCTTAAAGTGATCAGATCACGATCAGTGCTTTTAATATGTTTTAAATTGCATTCTCTAATATATTTTTATTTTATTTATGTGCAATTTATAAAATTATTTAAGTTTGATAATTTACTACACCCACACGGAAACATGAAAAACAATACAACTTATAACTTTTACATCTGATCACGATAATTCTTAATAACATGTATGAAAATTGGGGGCTTTGCAATTAGCGTGCAATTTACATAAGATTACATAGCTATTTAAAAAAAAAAATGCAGATATATGAATACTTAATATGAACAGATCATCTCTGGCATGATCATTGATTACTGATTGCAATTATTTATGCAATTATTTCATAATTATAGGATGATATTTTCATGACTTAGGCTTTCTATGTTATAAAACAGTAATTGCTTAGCCATTGTTCTATAATTTATGTTTTATTTAATTATGTTTACTTTAATTAAAATTTATTCAAATAAATTATGTTAATATTTATATATATTATTGAAAAAAGAGCGTAACTCACCTGCCCATTTGCCAAATTTATCCAGCAAAGTCTGCGGCAATTGAGGCTGGAAATACGGTTCCAGCAAGGCTTTGATAATGCAGATCACAGATTTAAAGTTGTCGTAGAGAAAGGCGGCAATGGCCAAAGTGCCCACCAAGTAAATGAACAATGAAACGAGTTGCCAAATGAACGCCATCCGTAATAATGTATAAATGCTCAGTTCCAGCACCGGCTGCATTATGATAAGAGTCTTTTTATATACTTAGTATTCGAATAAAATTGATAAGCCAACAGCTGATTGCTTTTATTGCTTATGTAATGGAACTGAAACTTATCAGCATGGCAAATGTATTCAAAGTATATAGTACGAAGTGGAGCACTGGAATATCAATGAATTTATTTGATTTGTAGCTACGAGTACTTGCTGTACATATAACACAATTCAATGTACGCTTCACTTCTTTCGCTTTAGGCACAAGCGGCGGCTCTGAGCTTCAATCACGGACTAAAAGCCGAAACTGAAACTGAAATTGAAGTCGAGTTACACAGAGCCCAAAAGCAACAAACAACAGGCTGATGGCTTCCGACGACAACAACAACAGCAACATCGAGTTGCCGAGTTTATTTTTTTGTCAGGTTTTACAAGCAATTGCAGCGTCTCCTAAAGCCATGAACATGAACAACAGTGCAGGTAAAGATACAGATACAGATACACTTGTAGATACAACTACCTGCACATATTTTTGTTGGCTTATTTGTTATATTATTTTATTTTGTAAAAATTTTTTTTGCTTCATTACTTTACAAACATCAACCTCATGTTTTATTGCTCTGCTTGAATTGTTGTAAATGCTTTTGGTGCGAAGATTACCAAAAGAAATTACCAAATCCGCCGCTTGGCACGCTAAATTATTAGACATTTAATGACTGTCCAAGTAAAATGCGTGCGACTGTCAAAAGTGTTGACAATTTTACATTGTATGATAAGTGCAAAATTACTTGAGGAGAGTGACAGGCCCTTCAACTAATTGAAAACAATTAAGCGAAAGATGCTAAAAGTGTTCCTTAACACGAGAACTTGAGAAGTAAATTATGACAAATTGACAATTAAATCAAAGTGTTTCGAGATAATTAACATATCGGAGTACTAGTAATGAAAGTTGAAGTTTAGTAAGTCATATATCTTGAGTAAATGTTAAGTAAAAACTAATGATAAAAAGTTTGAAATATAAAGTGAGAGCTTATTTTTAAAATTTCTCAACTGATTGTCAAATTGCCCTATTCTACAAATATATGCTGTGAAACTTTTTTGTTATTTTGCTGTACTTCAGAAAGGAAATTTCTAACTATTTGGCTTCTTTTTCTTTTCTTTTCTTTTTTTGAGTAGAAATTATAAAAAATTATCGCCTTGACTTAACTGTAAGTTAGTCGAGCTCTCGAAAGTAACTACGACTCGCCCATTAGAAGTACTTAATTTAATCACTTTCTAAGCAAAACAGACATTTGACAGCCAAATGCTAAATAAACAAATGAGTTCAAAGCATTTTCGTTGCACCTTGGCTATTGAAAATGTAAATATGCATTGTAATATCAACTGCAAAAATATATGTATTTGTGCCAGTCATTGGAATAAGTAAGGAAATAATTCTGAATCTAGAGATTGTTCGAACAATCCATATGTATACTGCTGAATTCCATTTGAGATTGAACAATAAGCAATGTATAATATAAAATTAGAAATAAAGATTAAGAAGCACCCACAAATAATAGTATTAAATACTTTTTAAAAGTAAATAATATTGCTGTTACATTTACTAAAGACATACCTGAACTAAACGTGTCAGTCAACGAATAAAGACTGCCAAGAACTCTCACATTATTCATGCCCATTCGCATATTCAGGGAATAATATTGATTTTGCCAAGAAAACGGTTGAAAAGCCTTTCAAAGCTCAAAGCACTTTTAGTCGAGACACATCTTCAGCCGAGACAGATATTCGCCATAGCTCAGACAACAACCAAATAAATGTGCAGCCTGCAAGTATGCTACGATTTTATTTAGATTTTTTGTCAATGATAAGTTTGAAAAATAATTGACTTGAAAATAAACGTAATCTCCAGGGAAAGATGGTAAATGCCGCATTCTGGACATGATGCCAGATGTAACCAGGAGTTTCGTCCACGCCATCCCTCAGCTGGGCAACGGCACTGCGGGCATAAACCTCAGCCGAGGGTATAAACAGTCCCCCACTCATAATGCGCTTGGAGTAATTGTTAATTTTGGTCACCACAAAATTGGGCGACAAAAGCTGCACATGAATGCCAAATGGAGCCGCCTCAGCCTTTAGGGCGAGGGTCATGCTGCGATTGTAGGCCTTGGAGGCAGCATAGAGACACGCATATGGGACGGGCTGAAGTTCCGTGCCGGAACTCACATTGACAATGGCGCCCTTGATCTTTGACTGACGCAGGCGGTTGAAGAAGTAGCGAGACAGTTGCGAGACGGCCACAACATTAGTATCTATCAGCTGTTGAGTCTGCTCCTTGGTGCATTTGAAAAGAAAACCATTCACACCCATGCCCACATTGTTAACTGGAGAAGAGATATAGGGATAATTAGCTATGAATACGAGTACAATATAAATGTGACTTCTTACCAAGTATGGATATGGGTAAATCGGCCAGTTCCCGCTCGATGTGCTCATACACCTCTACTCCCTGCGTAAAGTCCGCCACGACAATCTTCGTCTTGACTTTGGACTCCGAGGCTGTCAAAAGTTTACATTTTTAGAGAATTTTTCAGTTTAATAAGCACTCGTAAGTTCACACACCGATCTCATTGGCAACCGCCTCGAGTTTCTCCTTGTTCCTGGCTATTAGTACCACATTGATGCCCTGTCTGGCCAACTCCTTGGCATATTCCTTGCCAATGCCATCGCTGCTGCCCGTAACTGCGGCCCAGGACCCAAAACGTTCCTTTAAACTCAATCGTTGCTTTGGATCATCAATCAGACGCACCTTGAGCAGTCTAAAAGGTGTTCTCAGGTGCTCGTACAGAAAGCAGCCGATAGCATACAGACCGATAAAGCTAACAAATGTTGATAACGAGCTCAACATTTTTAGTATATGTTTTCACTTAGTATCAATCAATTGAACCTTGATAAGAACTTTGTTCCGTTTCGTTCGACGCACGGCAATTGACTGTGCCGAGCATTGGGAACTCGACAAAATTGAAGCTCTTCGCTTTGCACTCAATTAAATACCGATTGCTTTTGTCTTTTGCATGGAATATTAATGGTCTGATTACAAAATCAAAAAACAATTGCGAGGTGTTCGACTCGTCGTTTCAATTTGTCAATTGAAAATATGCTTAAAGTGTGCAATTTTTATGATCTACGACCATTTCTACTCGCCAAGAAATGACAGTACCGTATTGAATGTTTCGTTTTTGATTGTCCGACCACCCACCTGCTTAGTTTTCTAATTGTCGAATTATAATTTGATTTGTGTCCCAGTTGGGTTTATAGTGATGGATATTAAGATATTTGTAGTTGACAAGGTCGGTTGTCGTAGGTTCGGTTTTGGGATGCACTTTGCAATGGCTGAGTTAAGTCATAGTAACTATTAGGCTACATAAGAATGGAATAATTGTTACGACTGTTCGATCAAATTGAGTTATATACCGATCGAAAGGTATAGTATTAAGTAGAGAGGGCTTTATAGGTTGATGATTGCAGCGAATGGAGACGTTGGAGCCTTTTGGTCAAATTTTCAATTTTATATTATTTCTATTCAAAATATTCGTCATCCCAATTCGACAACTCGTTCAAAATATAATTAAATTTGAAATTTTAAGTGGCCTCAAAATGAGATGAAAAGTCAGTTTGTCAGTTTGTTTGTATCAATGCGTTGAAAAAGTTTAGATATTTCGAGGTAGACTTATTCCCTATAATAAATCTAAGCATTTTTTTTTCCATGACTTTAAAAGACAAACCGCTAGTTTAGCGAGAAATCGCTAAATTCCGATAAAATTGACACATCGACAGTGCTCAAACGACAGATGCTATGTTAATGTTAATATGTTCAATATTGGAACAGTTTTTTTAATTTTGGTTTTTTGGAATAATAGAATACATTTTCAGCCTTCAAATTACAAAAAAAAAAATGGTTATTCGGTGGTTTGGTTGTTCACGGACGAGCCTGATTAATTAATTCCCTTTTTGGATCTTAACATTATATTTTAAGCTGGCTTGCTTGATATGGTCAAATATTCTACTTAATATTGTATATGTATTTTTTGTTTTATATGCAAAATTCGCTTAAAAATGTGAAAAGGCAAATCGACTTCCATTTTTAGGCAAGCTTAACTTTTTTATATATAAACAGTAAGGCTGTTATCTTAAAATAGTTTTAACAGTACTTCCAAAGATCTGCATTTTCCAGAAAATTTCATTAAAATTGACCGAACTAAACTTTTTCAGTTTAAACATGAAAATATACAACTTAATATCGTTCGTTACAAAATTGGTTATCAGAAATTTGGATTTTTACCACGTAAAGAGGTTAATAAATTAAAATTCTCTATAAGAACATATGTATATTATAATATAAAGATCTCCAAAGTATTATACCAGGACGACGTAGCAGCTGAGACTAAGCATTCACCGTCTTGGTCGAATCATCATAATGGCCGTTTTTAAGGAGTCACCATAGTGAAATGCTTCCCAAATGAGTCTTTCTTTATACTTTCCTGTCAAGTTGCTGTAAGAATTCAAGTTTATAAACAAAGCCTTAACAAAATTGGCAATCCATCTAACCTGTTGTAACAATCATTGTACCACCAGGCGCCCTTTCGGATTTTGGCGCAGTTTCCATTATTTCGATCATTATCTCTATCAAAAGTGGTAAAGTACATGCCACGATGATGTGATAATGAATCTCCAGCAGTTCCACTCGCTTCTCCCAGAGTATGTAAAATATATTTTTCACCCTCATCGCCGATGGCAAACCTCGTATATCTCTCAAACCTTTCAGTTCCAATCTGATCTTCGAGGATTACGAGCAACTCGTAACTCCTCTCTGTCGTGAGGGCATGTAGTTTATCCAAACCTATGAAGAACTCATTTTCCAGATCTCCAAATCCTGTTTTATAGGTATTCCAGTTCCGATAAAATTCAACACTTCCATCCGTTCGTCTCAAAATAACAGTCCAACCTCCTCCCTGTGTCTTAGCGTCGCAAGTCACTTTAAACGGGTCTTTACTGTAGCTGGGCACGAGAATCTCATAGACACCACTTGTCCCAGAACTGGCAGTTCCTTCGACACAATCGCGACCGTAGGCTAAGGATCGAAGTGATATTTTCTCCTTGACTTTGGTGGTTGAATTAGCAAGACATACTATTGTAAAAGTATTTGCTATTAATATTATGAAAGTTACTTTCAACAGCATTTTTGAGATTGTAATTAGCTGAGAGACTTTGGATACTGAGCTGACATATCAATTTACACCTATTTAAACCCGAATCACTATCAAAATATTGCACAGCTGGCACGATAATTCGCCATATCGAATTTGTTATATAAAGCGTTTAACGTTTAGCAGGACCAATTTCATTAGTTGTACTGTACTTACTTAACAAACCTAAAGCTTTACTTTTTATTAACTTTCAACTTAAAGCAATAAAAATAATACAATTGCCGTTAATATTCAATGTAAAGTAAATTGTGGATTTGTTATTTAAAATATATAATTTACATTTTTACAAATAAAATAAATTTTTACAATTTTTATTAATTTAGAAAGTGTTCATTGTACACAAAATTTGTTTCTAATTGGTACACAGAAAAAAAAGCCATTCTAAAATCAATCCTAAAATACTTAATTTAAGCCTACATTTTTTAAGTATGTTTCCAGGATTAAGCAGAACAATCAAGTCTACATCGGGATTAAAATGGGAAAATAAGCCCAAATTACTTGATTCTCTCTCGGTCTCTATCATTTCAACTGGTCCGGTGGCTCAGTGGCTAGAGTCGCCGACCTGTTTGAAAAAAAACTGGGTTCGATTCCCCCAGTCAATTGCAGTCAAACATTCCCTTCATTCAAAAAAAATGTTAAAAAAAGCAATAAATAAAAAATGTTTAAAAAAAAAAGAAAAGAAAAAAATGGTAATAAATAACATTTTAACTAATAAAAATTTTTTAGCCTGAATTTAAGAATTTCAGGATTGAATGGGATTAAAAAAATCAAGTACTTCATACTTGGTTTAAGAAAATCCGAGATTACCCCACTTCTGACATCGTTTCGGATTGAATTCGGGCTAAATATCCTGGATTTTTTTTCTGTGTAGAATATAGTTATTGTAAAATAAATAAATAAATAACTAAAGAGATGGCATTCATTAAAATATCTTTTTAAAACTTTTCATATTCCGTTTTATCTTTAAGCCATGGACTTTTTGGCTAAATGACATCATGGACTTTGATTCTTTCTGGTCTTGTGCCGTTGCTCGATGTCCTTGCCAAGCAAATGCACTTACACATATCACAATTACTGGCATGAGTGCATACTTAGCGCTAACATTCATAAATTAGACAGTCAAAATGGTATTTTATAAAAAGGCTAGGCACACACACACACCCACACAAACACACACAATTTGGCCCAAGAAAATCAGGAAACGGAAATGTGCGACGCGGCGCTGTGAATTGCACATGGTGGAAGGACGAGGACAAGACATGGGTTATATATCAATATGAGCAACGGTTACCGCCTGGATAGAGCCCTGTCGACACACCCTGTCGATGGCCGGGAATCGGTAACAGGGGAATACGACAAAATATGGGCTGACATTTTTCGTTGTCGCCGCAAAAACCGCATTTATTCAAGTGTCAAATAAATTCATAGTTTTTGGCAACCTCATTCCCCGCCCACATCTGGGCGGGGGCGTCGACGGCGGCGTCGGCATCGGCCAACTAATTAAGTCAAATGGTTCAGCTCCATGTGTGTGTGTGCCAGAAAAAGTAAAAAAAAAAAAAAAAGACAGCTCGAAAAACCGCTAGAGCCAAAAATCCATTCGATGGTGCAGCCCGAAAGCATGCAATAGCTTTTGAAGCGGCGCCTAAAAGTATGCAGAATGTTTTTAGCAACTTATGCTAATCACATTTAATTGCTTTTTAAGCGCACTTTCTGGCAGTTTCAGCTAATTAATGTGACTCATACGCAACGTGGTACAAAAGCCAAGTTAATAACTTTTGAATCAGTAAATTCAACTGTTTAAATGCAACTGCTGCAGCAGTTCAACAAACGGTTACAGAAGGAGAAAAGGCGCCAGCCTCAATCCACACGCACACACAAACAAACACACACACACACACACACACACATACATATGTCAAGATAAAAGCACTCTAGCCAGAGATCAGCTTGAAGCGGAAGGGGAACTAAAAGTGGCACTGGCGCAGTCATTGTCAAAAAAGTCAAACAATTTGAATTATGTTTTGCAATTTGTACATCCGTTTCTGCCTTGGAATCACCCACACAGCATCACACACACACACACACACTCACACACACGCTCCACTCTACACCCTTGCCGTTAACTTGGCTTAGACGCGCTCTTATTTTTATATATGAAGGAAATTATTGTTTGCTTTGTTGCCGACGCCGCTGGCTGCTTTTATTATACGATATATTTATATATATTTATTGTAGTATATATGCATGAGCATTTCCATGCAATAAGATTTTATTGTGGTTATTATTGCATTTGCTGACAAAAAGCGCAAAATGAACTCATTTCGCGGGTTTGTAAAACAATTTCGCCACTAATTCGCTTTTCAAAATATTAAGTAAGGTTTCAATCCCTTAAAAAATAAAATAAGAATTAAAATTCTGTTTGTCACAATTATTATTTTAATTTTTGAAAGTCCAATTCATATTGTATTTTTTTTTATCAAATAACATCTTTTAAATGTTTTCGAAATGCACAGCAATATTATTTTTTGGAACACATTTCCATGTCGAACTGCAGCCAAAAACAAGAAAGTCGTTTTTTCTCTTTCTCCAAAATCTTGTAAACTAATTGCTTTTGGCATTTTTAGCGCTCTAATCTCTGACATATCGTTAAAGCGCATTTGGCATTGTTGACTGGGTTGCTTAAGGATGTTTATGTCAGTCACTGAATTTTAAGTAGTCCAAAGGAGGCTGACAACGTGCCGCATTACACCAAACAAAAAAGGCCAACTGCAAAAAAATCAAATAAAATAAAAGAGTTGTCAAGTGAATTCGTGATGCGACAGACACAAACAGGGGTAAACAAAAGAATTTTATTTGAGAGGTTACGACTGAGAGATACCCACTAACATAACTGATTTGTGATTCTCTATAAATTTTAATAAACTTCCTAAATTTACTTGACGAGAAATAAAAAGAACTAGTAATAAGATTGTATTCTAAATAAATTAATGAAGAAATCTTGAAAACTCAATCAGATAAAAAAGTATTAGTAATAATAGTATAAGGGCCGTTTTTTTAATGCACATATAAACTGTATGTAAGATATAATTTAAAATTTGACAGTAATTTCTATACATTTTACGTTAAAATATATTTTCAATAGTTATTAAACACCTTATTTAGACATTGAAAAAACGGGCCAAAGTTTATTAGAGTAAGTAAGGTCAGGGGTTTCTAGAAAGAAAGAGGTAAATGGATGATTTCAAGATGGGGAGAGAGAGTGATTAAGATTGTTATAATCGAATAAATAACTCGAAAAAAAATAATTTTTTTTAAATTAACATGCTAAAAAAATATGTGTATACTATGTAATCAAATAACTCCAGTGTATGCCAATATCGATCTGAAACATACCCATTTTGTCATTTCTCTGACTACAGGGTACAACAACTTGTAAAAGCTGGAAAGTGGGCGGCTTATCCTGGCGAGATGTCGCCCCTTAAATGGCGCATGAAAATTAGCAAGTTGTCTGTCTGCGGCTGCCATTATGCGGCACACTTTGAATGGCAGCCGTGGGTTGATCCTCATTTTTTTATTTTATTTTTTCGTTTGGTTTTGTCAACTTGATTGTTAGCCAGGCTGAAAAGGCTTAAACGTTTTATGGTAAAGTTAATTAGCAGTTTTGTCCGTTATCGCTGTCTATAAATGCTCAGTCCAAAGTTTGACCATAAAACTGCAATCAGTGGTAAGTTATGTGGCCAGAAGGAGCAACACATACGATTGTTGGCCAAAACGACACCTGTTAGACCTGCAGGCAACAACAACTGCGATACTGCAATGGAAGTAAAAGTCATAAAAAATGACTAACTACGCGACAGGACAGGACAGAACGATTAGGACGACAGTAGCAGCAGAAAAAGGAGGAGGAGATGGAGGAGAAAGGGAAAGAGAAGCAAAGGAAGCAAAGGGAGTGGCAACAGCATCTGTCTCTGTCTCTGCCATCGAGCAAGCGAGTGTCGTTTTGAAAAATTCAAATCTCGTTGCCAATAAAAGCCAATAAAACTCGTAAAATAACTCAAACAAAAAAGTGCTTGATGCTGGTTATGGTTTGGTTTGGTTTGTTGTTGTTGTTCTTTTTGTTGTTCTTGTTGTTGTTGCTGCTTCTGCTGCTGCTGTTCGCTCAAGTGTTTTGTGTCGCAATGTTGCGGCTTTGGGCACTGCTAATGGAGCTATTGAAGAACATTGACTCTTTGCAATACGCGTGTGTTCAAAGTGCAACTGGATAAATCTGTGACTGTGTGAGTGTGTGAGTGTATGAGTGTATGAGTGTGTGTCTTTGTGAGAGAGTTGTCATCTATGTATTTAACTGCTGGCTGCACTGACTCCAACAACTCTTACTGCTTGTATTTATAGCCGAGTCATTCTGTTTGTCGGCTGCACGTTTTCCGTAGGTAATGCATGTGTGTATATATGTATGTACATACATGTGGCGTCTACACCTGTTGCAAATATGTCTGACGGCTGGCAAAAGTGCTTGTGCAGTTTGTGTCTATTTATAATTAATTTACGTAGTGGCAACACTATAAATAACTTCTTCTTTGCTGGGTTGCAACTCCAAAGCAAAATGAACTAGTTCCAAGAACAACTACTTATTATTAAAAATGACGATCATCCAAAATTTAAATAAAATACAATAATATTATTTTTATCAGGGATTAACTAACCGAAACCGTAACCTTTAACCGGTAAAAACCGATTGAAATTTTTTTAACGGTAACTCAAACCGAATAAGAAAAATTTAATTTGACCAAAACTCTGTAAGCCGAAATAACCGTTTAGTAACCGTTTCATTTATAAGAATTTATTTCGGTTTTCATACAAAATTTATTTTTAATTTTGATTTCAATTTTCTTATGTTTAATTTTGAATTTTTATTTGTGATATTCATGATCGAATTTTCATAGCACTGAATAAGCGCAAATAAAATAAATTTGTCAAATAAAATATTGAAATTGTTAAAATGTAATTAAACTACTTATAGTACATATGTACATCAAACTGAAGAATACGTGAAATAAATGTGTGAATGAAACATTAAGAAAGTAATGCCTCTTTAAATATTATTATTATATTATAAATATATTTTAATTTTTGTAAAAAAAAAATTTTTAACCGAAGCCATAGCGGTATTCTGATACGAAACCTTTATTCAAAGATTTTGCGTAACCGATAACAGAAAACCTAAATGCGATATTTTTTGTATACATATAATTTTTATAAATGAGTAAATGATATTCTTGTCTTTAATATGCATAACATTACAGTTACTTGAAGCTCGTATGCAATTAACCCATGTTTATATATATGTATATTTTTCCACTTTTACCAGTTGCAACAATTGCGAACAGGATTTACATAAATCAAGTGGTTTATGTGAGACTATTTTAGCTACTTTAGTTAGTTGGATGACAAATCAAAGCATTGGCAACAACCCACCGAATCCATCAACAGTTAAACTTTCACAATTTGCATATGCCACAATAGTTTGCCCTGATTTCGCAGTTAGCTGATCAATCAACAACAACAACAACAACAACTACAACATTAGTTAGGGTATTTGCATTGCATACTGAATGCAGTGAAAAAAGAAGAAAAATAAAACTGTTTGCTGTTTAGTTTTTCGCCATAAGCAACGCACTGTGCATGCAGATGCCTGCAAAGACTTGTCGTGTCGTGTCTTGTGTTGTCTTGTGACCGATCCAGCAGTCGACAGAACGGCCAGACAGACCAGACCAGAGTCCAAATTAAATTAATATGCGAACGGCGTGCATCTATGGCTCTTTCTGGTTGGTATCAGAAGGCGGCATTCCTTGACGCATTGGCCGATATTTGAACTGCAGACGTTACCTCCTAAGGTTTACACTGGCGCTATCGCGATGCCAGCGAACCAAAAAAAAAAATAAATAAAAAGAAAAGGAAAAACAAGAAATGAATAGAAAATAAGAAAAAAAATTAAACGGTTGCCCTTTTTGACAGGGGGAAATATTCAAACAGTATTTCGTATCCTTCTTCGCAGGATGCCAAAACGCGACAAAAACAATTTCAGGCATTCAAATGCCAGAGCACACAGCATGACAGCATTTATACAAGTAACAAGCTGAATTGACTGGGCATGCGCGACTAAGAGATATCCTGTAACTTTAAAGAAATTTCCATTGCGCTTAATAGAATAGCGAAAAAGATCTTTCAACTAAATCTTTAGACATGGCTAGAAGTAAAAGTCTTAACATTTCTCCACAAAATTATTTACACAAAAAAACCTGAATATTTTTATGACATAATTAGATCATTCTATATTCTTCATATTATTCCGATTAGAACAAAATTTTCTAGCTCAAACAGACATTTTTATTCCTATGCTGTTCAGCTTTGGAAAAACCATCAGTAGAGCACCTCAATTTGTTCATAAAATTAAGGAAGATCTTTCAAAAAATTAATAATAAAATTAATTAATTATAATATTTTTTTCAATTTAATTCAACTTATATTTACTAATAATATTATTATACAGGCCTGTTCCGGTTTTCACTTTCGGGAAGATTTTGCGAAAATGAATTTTCCTTAGCTGTTCCGGTTTTCACTTTCGGCAAGATTTTGCGAATTGAATTCACGTGACATTGAGCTAGTGAGTTTGAATTCGGAAGGGTTAAATCGATGATTTTGGCATGCTTAGCATAAAATTAAAGTGAAAATAAAATATTTATTAAATACTTCAATGTTTTAGGAATATTACAACGTTATCAGATAAAAAAATAATAATTTATTTTATTTTTAAATAATTATTATTTCATCATACCTCTAAATCGATAAGGCTCTAACCTAACATTTTTGTCGGATTTGCTCGACCTGTTCCAGTTTCCGCAAGTGTTTGTGAAAGTGAATGTCAACTTTATAAGGGCTACCCTTGTATGTGAAGAAATTAGTAAATATATTGGTACATATTTTAAACAACAATTTAAGTATTTTTAAGTATTGCGTAAAGTGAAGAATTCAATTTATTGTTTTTTAAATGCATGTTTGGGCAAAACAGTTTAAAATTTAATGCAAAAAAGAACTGATTATTTTTGTAAACAAACACTGTGCAACAATTGACAACTCTGCAAAAAAACATTTCTCAACACTGAAATCAACCCGCACTTTCAAAAATACAAAAGTTATAACGAAAGTAGGTTTTACCTTTGAAAAATGTTTCGACTTATGATTATATAAATATTTGATGAATAAATTACACATTTTAACAGGCGAAAATTCCTTTGACGCAAATGTCTGATTCGCTCAGAACATTTTCCAGCACTGTTCTGCAAAAAATTACTCAACACAATGTGGAAGGGAAATTCGGAGGGTAATTCGTAGGAAATGTAAAGGAATTTTCAGGGAAATTCGGTCAAATCTTGCGGATTGAAATTCGCAAAAAACATGTGAAAACCGGAACAGGCCTGATAAATTATTACAATAATATTATTAGTATATATAAATTAAATTAAAATATTTTAACTTCGAAAAAGAAATACTAAATTAAATGTTAAAATGATAATTTTTAAAATGTTAATTGTAAATCGCCATAAAAACCATGTTTAAATTTAACTTAACACGCTGTGACTAACGCGTCAATTTTAAAGCAGAAATGTTGTAGCGTTAGGAATGCTTAGAAATACGTACAAAAAAAAAAAAATATTATATAAAACATTCCTTTTTCGCTGATCATTGTTATTTACATCTCATCTCTCAAACTCTACAAAAAATATTTAGCATACATTTTGGAGCAGGACATTCCGTCAGAATTTTTTGTGGCCTACTTTTTTGCGCAGGATATTCCTAACTTTATTAAATTGATTTAAAACTAGCTTAGAGATTCACATAATTAATGCTTTCTCTTTAACATTTTTCCCAAAATACACTCTTATTTTATGCTACCCCTTTTGATTCAAACATTTTTCTAAAGGGTATTGCAAGTGGAGTGCGAGTATTTCTTTATGGCTGGCTGGCAGACACATCCTCCCTGCCCGTCCGCCAGCTTCCAATTTCCAGCTCCAGGCCAAGGCACAAAAATGTTGCACAAAATAAAATGTCTCTTTGTTTTGCACTCTGGCCAAGCGAATCCAACAAAACACATAAATCTTAGCATATGTGCATTAAATTGCTACACCCTGTACCATACACACTCCAATTGTTGGACATCTTTTTCTCTAATATCCTGAACTGAAATACTTTAATTGCCTCAAACAACGAGATGGCACTTGAATTTTCAATTGTTTTTCTATTGGCATTTTCCGGAGTTGAACTTAATTTACACCTTCCTTTCCAGAGTTTGTCAGTCCCTTTGTCCTCTCGCCTGGTTCCTGCCAAAAGCTGTCGACAAACTTAATGACCTGAAAACTTTTCGATAATGTTAGTGAGTGTGTGTGTGTGTGTGTGTAGTTCTGACTATGTTGAGGTGTGTGCACGCCTGTGGAAATTATCAACTCGTCCTCGCACTTGACAAAAAACTGAAAATGAATGGCAAGCTAATTTCCAGGCAGGCGATTAGAAAGCAAACCAAAAAAAAAAAACAAAAGATTTCCGCTTTTAAAACATTCTACAAAAAGGTGGCTAGCGATAAGGCCAAATACACATATTAGGCTAAAGCTGTGAATTAAGTTTAGTCAGAGAAAATGCTTGGATCAACTTTTAAATTTAAATTAAACAACTTTAACTGAAATCTAGGAACTCAAAGAACTCTGTTATAAGTAGGTAGAGTTTCTATTGTGGAGAATAAGTAATACTTGATTAAACGATGTTTCGATAAAGTTTCTTTTTCTTCGATATTCGGAAAGTGTTTCAAGTCGATAGAATAGAATTATTCGAACATTTATAATATTTTGTCAGCATTAGTATTTATTTTGAGAGTAAAATTAAACGCATTTCACACTTTCAGCTCCCATAACTTGGTGAAAAATCTTACCGATTTTCAAGTGGAAATATAATAAGATCATTAGTTTATATTCATATTTAAATTACATGTAAATTTACAACACTTATTTTTCTAATTTTGTGTAACTGGCCGTTTATTTTTATTTGTAGTAACATTATGTTTTTCTGATTTGTAAATTTATGACAGATAGTTAATAATCAGAATTTATTTTGAGAGAAATTTAAAACACATTTCCCACTTCCAACTTGGTCAAAAATCTAACCCATTTACAAATGGATTCTTTTTGATCAATATTTTTATATTTATATTTAAATTGCATGTAGATTAAGGACAATAATTTTTCTGAATTTGTGTAACTTGCCATTTTTTTTTTATAGTCAAATTATTTTTCTTTGATTTGCAAATTTATGACAAATATTTTAAGCTCAAAAATAAAAACTATTCCAAAAAATGATTGAATATAAGTATATTGTTTTACCAGTCATTTTAAGTGCAGCCCCAATGAGTGCAGAGTGGTGTCTTGTTCCCACCACCGTCCGCAGCTGTCCGGCAATTTGGTAAGCCAAGTGAAAGCCACGTGACTAACATATCCAAATACAGTTATAGCCAAGGCAAGTGCTCGAGTAATGTTTTGTTTGGCCAAAAATCAAGATGTGTGCTGGCTTACCAAGGCAACAAAAAAAACCCCGTTGATGGTCGCCAGTTGCTGTCCAATTGAGAGGGCTGTGAAGAGGGCAGTACGAAGAGTTGGCAACAGTCGTTGTAGCTCTCACTCAAGCCCCAATTTCGAATCGTATGTTTATCTTTGGCCTGGCCTTTGTCTAGTTGAAGTGCCGAACGAGAAGAGAGGGAAGAGAGGACTGGGAGGCATTGTGAATATTTGGTCCTTTGGCGCTGTTTGGGCTATAAATAAACGTTTAGCTGCTGCGGAAGCACGGCGACAGCAACAGCAACAGCAGTCTGTAATACAGGCTAGCAAAAAAATAAAAGGGGCGTAGTGACTACAACTAAAAGGGGGATGTAGAGAGAGAGAGGATGCTTTGCTTGTTTGTCTACTGACAGCACGTGCTGCTGCGGGCTGCGGTCAACGTGTGTGTGTTTAGGTGTGTGTGTGTGTGTGTTTGTTGTTCGCATTGTTGTCACAGTTTTTGTGCTACGTTAACTAACTGGCCCGTAAGTCCCATTAATAGCCACATAATCGAGGCTCAATTAACACGGTCAGCAGAAGCCCCTTCCCCCCTTCCTCTCTCTCTTACTCTGTCCAACAACAACATTGTGGCTTTTATTTAACATGCATTTATTAGAAATTTATTAGTGCATTGCAAATTTTTACAGCAATTGCATTAAATTTTTACACTGGCGCCACTCGATTTCATAACTCACACAAAGTATCAAGGGGAGGTTGGAGGATGGGAGCTAAGGGAGGAAAAATCGGAGAGTCAAGTGCTCTACACTTACACTGATTGGCATCGACAACAATCCCAAGCGAACCTGTTGACCATTTGCATTTCATTAAGCCATGCTAACTTTTTGTCTTGCCACTTTTTTTACTGCCTCATTTAAATTCTAATTTTATGACTGCGTTTATGCTTTTGTCGAAAGGCAAACAACCATAACACACACACACACACACACACACACACACATATGCTATATAAACTTAAGCTATCTATTTATATAGCTGTGCGGATTTTCCGCGTTGCATATTCGAGTGCATTCATAATTGTCAGAGGCGAAGACAACTTTGAGTTGTGGCCGAGTGAGTCAAGTGATTCAATTGTTTGCCAAATACATATTCATATCTTAAGTACCCGATCTGGGAAAGGTAACAAAACTAATTCACTTCTGTGTACTTAGATTGATGCTTTAGATAGTTTGAATGGCTTAAGGAAAAACTTAGCTTATTCGAATGGAATTCTTTTTATATCCTAATTTTTAAATTAAAATGGGGAATCTTTACCTGCCAAAAATGTTGCTGTGTATTAAGATAAATCTTATAATATTCTGGATAATTCAATAACATACTTTATCTTTTTATATTGATTGAATGAAAGAGCTATTACCTTTGAAGGATCCGAATTCAAATGTTTCTCACTGATAGTGCCAATAAATATTATATTTTATAGGTCTTCGATTCTAATATAATTTACTTATTATTAACTATTGGGAGAGCATGAGAAATGTGTCAAATTATTGAATAAATACAAAATTTATCAGATTTTCAACTATAAGCAAAACTTAAGTTTTATTGCCGCTTTTCTCCATTTTGGTATTTGTCATTTTAGATTTGAAAACTTATATAAAACTTCAGATTTTATTTTTTAAACAAAAGTGAAATCGGTTGACTTGGAAAATTAGAGAAAATTGTTTCAAATTGTGATTTAAAAAACGATATTTGAGTAATGAGAAATATTTTAAAATATTTCCGAAATTATTTATTCAAATACAATGCATTGCAAAGCGAAATTTCAGATTTTATTTTTTAAACAAAAGTTAGATTGGTTAAGTATAGAAAATTGTTTCAAAATGTGCTTTAAAAAACGATGTTTGAGTTCTGAGAAATATTTGAAAATATTTCTGAAATTATTTATTCAAATTCAATGCATTAGATAAGATCGTATCGAGCGTAGCTGTTTTTGATCTACTGCAATGTTTTTCAAACAAAATTCAGAAATTGGGCATCCAAAAAACATCACCCTCTCTACCCCACCCCCCTCTCATTCTCATGCCGCCCGCAGCAACCACGGCACATGTTCCCATTAATTTTCTATGCCAGGCTAAACATTTTGCGCGGGTAAAAAGTTGTCGAGCACATGGGAAAAACGATAAAGTCGAAAAACTGAAATTGTGAAAATTGCGTGAAAAGCGGAAAATGTTGAAAACAGAGAGCGAAGAGCGAAGAGAGCGAAGAGAGCAGAGCGCAGCGTGAGAGCTGTTTAATGGCCGAGCACGATGTGGCCGAGAACGAAGTCAGCCGAGTGTTGCAACGGATGAAGGGGGGATGGGAGGGAAGGAGGAAGGGTTGGTGGAAGGGGGATCAGCTTGGAGCGCAGCCAGTTGGAATTGCACGCGACAAAGGCGTCGCATGGCCGAAGAGCAGATGGAGACGGAGGTCAGCAGGAGGCGGCAACGATGACGACACAAAAAGCAGAAGCAGCAGCAACGACTGCGACGACGACTGCGACGACAACAACGACGACGACGACGACGCTGGCAGCGTCTGCCGGCACTGTGAGGGCTTCTGCTTTTGCTGTTGGCTGACTGCTGAGCAGTCGTCAGTCAGTTGGCCAAGAAACTGGTAGCGTCGGTGTTGTGAGCCAACAAAAGGCTGGCAACTGGCAATTGGCAACTGGCAGCTGGGCAGCTGGCACAGTCACCGGCAAATGGGCAACGTGTGTAGAGTAGTGTGTGTATAGAGTGGTGTGTGTGCTGGTGTGTGTGTGTGTGTGCCGGTTGCCCAGTTGGCCACAGGGCACGGGAATTGGCTTTGGCTTTGACTTTTGAGCGACGCGTAGCCAGCCAAGAAAAGTAGCCAACAGCCAGAAGCCAGCCAGCCAGTTCAAAGCCAAAGCCAGCCAGCCAGTCAGTTAGCCAACAAGAACAGCAACAACAACAGCAGCAATTACTGGCCAAAAGGTGGTGATGTGGTGAAGGTCCAAGACGATGACGACGCAGCAGCAACAGCAGCGACAGCGACAGCGACTGCTTCCTCTGCCAAGGCAGCGCAGGATGACAGTCAAGGAAAAGGCAGATTTTCTTGGCCACTAACGCAGTTTGATTAGCCAAGTCAAACACAGCGTTGACCCTGGCCAAGATCACAGCAACATCAAAAATGAACGTCAATTGACAGCTCAAAGAACAGACACACACACACACGCACACACACACTTGCAGGCTTAGTTGACACAGTGGTGCAATGAAGCAGCAACAACAACAACAGCAGCTGCTTCACAGGATGCGTTCGTCTCGATTATACAGCAAACAAAAACAATTAATAAACAAAAAAAACAAAACGTGTCGCGCCGCAACAACAACAAAAGCAACAACAAACAATGCGCTGTGTTAACTCAGCATGTATGTGTGTGTGTGATGTGTGTGTGTGTGTGCGTGTAACAACCTTTTGAACTGACCAACGTGCGCCGCCAACTCTGTTGGCCAAACTCAACTCTTTTTGCTCCGTGCCAAAAATACACGCCAATGGAGCAACTGGCGCAGCGCCCAGACAACAACAACAGCAACAAGCGACAACAACAACAAACTGTGGCCATAACCATTGTTTCAAACTGGCCACTAATGATTTGTCAGCCATGTCAGCCAGCGCAGCAAATTGGCCCAAAGCACACGCGTGCGAAACCTCAAAGGATGCGCATCAGTCAGCGAGCCAACATCGCGCATACGCCGCGTATAACAACTTGCAAAATATTACGAATAATTAATATAATTAAATAAATACACAATAAACTTAATCAAACTTTCAAACTTAATTCAAGTAGTGTTTAGTGCTTAACGTTATAACCACAAAAATATTTCAAAACAACACAGAAAAAAACTCGACAAAAAAAATGTAGCAAACTTAGCGTTATTATATAATCGCAAACCATAATGTAATCGCAAACAATTACATAATATTATACCTATAAACACTAGTGCAATCTAATGTATATTATGATAATTTAAATACTGGCTATAAAAGTCAAGTATTTCAAGTTATTAAGCGTAATTTGTTTTACTTGGTAACTGAAAGCACTCGTAGACAATTTTTATGGCTAAGAAGGAAAGAACATAAAAAAATGTGGATCAGCGCGAGTTTTGTGTGTCGCTGGGAAAAGATTCGGAAACTTATTGAATCTGATGGCAGCTCGTGAGAAATGCGTGCGGAAAATGGTGCGGAAAAGCAACAGACGGGATGACAACCTGAGTGGTTACTAGAGTGGACAATAGGTAAGTGCGGAGAGGAGGGAAATGGGAAATAGAAAAATAAAATTAGTAGAATTTCAATATTTTAGTTGCAAAATAAAAGAAAAATAATTCAAATAACTTTGTTTTCATAAAATTATATTCTTAGAAGATACTCCTCTTTTTTAAAAAATTTGCTATAATTTATCTTTGGTATAGAATCTCAATCATATTATTAATCATAGTCATTAGTAATTAGATTATTTTTGGTTAAAAGTCGAACTTATGATTAAATTACGATCATTTTCGGATTTGCTCAATTATTTAATGATTACGATTACAAAAAATCAAAAATAATCTAAAATTATAACAATTATTCGAAAATAGTCAAAAATAATCTAAAAAAAAGCTAAAATAATCAGAAATAATAAAAAATAATCCGACTACTTGATTATTTTTGATTATTTCTGACGATTTTTGAGTAATTGTAATAATTTCAGATTATTTCTGATTTTTTTGTAATCGTAATCATTAAATAATCACAAATTTTTCAAGAGTGAATTATTATTATTATTATTTCCAATAATAATAATAATTGATTAGTGATTCTTATCGAAATATAACAGATATGATCTTAATGTTCACTTAACATTAATCACGGTTTGCGATCTCCATGTTAATTTTAAAATAAAACAGCAGCTGGAATTTCTACTGTAAGAAACTATATATAAAAATTTCTGGAGGTCTATTCTGATTGGTATTCTATGAACAATTTATATTTTTAATAAATAAATAAACAAGTTACAAATTGAAATATTTGAATGATTTACAAAATTCTCTCATAGAACGAATTCTACAAGAAATTTCTTCATACTAATTTAGAAAACTATCTTTAAATTTTATTCGTTTTTAAAATTCTATGTAGTCTTTATTTATTGCAAGAATATGTTTGTTTTTGATATTATTTGCATTTAGATATCAATCTATTCAGATTTAAATAATTACAAATACCCACAAGCTATCACATGATGTGCAGACTTTTATTACTTATTTCAAGAATATGCCTAGAATTACCATTTGGTCTACCTTGAGCATGCAGCTGTTACCACAAGATAATCGACCAATAAACGAGTACTCTCAGAAGTCAAGCCCTTACCATAATTCCCTTCAGTTCAAGCCAAAAGCCAACAGTCTGGCGCCACATAAATAAACACAATGCAGCCCAAAATGACAACATGGTTAAATGCGTGAGGGCGTTACACTTACAGTTACAGCCAAGACTTATGACCAAAAGCCTGCTCGTACTAACTGAATTTATAGGCGCTGCAAAAATGTTAAAGCAACCCCCAACTTCCGAAGTTGTTTTCATCTCAAGGCCGCAGACTTCTATTTTGTGAGGGCTTCTTAATTTCCAGTTTCCAGTTCCCAATTTCACTTATCCATTCTGTTTGTGGTTCAATGCACAGACGCCACATTCGGCCAGACATCTCTTCTCATCTCGTATATGGCTTGCAATCGAAAACAGGCGAATGTGTAACCTGAAAATGAAATACAAAATTTGAAATGTGATTAGAATCGTTTTATGGTTAATGCTCGACAAAGGAAACATCGAAACGCGAACGAGTAAATCAAGCGCTGACCAATTAATACTGAAATATCATTTCAACATGCGCTTGTTTTTGGGCTTTAATGCTTTAATTTATGAGCGCAACTGCGAATCACGTTCATTTACAATCATACAGAACAAGTATTAAATGTATTTGAATACCCTGTGGAAATTAGAATGCTCATAAAAGAGTATATGCTATAATAACATACACTGGCGAACATAATTATTGGCACAGCAAACATTTTGAGAATTGGGGGTTAATTGTTAACATGTTGGTATCAATGGAAAGGTCATTTAAATTCCGTTTGAATGATATAAAACATTTCTTAACCCATTAAGTACCCTTCGAAAATTTCGAATTTATGTTAAAGTCAATTTTCGAAACTGTTTTCCTCGATTTTTTACAAAAATTATTTTGATGAAAGAAAATTCTTCAAACAATTTAAGAAGTGACTGCAAAAATTTTTTTTGAAAAATATTTTTGGTAGTATTTTTTATAATTTTTTGATAATAATAAAAATTAACATTTAAACCCCTTTTTCCTACTTTTTACACAAAAAGTGCCTTTTTAGCAATTTTCAAAAAATTATAAAAAATACTAGCAAAAATATTTAAAAAAAATTTTTTTTGCAGTCACTCCTTAAATTGTTTGAAGAATTAAGCTCATTTAATTATAACAGGTGTTAATTAAATGTTAAACTGTTACTGTTAAGCTTCAACTCGATTCATTTGTTTTTGATTTTTTATTTTGTTATAAAATTCGATTCACTAGTTCAGGGGTTCCTTAAACCCCGTTGGATCGAACAATGTCTAAAACTTAAAATTGAATCAATTCTGACTTATCAAAAACTGGTTAATTAAATCGCTGAAAACTTGTTTTTTAGGGATGCCACAGAAATCGCAAGCGAAATAGAATCCCACAGAAAGCAATTCCGCACGGAAATTTCCGAGCTGCCACAGAACTTCGAATGATTTAATGTTTTTAAGCAATTTCACCAACCTTTTCGAGCTAGGCTGCTAAGGGCTGACACCTTCTCAGATTAAATTACCCAAGAGTTCGTTTAGCAACTTTTCAGGTTTTTCATTGCAGAACAATAAGTTTTTCATTTTTTTCATTTAATTGAAATCATTTAATTCATTTATTTAATAATTAACTTTGTTTAGCTACAAAAAAATTAAAAGCATTTGACGCGACAAAATAAAAGTTACGACAACTCTAGCAACTGTCTGCCATTAGTCTGGCAACTCTTCGGGACAAATGTTTTCACAAATTGCACAATAAGTTAAAGGTTTTTTTCGGTAAAACTTGATTTACCTCAAAAGAGCTATTTGTTGAATGCTTAATTCAAAGAAAACAGAAGTGGTTCCATATACATATATATTTTAAATACCTTACTTCGAATTCTGACTAGAAAATGTGGCATCGCTGCCCCTGACTTCTAGATCTAAATCGAACTAGGTGGCAGCATCGGACGCCAGCGGATTAAGCGCTAGTTTATTTCGCGTAAAATTATTCTGCGAATTGATCTGTAGCACAGCGAAATGAAATTGGGGTGAAATTCAAGCAAAGCGATTTCTGTGGCATCACTGTTTATCTGTTTACAAGGTATCTCTTTGTCGACTACAGTTAACTTATTTGTACTATACAAATTTCCGAGCCATTAAAGCAATTAACAACTGGCGGACTGCAGAATGCGCACTCAGTTAATTGGCTCAAAGAAGCAGCCACGACAAAAGGACAATAAGTTTTCCCCAAAAACTAACACGAAATTTAATTGTGCCCGCGGTATGCAAAATGCTAAAAAATAGAAGCAAGGCAAAGATGAAAGCAGGAAGATTGAAGGGACTACGACATCTCGCTCTTCTTAATGTTGGGGCATTAATTTTATACATATATATTTTTTCTCTGTTCGTTTTTACTGGCAATAGTTGAACATTTTTTGCAGTTGGCATTTGCTGAAAAGGAATTTGTTGACACCAACAATGTTTCGGACATCCTGGCAAATAATTCTTGCTTTTGGTGCCCACCTCCTTCACCACGGTGTCGGAAATTGGCAACTAAGCCAAGCAGCTAGCGCATTGTGTCCTTTCCTCTTGACTGCCTGCATATGCTCGTCCAACTCTTTCCCTCGGCAAAAACAAACAAAGGTTCTGTTCCCTTGGTCAGCAGCTCAGGGCAAAAGTTCGCACTTCCTTTTCCTTTGCCAGTCCTTATCATTGCAGTCAAGAGATAGATTCGAGCGCAAAACGATTGCCCGTTTGCATTTGGGCACGTTTCAATGAACGGCCCAAAGATTTATGGCCCGCATTGATTTTATTGATGGCCCTCGGCGCCTTTTTTTTTAAATAAATCGAAGGCGAACATCGCGCGAAACGCGACACGAGAGAAGAGCAATTAAATCTAATTGAATCGAACCGAAATGCAATGTGACAAATAGTTGCAAGTAAACGATAGATCGAGCGATTGATAGACAATCAAACAACTAAATAACATGGCAGAGTATCAAGTTGCAAGTTGACAAGGATGTTTCAATAGCAATGAATATATTAATCTATCTAAAACAAAGGAATAATCAAATGAGTTTAGTTGAAAGCATCAGCAGATCTTACAAAACTTTCAAAGCTCTTATTATTTTCAAGATTAATCTGAAACGTCTATTAAGGAGTTTAATATACAACTTCTTTAGTTGATGTTAAGTATATTTAAAGCTGCTTCAACTGCTTTTCTCCTATCTCCAATATGAAATTTGTATCCTAACAAAAAAGAGATGGGCAAGATTAATGTTTCAATAATTCTTTTTTTTTCGATAGATTTCCCACCATGCCTATATAACTATTTAGAACAGCAGTGGGCAAGATATCTGAATTCGAGAGCACAACAATAACAGCTACAATAGTTGGCAGAAAAATATATGGGAGCAGTCGTTGCTCCCGGAGCCACTGCGTGCCCACCGCTGATTTAGAACGAGAAAAATATAATGTTAAGTACAGATCAATACTAAAAACTTTGAGCTGACAATGTGCTTTTTTAAGCTGTATTGATTACATTGTATTTTATACAGATAATCCATATAAATTGAGGCATTTGATCTAATTAAAAGTTGCTTAAAGCTAAACATTTTCATTGAGTGATATTCAATTGTCATTGCCCTTTAGACTCAACCCCTCCTCACCAGCTTCATCCTGCCCATCTTCCACAGCTCTCTAGCTCTATTCCCATTGTCAGTTTAAATTATACTTTGGGTGCAAAAGTCAGTCGCCATAATTTTCATGGCGTAGACATGGCGAATAAAGCAAACAAACAAATAAATCGCCAAAAATTATTATTTGTTTCCCCCGCTCTCCTTTCCAGCTGGTTGCTGCAACTGAAGCTGCTGCCGCCAATTTTTATGCGGCCCTTCAAAAGAAGATAGAAAATACAAAAAAAAAATAGAAATAGGAAAACTTTGTCTGTGCCGTTGGTAAGGCCTCGCTGCCGTTGACCAGTCGACTCATAATGATTTACTCGATTTGCATATTTTTGCACTTATAAAAATGCACAAACGATTTTTCATTTTCTTGGAAAAACTTATTAGTGCGACGCGGCGATCCTTTGATGTTTTCCACGCTGACCAAAACGAAATTCTTTTTTTTGTTGATTTTCTAATGATGCTGGGTTATTTATTTGTTATGCATGAGCTGTGGATATTTGTTGATGCTGTCGTGGCGTATACTTAATTTTGTGCTGCGCCTCGACGTTGCGTATACGCCCTGGTGTCGCAGTTGTCTGCGGCATGTCTGCAATTTGTAGCGCCTACAAGTCTGCTGCAGCAAATTTTTCTTGGTACAGCTCCAAGACAGCTCGGACTTCCTGCTCGCATTTGGCACACATTGCCAACAAACTGGAAGACGGCAGTGGAAGTAGAAGCAGCAACAACAACAAAACATAAACATAGACGCAGCTGCGTCGATGACTGCGACTGGCTGCCAACTTGGCAGCAGCGACGCATCCTGTGATTGTGTGTGTGTGTGCGTGTGTGTGTGTGGAATGCGAGAGGCTCGTGGCAAGTTGGCTGCTGGCCACTCATGGGCATTAGGCGCCACTTGGCACTCTCATTATGATTTTAATTGCTGACGCACACACACACACACACACGCATACAAACAACACACAACTTGGCTTTTTTGACGAGTTGCCCAGTTTTGAGAACGTCATCAGTTTGTTCAGCCTGATTGTTTATTTGGCTATAAGCAACAGGTCTCCAATTATCATGATTATGATTATAAGAATTTCAGATATATACTCATAGATATATCTATATTAATGTAATGACGTGCTGATTGGCTCGACCTTGACCAATAGAATTTCTTGGCCATCGTCAACGAATTGTAAAATTTATTGGCCAATATTCTATGTTTTTTTTTTTATATTTTTATTTTGGCTTTTGCCAATGTTGCCAGCCATTTTGGCAGCAGTTAATATTCAAGTTTTGTTTGCCAATTTCCTCAGATTTGTCGTCATTGTTGTTGTTATTCTTGTTATTATTCGCATTTGTTTATTTGTTATTTTGATTGACATTCGTTAGTTCAGTTGTCGACGCGTCGTCGTCGGTGAAAGTTGTTACTCGAAAACTCAACTGGAGTCCCTTTGTGATATTCTATTTGAAGTCAATTTTACAGTGTTTACTTTTGAATATTTCATAAAAAATTAAAATCAAAGTTTCGCAAAAGTTCTAAAATTAAAAGCTGCAAAGCAAATGATTTATTTTTTTGTAATTATATTTTCTTGCTTTCAGAAAGCGTAAATCATTTTTAAATTGCCTGAGGCATTGTAAAAATATAATAAAATTTAAGCTCATCTCGAAAGAGTGTGCAACAAAATTACAAAAATTACCAGATATTAATTATAATTAAGAGTTTTACTAAATCTCACTATAGAAAATTATTAATGTGGTTTTTCATCAGAGCCTAATATAGAGCCAAATATTTATCGAAAAATATAAAGTAAGTTTGCTAAACTAAAAATTTTGAATGCTAGCAGCTTACAATCTTATTTGTTTAATGTATTTAATTAAATAAATAAGGTGAAATGGGTAATTTATCATTCTGTTCAAATAAATAATTAGTATACTACAGGTTAAACATTTATAGCTTACAGATACTGATAACAACATATAATATAAAAAATTAATTGGCAACTAAATAGACAACATAGTTTAAAAATTCTTCCTTGACATTACTTGCCTAATTTATATAATTATTTTAAACAACATTTATATTTTGTTTTCGAATGATAAAGATATAATTAATTGTTTTATTCGAATTAAATGAGCAACTCTCGTTGTAACGAGCAACGACTAGAGACAGTTTCTGTTATCTTCAAGGTACATGCGACACAACGTGCAAAACAAGATGAATTCTAATTAAAGCTAGAAAAACTAGCACTAATTACAATTTGTGCCGTCGCCCTATAGACAACCACAAACAGTTCCTAAAGACAAAATACATTTTCGAAAAAGAAACAACTAACAAAATGATGAAGAACTGAAATAGATTAGGCGAAATATACAAAGAGACAACGGCTGACTGTAGCTAACTATGCAATCTGTATCTGCATCTCTGTATCTGCTTGTATTTTGTATCTGTATCTGTATCTGTATTTGCTATACACCAAAATAGATGCGACGATCGTCGCGTCGCGCGTTTTCAACGCGTCTTTGGTCGCGTCAATTGCGCGTCATCGCCTCGCCTCGTTCGGGCAGTATATATAAGATATATAAGATCAGGAGCAGACCAAATACTATTTATATATATTAGATATATTGGGTACATATATGTATATATGTACATATGTATTTGGCGGTACATAAGGGCCTTCTGGCGACAGTTCTGCGCAATTTTCGCTTGTCGATCTTCTTCGGTCGCGTCAAGTGTGTCCGAAAATAGCAAGGTAAATGAAAAATCTACAAACAAAATCTGAGCAAACGAACGAAAAATCGAGAGATCGAAAAATCAACCCAAAATGAAAATTGGGAAAACACAAAAGCCAAAAAGTCGCTTTTAGCAGCCCGAACAAAATAAATAAGAACCAATTTGCCCCGCGACGAAAACGAAATGAAACCAATAAAAAGAAAATATAAGAAAAAAGAAAAATATACAAAGTCGAAAATTGTTTAAAACGTCAAAGACTTTGGTACATTTTGCGTTGTCCGTGAAACGTTCTATATAGTATCGCAGTTGATACTATATGTGAATATATATACTTATAAAAGATATATGCTATTATATTCATTAATTAAATTTGCCTCTTTTTTGATTTTAATAATAATGGTTGAATCATTTATGATCGCATTTTCTTGAGACTTATTTTATAGCTTTTAAAAACACATATATCTAGAAAATTCCGCAGAAAGCAGTCAAAGGTTAAAAACTTAAAGAAACTTGGAAAATAATATTTATCTATTTATTTATTGTCAGGCTTAAGCAATTAATTTAAAAATATTACATTAAAATTAAAAAACTATAAATATTTAAATCATAAAATAAATTTAAATAAAAACTATATATAAATATAGCTTTGATTAAATTATGTAATGTTTTAGTATATAAAAAAATTTTAAAAAAAGAAAGGAAAGAAATATTTCTTTTAAAGTTAAAAAAATATATTTAAGACGAATAAGTGTGTGGTCTGGTAGCTCAGTGGTTAGAGTCGCCGACCTGTCACATAAGTAGGACTTCCAGTTTGAAAAAAAGCTGGGTTCGATTCCCCCCGTCAATGTAGTCAAACATGTGTTTTTAAGTTCTTCGGAATGAAACGCAAACATATATACTTTCCGTCATTTAAAAAAAAAAAAAAAAAAAAGACGAATAAGATGGAGATGACGTTATAATTATTTACAATAAAAATCAGGGAACTTTAAATTATTCGCTTTTCTGCCAGAATTGAATAAAAATGAAGAAACATCGATAAAGAAACGATGACAGCGTTTTCTTAAGTACATGCAACTTTATGTTCACACATTTATTTTCAGACTCTGCGCCCGAGTCGTGTCTTGCATAACGCCTGTCCCCCTGTCCCCCAACTGAGACCCCACTGAGAACTTCGCCTGTCACATTTGACATGCTGTTATTATTTTTAGCCAAGCCATTTGCTGTCGCCGATGAGCAATGAACGGACAGGAGCCTTTGAGATTCGATTTACCTACGAGTATCGTAAACGTGTTATATAAAATTATTTAACAATCCAACATGGTCATAAATAAGGATGAGCCAGCTGTTCAATTGGCAATTAGTGGCAATTGTGGGTCTCTTCCAAAGATGTTCATAAATCACACATAGCTGGGATAGCTCTGGAATGGTTGAATGTATCTGGGGGCTACAATTGGCAGCTGTTCAATAGCCCAGTTCTTGGGGCCAATGACGTCAGCAGCCCTGACCTCAGTTAACCAACAGTGGCCAAGATGAAGTCATTAAGTGTGTTTGTTGTGTGTTGTGCACAAGATCGTCTTCGCAGACTGTTTGTCTGCTCGTCCAGAAACTTATTGGCAAAACTCCATGATCATAAATTATGCAGTCGAAAATGTTGTTTACGTGCCAACGCGGCAGGTGGCGCTTTAATTACAGTATGTGTGTGTGTGTGTGTGTGTGTGTGTGTAGCTTGCGTATGTATGTATGCGTGTGAGATATTGAGGGGAATTCCCAGGACGGCTGCCAAAATTCCTCAGCGCGCATTACGCAACAACAGAACTTGAGAGCGAAAAAGTTCATTGCCATTGAGAAAACGATTCTTTTGGAAGCGAACGTGAGAAGCAAATCTCTGAAAGATTTTGGCAACCTACCATCTTGGCAAGCGCACACTTCCCATCATTGCGTGATGGCCTGCGATATCCCCTCATCCCCTTCCCTGCCCTCCCCTCCTCTTGCGCCTACACACTCCTGCGTTTGCCGCCAGCCCATTGGCTGGGGAGTCCAAAAGCCATGACGTACTCGTATTAGCTGCAGCCAAGTTTCCTAGCGAAGATGAGTCTATCGCCCCACAAAATGTTGCCAAATCTTTGGCATTTTTTATATATTGGAATCCTTAAGTTATGTTTCCCTTATGTATTCCCTAAGCTATTCAAAAAGCCCATTTAAGCTCTTCGATATATACACATATACTTATTGTGGAAATTGCAAGTTTTGAATTCAAATTTCAGGATTATATAAATTCTATGTGTGGTTCGGTGGCTCAGTGGTTAGAGTCGCCGACCTGTCACATATTTAGAACTTTCAGTTTGAAAAAAACTGGGTTCGATTCCCCCCCGTCAATTGTAGTCAAACATGTGTTTTTAAGTTCTTCGGAATGAAACGCGAAAAAATATACTTTCCGTCATTTAAAAAAAAAAAAAAAAAATATAAATTCTAAAAATGGCATAAGAATTGCGCTGTTATTTTTCTAATAAAATATTTATTAGCACTTTAAGTGCTCAGAGATAAAAAAATACTTTTAATCCATCTAAAATATACGTGTATGTGAAAATTGCATTATTTCTACAATTATCGAAATGGATTCTTATTTTTATATTTTCTTTTATTCCCTAAGTTTTTTCTCTTTGAATATTTCACTATTTAGTTTAATTGACTTACAATGAAGTAAGATATTAAATTGTAATTAATGATTTTTTATTATTTCGCTTAATAATTTTCTCTTTAGAATTTGTTCCTGCATCGGAACTTTTAAATATCTACTTGTAACTTTGTTTGTTAAAAAAACTCACATATTTGGACCTAACAAAATATGATATTGCAATTTATATTCTTATTTGTATATTAAACTAATTACTTAATTTTAGTCGGCATATAAAAAACAATTGTTTTTTGCCACTAAATGTTACACAAGATACAAATAATAAACATCCCTTACTCCACACTCTCTATCTTGCTCTCGTTCACTCATCACTCACGCGCTCTCTCTCTCTCTCTTTCTATCTTTGCAGCGATGCGTTAAAGGAGCCTCGTTGGCCAATTGGCGGCCACGGCCGCTGCAGCTTGTCCTGGATCTGACCAACCAATGACAGCGCAGCGGATGAAAGTCCAAGTTGGCTGAAGGCAGCGCAGTGCACTTGGCAAACGTACAAAGTACACAGCAAGTAGAACACACACACACACACACAACCGCGCACACACTCACACATGCACACAATTGCACAGACTTGATGGCTGCGCTCACACGCGCATGAGAAGAACGTTGGTAATAAATCACGCATACGCCTGTTGGCCCAGCAACCAAAAAAGAAACTATTCGTGTGTGTGTGTGTGCCTGACACGTGCGTGTGTGTGTGTGTGTGCCGAGACTTGCAGCGTCGGTTTGCCAACTGCAGTGCAGTGCTCGTTTCAGCCTGGCTCGGACGAGTCGGCCGGCAGGCAATTGCACGAACGATGCCTCCTTTGCAGGCAGCGCATTGGGCAACCCCTGCCAGAAGCAGAGGACGACCAATCAGAATGACGCTTGTGCGCACCATCCTTGGCCAACGGCAACAGCGACAGCAACCGAGCGATGCCAACTAAACCAAGCTGATGACATTTTGTATATACATATGCATCCAAAATATAATACTTGAATTTAGTTCACATTTAAGTCTCAACTATTATAAGACACATGCCCAAAGCCCTGCGCCCACAAACAACAGCCAAAGTGGGCGTAATAACATCTAAATTATGAATATAATAAATATATTATAATTATTAAGAGTTTGAAACGATGGATTGAATAATGCGTAAAAATAAATAAATGAATAAAAACTTTGTAAAGCTGAAAAGCGGCACACCAAAAAAAAACAAAAAAAAAACCAAAACCAACTCAAAAAAAGGCGTTTTATTTTTACAAAGATATTATAATAATTTTTGTAAAATCGTTAGAATATAATTAGAATATAGATCTAATAGTCACCACGTCTTGGTCTGGGGAAGTATGGATGATTGAACACTGCATTTTTGGCATTTTCTCGGCGCCATTTCAAGGCCTTGACAACCAGCCAGCCTTGTGTGAGGAATACAACAAAGTTGACTGCAAGCAGACTGTAGTTTTTGGGTGTAATGACAACGGAATATCGGGACCAAATCAATCCAGTTAGTGCCAATATACTCGACTGATTTACAGATACGACTTGAGGATGCCGATTCAACAGATCACCCAAACCGGCCAACACAAGAGTCTTAACACCAGAAAAAGAAATATGAATCATTTTGATTTATGTCGTTTATCTCTTTTATTAACACACTCACCCATTTGCCGAGCGGTGCCCAGAAGAATACGGTTTTTGGCCCTGCAGGAGATTCCCAAAATGGTCGCGCTACTTGGGGCACCATCACATCCACCGAATTGATAACAGCATTGTACAATGCAGACAAAGGTCCCCTACCTTTAGACATGATAACGATAGATTACAGAAAATTTAAAATTCTTAAAATGATGTTCCGAATGTTCTACGAACTAGTCTAAAAAATAAATTTGTTGAACATATTTCATATTAATGTTAGTGTGACTGATCATCCCTAGGCTTCTGGATAATTTTTTAAAGTTGTTAAACATAATTTTAAAACCATATTTAAAACGCAATAGCGAGCAGAGTTGAGCGCCAAAGCGCGCTAATGAGTGAATGTTGTGCACTTTGTTCACACTTAAGGTGGGTTCTCACTGCGTCACAAACGCTTCACAAACGCTGCACAAAGCTGTTCACAACGTCACAAAACAATGTGAACACTAAATACATTGTCACAAAATTGTGAAGTCACAAAAATGTGACACTTCAATGTAAACACCACTTTCACATTCTGTTAAACATTTTTTGCGAAGGAGGCTGACACAATTTTGATAAAAACTATGTTAACTCCTGTTAAAGTTGAAGCAGCTCAATTGAGCCCAATCCCATTGTGAAAGTACATCGAGCAAGTTGGTTTTCTTTCACATTTGTGAAAACATAAACGTCAAAGCTAATATTTTATTTGTTGTTTTTTCGGGCCTTTAGCATTGATTTTGATTTTTAAAAAAGAAATGGATTCACAAGATGAAACAGAGCTTGCTGCTTTGGCGGTCATTGGGCTGTGGCTCTTAGAGGACGACGATGATGAACCCAAGGCAAAGCGCAGCTGCTGGATCGACGAAATGATTTTGACTCGTGGAAAAGAGGGAATGTATGCAAAGCTAACGGGAGAGCTGCAAAGTCTTTCGTTCAAATTCGAAGCATTGAGCTACAACTTGCTTTCTTGGCCTCCCGGTTCTTGTAGTTTTCACTACATACATTCCAGAGGCATTCTGACTCCTCCACAGCTTCAATTAGCTTGTGGATTGAATCAGAATGCCACTGGATTGTTACCCGACATCCACGGCTGATTATCTGCTCCAAATTAATTATTATAAAAAATGCAACCTTTTTAATTAAAGGACATGTGCAAAGTCAAGCAAAGTGACATTTCTTTGTTTTTATTCTTTTTGTGGAACTTGTTATTGTTCAATTGCGAGCATTTTGTGAACATTTTGATTCCTTTTGATTCTTTGCGATGCTTTTTACATTGACTGGCAGTGTTTACATTGAAGTCTTTCACAAGTCTTTTCACAAGGCTTTCCACAATTTTGTGAAGTACAAATTTTGTGTTGCCAATGTAAACACTTTGACGTATACTGCAAATCATCACAAAGCATGACAAAATGTGATTTCACATTGTGCAGCAGTGAGAACCCACCTTTATAGTGGATCAAGTTTGTGATTGGTAAAAAATATTGAATAATTAGAAATATTGAAACTCATCCCACGACAAATTATTATTTAAACTGTGCCACAGATAAACGCCATAAATCGCAAAATTAATCTAAATTAAATAGTTGATTTAACAAGTCAATAACAGCAATTCGATAGCAACTATCGAGTGCCAGCCCTGGTTTAAGTTATCAACAATGTTTGGCGAAAGTGGAAAATTATCGATGATTCCTCCCTCCAGCGATGATTTCGATGTTTAAAAATATAGCATCGAAGAAAACATTGACAGTAAATGAATTGACACAATCAAAAATGAGTGTAAAAAAGAGTTGGAGCAAGACATCGCACGAATTTGAGACTATAAAGCACGTTTGGACAATCGAACGCTTTGGTAAATTGCTTGACATGAATGCTTATGAAGGCTTGAAATCACCCAAGTTTCCAAATGACGAGAGTGATCTGCAGTTTAGTTTGGAGCTAACTCAGTCATATGGAGGCCTAATTTTTCATTTGACTCCCTTCGGGAGCAACTTAGCACATAAGTGCCAGATAACGATTGTGTTCGGCGGAGTTTCACGCGGATCTTTCAATTGGACAACCACACAGGATTATAGACTTTCCATCGAAAATGTAAAAAAAACGTTGATCAATGACAATTTAGAAGTAGGTTGCCAGATCGTTGTGATTAAAAATAGATTCGAAGAACAGGGCAACTTATGTAAATTTCCGATTGCTAAATTAACTGAAGATCTTGGGACATTACTTGAAACAAAGGAATTTGCCGATGTGATGATCGTCACAGCTGATGACCATAAAATACCAGCTCATAAGAACATATTATCAGGTAAGACGGAACCTTAAACCATTCAAATATTTAGCTCAACTTTATTTTATGATCGTAGCTCGAAGCAAAGTTTTTGCGGCCATGTTCAGGCATTCAATGAAGGAAAATAAGGAGAATGTTGTTGACATTGGTGATTTCTCTTACGATGTTGTCATGGAACTGCTGCGATTCATGTATACCGGGGAAGCCCCCAATTTAAAAGAGATGACTGTGGATCTGATGACTGCTGCTGATAAGTATGAGCTCGACAGACTGAAAGCGATGTGTGCAATGTCTTTAAGCGACACTTTATCCATTGAAACTGCAGCTGTAGTGCTAAAGATGGCCGATCTATTCAATATAGAGGATCTTAAATCCGAGGCAATTGTATTTATCAAAACTCATATTCACAAAGTAAACAAGACGGCAGTCTGGAGAGATTTTATTACAACAGATAGACAGCTGATATTCAAGTCTTTTATCAGTGATCAAGAGTTCCTTGAATTTAAACCAAATGATGAATCCAGTCAAGAAGCTGAAGAAGATATAAGTAAATGAAGTTGAATAATCATACATGTATGTATAAGTAATCAGATATTACCACCATTACAAAATGAGTACTAAACATTTACATGATACAACAATATTAATGTGCTCGATATTAATCTAAAACATATAAATAATTACAAGAATTTTTGTATGATTTTCGTTGAAAAATCCGAACCTGTAATAATTTTTGTACTACCATGAAGTGTAACTTAAGAATAAACTGGAATTTTTATAATCTGCTTTAAAGAAGCTGAAAACCATTATTCTTTTTTAATTTTTTCAAATATATGAAGCATAGTTATACTTTTATTTAGTGCTGCTCTCCGATATTATTAATCGAACTACACTCTAAGAGCAGAAATGCATTCTTCAAGGCTGTTTTTTTACTTTGCGTGCTAGAGCGTACTGTGCTCAATATCGGCAGCTCGATAGCAACTATCGAGTGCCAGCCCTGCTTTTAGTTATCGCAAATGTCTGGCAACTTTAAATTATTGTCAAATTATGCCACCGTTGCAAGGCTGCCGCCTTGTTTTGTTTGAAAATGCAATCAGCTGATTAGCATTTATGCCCCGATGCTTTGACCACGGTTGCCACTTAAAAACATCTGATTGAGCCAAAAACTAAAGCATAGTACGCTCTAGCCGAAAATATTTTTGCAAGGCCAAAACTTCATATAAAAAAAAGGGTTGCAAACATGCTCGAAATTATTTTGTAAGGCCATTTCTAAACGTATGTACGCTGTACCTAAATATGGGCAGCTCAGAATATTTTCTGGCGTTTTACAGCACTGTTTGGTCAACAGATGGCAGCTTTATTTTGACCTTTCAAAACATCGATTGAATCGTTGTTTTGACTAGTCGAAATCTTTTTGAACAGAAATGGCGACCAACAAGTAGCAAAATGGGAGCCAAATTGAGATCTTAACACACAAAGGGCGAATGAGACTTATTGAAGAGGAGCAACATGTGTCAATTTTGTGGGATTTGACCGAAAAAAAAAATATTGTGATGGGATTTTTATAATTAATAATTGTTTATTTAATAATTAGGGTATTAGTCGCTGCTACTTTTCTTATCCTGTTCATTTGGTCCATTTTCTCTTTATTTTTGTGTTCAATGTTATTTATTTGTTTGTTGTTCAAAGCTGACGAACAGTGTGACCACAGCAGCATAAGACCAACAATCTCTCAACTTTTTAGTGATTTTTGGTATTATACTGTCACACTGAAGTTTGTAAGGCCGGACTTCAAAACATCGAACATTTAGAGCATCCAAAATGTTTTCAGCTAGAGCGTACTACGCTTAACAAAAAATGAGCCAAATTAAAAAAAAAGCGCAAAAGCGCCGAATGTTAAGTAAACTTTCTACACTGTTAACTAACCTGTGCTGCCACTCTTGGCACTCTTCTCTGTTAATATGCAAGTTTTTGCAAGTATTAGTGCGTTTGTTAGTGTTAGTTTTGTTAGCGTTTTGCTTTTAGCGAGAGCGAGAGAGCGCGCTTTGCAGCACACTGGTGTGACTTATGCGGCTATCTTGGTGTATGAGTTTTAATGGCCGCCTTACCAGCTGTTTGTTTTCTGACAATGAGAGAGAGGAGAGGAGAGAGAGTGACAAATGCGCGAGCTCGCTCGCTCATCATTCAATTCCGTTTTAGTTCTTCTCAACAAACAAACAACACACAACATACACAACATACAAAAACCTAATTCTGAACTTTCATCAGAGCCAATTCGAAAAAATAAGTGCCATTGCGCCAACAGGACAAAAAAGCGCCAATTGTGGCAACCGTGGCCCCGATGATTCGACATACATTTTTGAACGGACATTGTAAAGTTATCGTGAACAAAACACATAAAAAAATGAGTGTAAAAAAGAGTTGGAGCAAGACATCGCACGGATTTGAGATTATAAAGCACGTTTGGACTATCGAAAACTTTAGAAGCTTGCTGGACATGGATGCTTATAATGGCTTAACATCACCCAAGTTTCCAAACGACGAGAGTGATCTGCAGTTTTGTTTTTATCTTACTAAATCAAATGGAAACTTAGATATTTGTTTGACTACCTTCTGCGAAGGCAGTGAACAAAGGTGCCAGCTTCAAATTTGGTTGCCCGGATTTTCACCCGGGCCTTTCAATTTCACAACTAAAAATAATGAAACATTAGGGATTTCCAAACCCATCGCAGACCTAAAAAACAATTTGATCAATGACAATCTTGAAGTAAATTGCAAGATCGTTGTGATTAAAAATAAATCCGAAGAACAGGGCAACTTAAGTAAATTTCCGATTGCTAAATTAACGGAAGATCTTGGGACATTACTTGGAACAACGGAATTTGCCGATGTGACAATCGTCACAGCTGATGATCACAAAATACCAGCTCATAAGAACATACTATCAGGTAAGACGGAACCTTAAATCATTCAAATATTTAGTTAAACTTTTTTTTATTATCGTAGCTCGCAGCAAAGTTTTTGCGGCCATGTTCAGGCATTCAATGAAAGAAAATAAGGAGAATGTTGTTGACATTGGCGATTTCTCTTATGCTGTTGTCATGGAACTGCTACGATTCATATATACTGGGCAAGCCCCCAATTTAAGAGAGATGACTGTGGAACTGATGACTGCTGCTGAGAGATATGAGCTCGACGGACTGAAAGCGATGTGTGCTAGGTTCTTGAGCGACACTTTATCCATTGAAAATGCTGCTATAGTGCTAAAGATTGCCGATCAATACAATATCGAGGATCTTAAATCCGAGGCAATTGTATTTATCAAAACTCATATTCACAAAGTAAAGGAGACGGCAATCTGGAGAGATTTTATTAAAACAGATAGACAGCTGATATTAGAGTCTTTTATCAGTGATCAAGAGCTCCTGGAATCGAGTCAAGAAGCTGGAGAAGATAAAGTAAATCAAGTTAAATAATCATACATATTTAATCAGATATTACCACCATTACCATATGAGTACTAAACATTTACCTGATACAACAATATTAATGTGCTCGACATTTAATCTATATTTAAATAATTACAAGAATTTTTGTATGATTTTTGTTGAACAATCCGAACCTGTAATAATTTTTGTACTACCATGAAGTGTACCTTAAGAATAAACTGGAATTTTGATAATCTGTTTTAAAAAAGTTGAAAACCATTATTCTTTTTTAATTTTTTCAAATATATGAAATAGAGTTGTGTCGTTTTGTTCTGAAAAAGTTCAAATGAACGGGTCATTAAGACGAACGAATGAACTTAGTCAGTAAATTTCTATAAAAAATTTTGAAATTTCTTAGAGAAATACAATTTCAAATTCATATATTTGTTAGTTTTTAACTATGTGGAAATCATATCATTCAAGCCAAATATAGCGCACATTCGAGTTAATCGATTTGCGGTTGTGTTGAAATTATTATGTTGAAATTATGCTGTTCTTTGATATTAATAATAATATTGATTCTTCGATATCAATAACAGCAGTTCGATAGCAACTATCGAGTGCCAGCCCTGCTTTAAGTTATCGGAAATGTCTGGCAACTTTGAGGCCAAAAAGGAAAACAAAGACAGAGCAATTTTTAAATTCTATAGAAAAAATGTTACGAAATTGCGCGTTATTAAATTGCAAGCGGTAAGCAAAGTGCTCTATAATCAGAAACTGGTAACTATCATGCTTGTTTTGCACAAACAGATCTCTGCTTGGCATTATACCGAGAAACATCAGCTTGGATAGTGGTTCCAGTGCAGCCGGCAGCACAGAACAACAGAAGCAGCAACAACAACAGAATGCAGAAACAGCTCGCGAAGTGAAACATCATGAGAACTTGGCTGGCGATTGGTGGAACAAAAACGGACCAATGGCAGCGCTGCATGCCTTAAACGAAATCAGGTTAGCAGCCGATAGATATATGTAGCTTACCATTTTGCTTACCACAAAATACATGTCCAGAGTTCCTCTAATACGCGACGGACTTGTTGCGCGCGGCACCGTCAAGGCGAATTACATAAACACAACAAAAGTGTTGGATGGCCAACGCTTATTGGAGGTTGGTTGTGGCGCTGGCTTGCTGGCTGAGCAACTGGGACGACTTGGCGCTAAAGTAACCGGCATTGATCTAGGCGAAGTCCTTATCAATACGGCTCGATCTCATTTAACTGATTCTAGTCCCGAACTCTGCTCTAAAGTACAATACAAAGTGGAACCAATCGATCAGCATGCCAAAACAAATGGTAAGCTGTATGATGCAGTTATAGTGTCTGAAGTTCTGGAGCATGTCGATGATAAGGTGGCACTGCTGGAAGCCTGCGTTCGAGCACTCAAGCCTGGCGGCTCCATTTTCATAACCACAATGAACAAAACGCTGCCCATGTGGCTCGGCGGCGTTGTCCTCGGCGAATATGTGCTAAATTTAGCACCCAAAGGCACGCATCACTGGGATAAAATGATTGCTCCCCTGGACGTACAGCGCATATTGGACACAAGTAAGTAAATAACATGCAAATACAGTTCAAGGACTAAGTTAATAATCAATCCTCACAGTGAATTGCCAGACTGTGCTGATCAACGGCAGCACCTACGACTTCTGGCGAAACACCTGGCGCTGGATAAACTCGACACAAATGTGCTATGCCTTGCAGGCGATTAAGCAGGTGCCAACTGAATGTAGCTGAATAAATTTATTTACGAGCTAAGTCATTAATTTGTATATATATTATAAAGAACGTTGTGTTATACATCCCAAATCGTTAGTCGTCCTGGCGCGGCTTTTTAAAATGCGCCCTCTTTTGCCACTTTGGGTTTTCGTTCGATTTGCGCTTGTGGAATTCGTTTTTCGTACTGAATTTCTTGCTCATCGTTTTACTTGCGGCCGGTGCCTGATTGGCATAATAAGTTTCCACCATTTCTTGGTCGGTGACATCTTTGGGCTGTGCGGGTCTCGTCGTGCCCTCCTTTTCCGCCTGCTCCAGCTCCATCAACCGTTCCAGCTCTGGATTCATGCCTCGAAAACTGAGACGTCCATCGATCAGCCCTTCGCAAATGGAATAACTCGGCTCAACAACAAAATTCGAGTTGCTGTTCAACATTTTCTCGTTCAGCTCATTGGAGTACAATGCGCGACTCTGTTCATCGTCCGCTTCTTTGGCCACTTTGACTTTAGTGCGCTGCATGAATTTCATATCCAAGACGCCACGCGAAAGTCTAGGTTTTATTTTGGAAGGCATTTTTATAGCAAGCGAATTGTTTCTTTTCACTACACGTTTTAAAGTAGAATGCTGGAGCAAAACAAACTGAGAAATAGGGTTGTTGATAATATATCAAAATATCAATATATCGATATTTTTTATAAAAAATTATATATTTATATCGCGATATTAGATTTGCCGATATATCAAATATGCGATATTTATTTTTTGATATATTATGAAATTTGTGAGCTGGTCACTCTGTGATCTGGAAAGGAAGCGTAGAGGAATGGATTTTTAAAGTCTGTAAAATCCAAATATTGGAACTAAACATACGAATCTGAAAAAAATCTATTCATATTTAATATGTTATACACTAAAACTTGAATCTCATATTTGTTTGCCTAATATATTAATGATAAATATATGTAACCTAATGGAAAAAAACTGTAATTTTATGAAATATACGGGGGTGCCACAGAAATCGCTTTCGCATTAATATCACTTAAATTTCATACAAATTTGAGTGAAATTCAAGCGAAAGCGATTTCTGTGGCACCCCCAATAATGTTTTATTTTCACTGTGGGGCATAAAACTTTTTTTTTTTGAAAAATGGTAAACAAAAAAAATATCAATTATATCGATATTTTAAAATGATATATTAAATATCATTTTGATATTTTTTTAAAACAGAAAATATCATCGATACGATATTTTAAAAATATTCGACAACCCTACTGAGAAATAACGAGTGTGAACGAATCTTAAAAATCTTCAGTACACCCACATACCAGTGTACACTGTACAGTGAGGTCACTCATCGATAGCTTTAACTATCGATAAGTCAAAGCCTACATTGAAAGACAATAAAGAAATAAAATTATGTAGAAAGCTCTAAAAGTACAAGGCTTTATAATCAAAAAAGTAAATCTCATATCATAATGTATTTAGAGAATTCGTTTACAGCAGCTGCGATAATTCATACATCACGGCGCTGAAAATGCTACACCTATATATTTTAAGTCACATGTTGTGAGAAATAATACCAGCTTGATACTACGGATCTAGTGTTGGAAAACGGTAAGGAAGCCGACGCGGGCGGGCCTACTGATCCTTCAAAAAGAAAAGAATAGGTGATTCCTTGTGAGAACACGTTTGTTTACCGGTAATTATATTCTATTTAACTTAAAAGTGATTGGTACAGTTAAATAGTGTAGCTTAATATTATTACGAGTTGAATCTGACTTATGTATTAAAAAAAAGGATTCATAAATTTGGCAAAAATGTTAATGTACAGCGTGACACGCAATTAAAGCACCTGGGGAGCGCGCGCTTCACATACACATGGCAAAATGAAAATGTGGTTAGGCTTAGAAGAAAGAAAATCTAGACTATCAAAGGCTATCACTCAAGCTGTTTATTCATCTTATAGAAAATGCAAGTATTAAGTTTTTAAACAACGCAAAGCTGAGAATTGAAAGACATTAAAATTTAGTGTTCGATAAATGGTGGTGGATCTGCGATAAATTTTGTAGGTGTGATGCGGGTCATCCAGCTGTAAGAAGAAAACAATAGATAAAAATACGAAAATATGCTAAGAAACATGTATTTTTATACATTAAGATAAGTATCACATAACATCAGTTGGTTTTAGCTATGTAAACTTGCAATAAATTATTTTGCGCCAACATTGATTGTTCGATAATCTGTGGTGGTTGGTCGATTAGTTTTTAGAATGCAACATTGGTGCGCAGTGCTGGGAGAATGAAAAAAGTGACATAAATGGCGGAATTGTGCTCAAGCGCCAACATTTGTATTTAATTGAGATTTATCATCAAAATAAGCAAATATTTTCATTGTTTAAACATACAGCAAATCAATCGCGCTAACAAATTAGTCACCAAGCATCAAACAAAGGCTTTCATTTAAGTGCGCGCCATGTACAAGCGTAAATCTACAGCCATAGTCCCGAAGCAGCGGATCATTGCCAGCAGCCCTGAAGTTGATGACTCCGCTAGTGTTAACGAGGAGATGGATTCGAAAGCATATGGCACGTTCCGCATAGAACTGTCGCAGGAACAACAAAAGCCGCAAATCCAAACGCAGCAGCAAGCACAACAACCAGCGCAACCCCAATCACAGCCTAGTCAACAGCGCTGTGTGGGCTCGCTGGTGTTATTGACCCAGAAATTCGTCGAACTGATGAAGCAGAATGGTGGCTCAATTGATCTGAAAGAGGTACAAGTCGTGGACCCATATACACATGTGCCTCGTGCGTTATCAAAACCTTTTCGAATATTTGTTTCAGGCAACTAAAATCCTGAATGTGCAGAAGCGACGTATTTACGATATCACCAATGTCCTTGAGGGTATTGGCCTGATTGATAAGGGCAGACACTGTTCACTGGTTCGTTGGCGGTAAGCATTAATCAACATTAAACATCATATATTTGCTTAATATTTGTATATACTATGTAAATGGGCGTACTGTACTTACATATCACTCTGCAACAAACGACGATATTCTATTAATAACTAATAATAATTGAACTACGTCTTCTCAATAGCGGAGGCGGCTTTACGAATCCAAAGGACCGCAAGGATTACGATGTTGCTCGTGAGCGAACGGATAGTCTAAAATCAGTAGAGGACGACTTGGATAAGCAATTGGAATACGCGCAACGGAACTTGCACTATATAATGCAGGATCCAACTAATCAATCGTATGCATATTTAACACGCGATGACTTGCTTAACATATATGGCGACGATTCCGTCTTTACCATACCAAATTATGACGAAGAAGTGGAAATTCAGCGCAATGATGTAAGCAGCCCGCATTTAGTCGAATTCAATTACTAATATTTAACATTTTGCATTGAAGAATGAGCTGCGCTTTTCACTCGATAATGGCAGCACAATAGATATTCGTTTGGTTACCAATCAAGGCAAAGGTACAACAAATCCACATGATGCCGATGGACCGTTTGATGAACGGCATTTGGACATGACACCATCGCCATCGTCTTCTCCGTCACACTCCAGCGATGCAGGTGCTGTAATCGGAACTGGCAACGTCATAAAAGATGAGCATACGTACTCTTGCAATCCCGAACTGAAGGATGAGATGAAGGCGCTCGAAAACGAACTGACTGCAAAAATAATATTTCAAAATTATATGGCTGGCCACTCACTCAGACGATTTTATCCCGATGATCCAAATTTAGGTAAAACACATTAGAATTCAGAACACACGAGCTTTTAATCATACCAAGTTTCCTTTTGTTCGTATAGAAAACCCGCCACTCGTGCAGCTTAATCCACCCCAAGAAGACTTTAATTTCGTGCTGAAAAATGACGAAGGCATCTGCGAACTTTTTGACGTACATTGCTAGGCGACCATAAGCTAACAGCTCGCGATTGTACAATTGTGGCCGAGTGCGTTGTGCAAATATTTAAGATTAGTAAAATTCTGACCTTTAATATTGTTTTATATTGTAGAAATTTTAAATTAGATTAATTGTAATGTACTTTTGGGCCAATAAAAATACGTCGATACGTATCCATGTACAATACTATGTACGAACGCATGAAAAATGACAAATGTGAGTTTATTTATTTTGATGATATGTTAGTGATTTTATTGGTGCAGATTGGGCGCGATACCCGAAGGAAAATGATAAATATCTAATTTTTTAATGATAACATTAATAAAATATTCGTTTTTTACTAACTTGGACTGATGTCCACGCACCTGGGTTACATACCTGAACAGTTAATACGAAAATTGCACTCCAATTTTTGTAAAAAACTCGAATTTTTAAGATTTTTTTTTAGAATTTCTTGCTAAACTTTACCATGCGAAGGGTGTCGTGCACCAAACCAATTTTAAAATAAACTTCGTTATTTTAAAAAATTTCAAATAGTCTTGGTTTTTTAAATTGTAAGTACAAATTTAAAAAAAAAAAAATTCAAAAATGTTAAATAATTAATTTCTTTAGAGAAATACATGGGAGCAATTTCCTATCGAAAATGTAAATTCGATCAACTTAAAACCAAGTATCAGCAACACATTACTAAAAAGGGTCAACTGGCTGACTATCGATACCACGAAAAACGACTATCTGGCTTCTTGTCGTTCCTTTTTTAGTTCACTTTATTGACTTGTTCACTTGAGCTAAATCGATGAATGTGTGCAGGTTTCAACATAACGGCACTTGCGTCAAAAAGCGGGAATGCTAAAAGTGAGAATGTTGCTGTAGGTTTTTAAAATTGAATCAAACAACGTGCGAGCTGTAATTAACAATTAAAATTAAAAGATGCGACAGCGTGACGTTGTTCGGATGTGGGCGACAATTGTGCAACACACGGGGAAAGATAAATATTCAAATGAAGAATGGCAAGAAAGCTACGAGTTTTTTTGCAAATGCATGCAATCGCCCACACCGCCCTACATTGAAAATGTGAGTAAAATGCAATTGTTGTGATTATTGCAATAGTGTTTACATTTACGATATTTGTGTGATTGTAGGTTGACCAATTGGTTAAAATGGAAATGGAAGAAATGGCGAAACCGAAGCAGTCGCCTAGGAACTTGAAGAAGAATTCTCCAGATGTGAAGCTGACGGACGATTCCAATAATTCGAGCGACATTGGTGACGATTCGCAGCCACTGTCGGTATGGAAGAAACGATTAAAACTGCAAACTGAATCGAAGGCGACTAGCAATATACAAACAAACAAATCCGAGAAGAAATTGAGTGAACAGAAACCAACAAAAAGTTCATCACTGACTGCGGAAATTCCGACAAAATGTAGACGAACTCGCGGCCAGATCGAGAAGAAGAAAATAGAACAATCTGAATGTAAACCGGAGATGGCGAAAACCAAGAAAGAAGAAACCGAAGAAGAAGAGAAGCAAAAGATCAAGGTACATGATAAACTAGGACCGCCAGTTGATAATTTAATAATCTTTATTATTTTTGTACTATGCAGAAAAACGTCAAAGGAGATTCGATTAAGGCAGAGCGTTTAAAAGAGCAGTCGAAAGGTCAAGATCAAAAGCAAGACAAAACAGGGCGGCAATTAAAAGATTCAACGGACTCAAAAGTGTTAAAATCAGAAAATCAGAAGCCGATTAAAGCAAAAGATTTGAGAATTCAGGACCAGAAGCAAGAACAACAACAGCGAAATGTCAAGAAAGAGACTAAAGAAAAGCAAGCATTGAATCAAGAACGTAAACAGAACGATCAAACAAAGAGCGCCAAATTGAACACGCGAACGAGCACGCGTTCAAAGCGGCAATCGAAATTAAAACCAGTAATTTTTTTACACGCATCAATAGAGTTATTGCCACCTAATCGATTTCTTTTGTTACCACAGATAAATGGGCTACTAAATGCGCACTTGCCGCCGTCGCCAATCAATTTGACAAATGAAGCCCCAACGACCACATCAGCCGAGCCACCGAAATTGCAATCAAGCAATCAAATTGCTGAAAATCTGATTGCTCCAAATCAAAATCAAGTATCCTCCAGTCGTAGCGATCGTCATAGCATTTCGAGTGAGATCTCTGAGATTGTTGTTGATGACAACTTAACGCCAATTCCAACGGATTTGATAGATCTACAAATCGATGGCTATCCGGATATAAGCCAATTGTTGGTTGAAGATAATGCCGATCTAATAATTGATGCCAAAGAGAACTCTAATGGTGATGAGCTGGCCAAAGATGAGCTTGAACGTTACTTGCAATGCTATAGTGTCAAAACGCCAAGTGAAATTGATCATGAAATGGCAGACACATCAAGCTTTTTCGAAAATATACCCAACTTGACAACAGAGACCATAAATATGCTCAAGACGTCGAGTGAAAAAGCAGATTGCTCAAATTTGTTCGCTGATATTCCCAACTTGACAACTGAATCAATAGAGATGCTTCAAACACCAACTAAAATTAATCAGGATATTGCAGATGATTCAAATTCTTTCAATAATATTCTAGCAACAGACACGGCAGAGACAAGAGGAAATGAAATTGATCATGATATGGCAGACGCTTCGAATTTTTTCGATAATATTCCCGACTTGACAACTGGAACAATAGAGATGGTTAAAACGCCGAGTATAATTGATCATGGAGTTGCAGATACTTCAAATTCGTTTAATAATCTAAACGAGTCAACAGACACAGCAGAGACAACAGAGATGCTTAAGACTCCAAGTGCAGATACTGCAAACTTTTTCGATAATGTTCCCGACTTGATATCAGAAATACCTTTAACGCCTTTGGAAAGGGAAAGTATTATACAAGAAGTGCTTAACTATGACTACGAGGATGATGATGATGATGCTTTGTCAGTGACCACATCCTGGGATCCAGATGAACCAGATTCATATACAAAAAATGTTCAAAATATGCAAGACAAATCAGAGAAAGCTGAAAATATAGAAAAGGTAAAACCGAATCAACAATTGAATGTTGATTTATCTGACAAAACAAAGAAAACTGAAAATGAAGAATCTAATGGAGAAATGAAAGTCAAAATTGCTGAAGCTAAGAACACGCTTGAAGAATTGCGTAGCTTTCGCATACCCAAGAAAACTGAAACGAAGGAAATTCCAACAAAGCAGATAACCGAGCAGCAGGTGACGAGGGCAACAAAGCCCCAAGAGCAGCGACAATTGAATGGCTACCAGAAAAAGCAAAAGGTAACGTTTCAGCCAGAGCAGCGTCCATTGAACGGATATCAGAAGCTAAATGGACAAATCCAGGTGAAGCCAGCAACGCAAACAGTTCAGCGAAATCAGCAGGTGGCCAGAAGCAATTGCAATGAATCCATCCCAACTACATCGGCTAGAGTGCCTATTTTCGCACCGCCTTATCGCCTGCCAGTGGAGCCAACACCAACGCTTCCAATCATTTCGAGCGCCAATGACAATGACAACGGATTGTCTGAAATCTTTGGCATTAAATGCTGGATGAATTTTTCTGCTCGATGTTTTAAGACCAATTGCACTCACCGACTTGCCGATATTGGCGACATCAAGCGTCGTCTTGACCTGATGAACGCAACGCAGCTGGTCCTCGCTTATCATTTTGTCTTGCGACACAAGTTCCTGTTCAAATTATGTTTCTCGTTGTTTGCTGAGGTCTTTGGCAGTCGCTTAATGCAAACGCGACTCGTGCAAATGGTCAATCATTGTGATCTCTATATGGATTACAGTGTACCATTCACCACGGAGATCTTTTATGCAATGTTGTGCCACAAGATGACACCAGAAGAGGCAGCGAGTCATTTTATGAAATATTTGTGGAAGCCGAGTAACGCCGTCATGTATCCGGACTTGGCAATACAATTGCTAAGAATCCTGGCCGGTGCCGATTGGTATAATTACACTCAACAGCTGGAGGAGCTGTTCTCGCACAAAGAGTTCCAAACGCCCATCGAGTTTATAGTGTCGATTGCCATTGATGCTTTCGCCAAGAATCAGCCGCAACTCATTGATAAATTGTACGAGGTTATTCTATTTATTCCCTTCGGGCGAAACAAAGACGCCTTGACATCGATTTTTACTATTCTTCAAAAGGCTCCTCAACAACAGCAGCAACAAGAGATGGAATCGCACGAGGTTCAGCAACAGTTGGCTGAAGTACAACTGCAGCTGCAGCAGATAAAGCAACAACACATGCAGCAACAACCTTTGCAGCAGCAACTGATGCAGCAACAACACATGCAACAACATCGAGTGCACCAGCAATCGCTGCAGCAGCATCAGCTACAGCAGCATCAGCTACAGCAGCAACAACATGCACAGCAACAACATGCGCGCAAACAAAACACGCAGCAACAACATTTGAACCAACAACACACACAGCAACAACATTTGAACCAACAACACACACAGCAACAACATTTGAACCAACAACACACTCAACAACATATGCAGCAACAACCAATACACCAAAATACACTGCAACAACAACCAATACACCAACTACCAATACACCAACAACAACCAATACCCCAACAACACATGCAACAACAACAAACAATACATCAACAACATCTGCAACAACAACAACCAATACACCAACAACAATTGTTGCAGCAACAGCAAAAACACATACAGCAACATCAAAATTTGCAGCAGCATCAGCCACAGCAACAACATTTGAAACAACAACACACTCAACAACACATGCAACAACACATGCAACAACAACAAATACACCAACAACACATGCAACAACAACCAATACACCAACAGCCAATACACCAACAACAACCAGTACACCAACAACACACGCAACAACAATTGTTGCAGCAACAACACATGCAGCAACAGCAAAAACACATACAGCAACAGCAACGTTTGCAGCAGCAACACATGCCACAATTACCGAGACAATTGTCGAGCAGTATGCTAAGAGCTCAAAGATTAACGACGATGCCTCACGGACAGATTGAAGAGACAAATATCAGTACGATAATGCGCCCAGTTTGAGCAGCAATCAGGTAAAAATAATAATTTTACATCATTTAGAAACTGACAATGGACGCATTTTATATAATAAGATATAATTATTATTAATTGCTGTTGAACAGCACGCACTTTTTTTTTATAATACGTTTGTACCCATTTAAGAATTGAAGTTTTACCCAATTAAAAGTTTTTCATAAATAAATACATTTTGTAGCTTTACATTTATTTACGTTTTTAAATACTTATTATCTAGTTTCTCTTTTTGCCGCGGCTCCAATTCTTTTTTGCCCCGGCAGCCCCCTTACTATTGTTGTTGCCCTTGCCACCACCCATCATGGGTTTCATTCGCTTGCGGGCACCCGTAAATTGCTCCGAATCATCGAGATCGCCGGCCGCTGCCCGCTTATTTCCCTTGCCCCCCTTGTAGCCCCTGCTGTCCTCCAGATCTTTGAGCTCCAGCTTTGCAGTGCGTTGTGCCTCGGCGACGCGCTCCTGCAGCGCCATCACTTCGTCCTCTTCGCACTTATAGAGTGGCAACTGTTTGCCCAACAGCTGCTCGATCCGTTGATACAACTCAATGTCGTACTGGCTAACTATGGTGATGGCCTGGCCAGAACGACCAGCTCGCGCCGTGCGGCCAACGCGATGAATGTAGTCCTTGCTGTGCGTGGGTATGTCAAAGTTGACCACCACATCCACGTGAGGAATGTCGAGACCACGCGAGGCCACATCCGTTGATATCAGTATGGAGCGATTTTTCGCCTTGAATTTGTTGAGAGCCGCCAAGCGTTTGTTCTGTGACATCTGACCATGCAACGGTATGGCGGCCAGTCCGAGGGCACGAAGCATCAGAGCTGTCTTTACGGTATTGTTGCAGGTACTGCAGAAGACCATGAAGCTGTTGCCGGCCAATTCATTGAGTATGTGCACAAGATACACATCCTTGTACTTGACGGGCACGAAGAGATAGTATTGCTGCAGCTGATCAACTGTTTGGTATTTGTTGGACACCTCCACCTTGACGGGATCTTTCAGCGAGGCACGCTGCAGTTTCTTCACCTTCTTGGTCATCGTGGCGCTGAACAAAAATGTACGACGCTCACGCGGCAGCACCTTTAAGATCTTGTCCAGCTCAACCTCAAAGTCCATGTTCAGAATGCGATCGGCTTCGTCCATGACCAAGTACTTAATGGCCTTTAAGTTGAAGCCCTTCAAGTTCTCCAGATGATCCACCAGACGACCGGGCGTGGCAATGATAATATGCGGTTTCTTTGCCAGCTGTAGTCCCTGAGCAACCATGTCCATGCCGCCGACCACAACGCAGCATTTGATGCCAATGCCGCTGCCTGTCGGGAAAAGAAACAAATGGGAACTTGTTGAACAAGATGTTGCGAAAAGTATTTGTTTCTATTTATAAAACTAATACTCAGAGGTAGTGACGAATAAAGAAATAATAATTTCATATTTTCGTTAATAAACATAAAATCAATAAATGGTTTAACATCATTGTGTTGGGCAAATCATATACACTAGCCCGAATAACTATGCGTATAACCTTTTGTTTACTTTAACAGCTATTGTAAATAGTAAAAACAATATATTTGAAAAGGTCAATTCCGTTTGAATGATGCAAAAATTTCCTTAGCCCATTAAGTACCCATTGAAAAATCGAATTTTTTTGAACGTCTACTTTTTCAACTTTTATCCTCGATTTAAAAAAAAATTATTTTTATGCAAAAAAATTATTGGCCGCGTTCACCAGAACTAATCAATCAGTAATCATGTATTTTGTTTGTTCGATAACAAAGCATCACAATCACAGAATTTCAGCGTACTATTTTGGTGATGAATTTTTAGTCATCATAAATCACAAAATTTGAAATCATGATTGCTAATCACTGCATTTCACCAGAATAATCATGCAAATTTCATCGATTTTCTGTTGTCGATTTGTTCTGGTGAACACGGCCATTGACATAATTCTAAGAGTGACAGCAAAAAATTTTTCAAAAACCTCTTCGCTAGTATTTTTTATAATTTTTTGAAAATAGCTAAAAATTACTATTTCATATTTTTCACACAAATAGTGGCTTTTCAGCAATTTTCAAAAAATTCACTCTTAGAAATGTTTGAGTATTTTTTTTGCATCAAAATATTTTTTTTCTTGAGACCGAGGAAAAAGCTGAAAAAAAACTTTACGGAATTTAAATGACCTTTCCAAATATATATTTTTAACTATGAAGACTTGGCTTACAATAGCTGTTAAAGTAAAAAAAAGGTTGTACGCATAGTTTTTCTGGCTAGTGTATACATAAATTAGATAAATGTAATTAGACACTCACCTAGAGCCTCAAACTGTTCGCCTATTTGGAATGCCAATTCACGCGTCGGCGTCAGCACAAGTGCGAAATAACGCTGTGGATTCTCGAGCAGCGAGTGCAGGATGGGCAGGGCAAAGGCGCCCGTCTTGCCAGAGCCCGTTTCGGCCAGGCCAATGACATCCTTGCCCTGCAGCGCAACAGGGATTGCTTCCTTTTGGATTTTCGAAGGTGCTTTCCACTTGAGCTCTTCGCAAGCCTTGCACAGTGTGTCGCTTAGACCCTACACAAATTAATATAGTTAGACACTACGATGGCTTGGGTATGTTGAGTAATTTACAAGATCTTTCCATGTCAGCGCTTTTTCGTCACTTGTGGGTTTTTCTTCATCCTCCGAGTCATTATCAATTTGTTCATCTGCATTTTCAGCGCCATCTTCCTCTTCAGCATCTGTGTTCTCCTGTTCCTCCTCGCCACTTAGCTCTTCCTCACTCGTTTGCAATTGTGCTTGGTCGTCTTCTGAAGTTTCCGACATTTTGTTACATATTCTTTATTCTTTGCTTAGCGAATATTACCAGTCGCAACACGTGCTCGTTGAGAAAAGAGCGTGTTGATGGCGGTGTGACCGAATCTTAAATGGACCAAAATACTAAACAGACAAATACCATCTAAAACTAGAAAATTATATTTGCCTGTTATGGCAACGCTATTTGAATACGAGAATGTATCGATATACCATGTTCCGATATACCAGTCGTTCACTTTGGTGAACGACTCTCGATTACAACCCTGCTTATATCGCACAAATAGAAGGCTGCCACATTATTTTTTTTTTACCTTCAGGCAACTTCTTTAGGCAAAAGCAAAGCGAGCGAGCGAGAGAGAAGTATTCGGTATAAGTATAAGTATAGGAAAAAAAAACAAATCAATAGAAAACACAAAACTAAAGTGAAATTTTGGAGTAACTAAAACGCCCACTAAATATACGGCAAAAAATCTGAAAGAGTCGAAATATTTATTATGAGCTGAGGTGCGAACTTTACACCTGTAGTTCTTTCTTATTGTTAATCTAATGCACAGTTATATGTTTCTAACAATTCGCAATTGCAGTTTAGGTAAACCATAAAAATCCATTGTGAAAAATTGTGGGGTGGTGGGAGTAAAACGGATACTCAATAGTAAAAGAGCGTAAGCCAGCGTGAGCGTGTGTGTGTGCAGTGGAGGAGCATGACATGTATTTGATGTATACTACTCAGCGGCCGAAGAGAGCGCATTAAAGAAGAACAAATCACACACACACACAACTGTGGGCCAGTTTGTTGTGGGGGAGTCAGAGTCGGTTACGAGAAATACACACGCTTTTCGCCAGCGCCAGTAAAGGCGAATGAGGATAGAATAGAAGACATACATACGTATAAAGTGAAAGAAGAATATTGCGAAAAATAGAAGAAAAAACTTATCTGCACTCGCACTCTAAGCGAAGACTTAAAGCAGACAAACACTAAAAGAAAGGCTCCGAATAGAAGGCAACAGAATGAATCCAGCGGTTGATGCGTGGGCGGTAACCCAACGTGAAAAGCTCAAGTATCAGGAGCAGTTCAAGTCACTGCAACCGCAGGGCGGCTTTGTAACTGGAGCCCAGGCGAAAGGATTCTTCTTGCAGTCGCAGTTGCCGCCACTGATCTTGGGCCAAATATGGTAAGTAATGAGTCACATATTTGTTTACAATTCGCGTGAATATTTAAGGCGTCAACGCTAACCGATAAGAAAATATGTATATGAAATTGAAATTGGAATACTGCCTGACATTGTTTTGTTTGGTTCCTTTGATATGACCTAGAGATGAGCACGTGACGAAAGCGATGTCACGAACAAGCGTGACAACAAGAAATTATTAAAAGAAGATCATAGTTATTATTTTTTTATTATAGCCATATATGTACATATGTTTTTTATTAGTATTTGAGATTTTTTTGTAAATTGTATTGAACCTCCCTCAACTTACACAATCACGACTCACGCACATTTCTAATATGATGTCTGTGCTTGCAGGGCATTGGCTGACACGGATTCCGATGGCAAAATGAACATCAATGAGTTCAGCATAGCATGCAAGCTTATCAATCTCAAGCTGCGTGGCATGGAAGTTCCCAAGACACTGCCGCCCACGTTGCTCAGCTCTCTGACGGATGCTGTTGTTGGCGGTCCGACGCCAACAATGACGCCACGTGGCTCCACCAGCTCGATGAGTCCCATTGATCCGCTTAAGAGCATTGCTGCTATGCCGGTTGCTCTGCCGGCTGCTCTGCCAGCTGCTCTGCCGGCTGCTGTGACCGCTCCTGTCATAGCTCCTCCGGCTGTTGTGGCACCAGTTGCTGTTGCTCCTGTTGCTGTGCCCGCAGCGATTGTATCGCCGCCGCAAAGCAATCCACCTAGTCGGCACATGTCCATCTCCGAGCGTGCTCCATCCATTGAGTCACCGTAAGTTGCACATGCAATATTTTATCATTGACTATCTGCTCACTCAATTTCCATCCACAGTCAAGCGGAGTGGGCAGTGCAGGCGGCACAGAAACGTAAATACACGCAGGTATTCAATGCCAATGATCGGACACGTTCCGGCTACTTGACGGGCGCCCAGGCACGCGGTGTTCTCGTCCAGAGTAAATTGCCACAGGTGACGTTGGCGCAGATCTGGACACTCGCTGATGTGGATGGCGATGGCCGGCTAAGTTGTGATGAGTTCATTTTGGCCATGTTTCTGTGCGAGAAGGCCATGGCCGGCGAGAAGATACCCGTCACTTTACCCTCGGATTGGGTGCCGCCAAGTTTGCGCAAGATCAAGTCGCGTCCGGGCTCCGTGTCAGGCGTTGGCTCACGTCCAGGCTCACAGCCTGCCTCGCGGCATACATCCGTGTCATCGCAAGGTGGCGGAATGTCCGACGCTGATCCATTAGCGGGCTTGCCACAAAGTAAGTGTTATTTGCCCATCTAACCAATCTCTAGATATCTATAACCATGGCATTTAAAGCTTCGTTCGAGGACAAGCGCAAGGAGAACTACGAGAAGGGCAAAGCTGAGCTGGATCGCAGGCGGAAGCTAATTGAGGATCAACAGCGCCGGGAGCGCGAAGAACGTGAGCGTAAGGAACGCGAGGAGGCGGACAAGCGGGAGAAGGCACGCCTGGAAGCCGAGCGGAAGCAGCAGGAGGAATTGGAGCGTCAGCTGCAGCGACAGCGTGAAATTGAAATGGAGAAGGAGGAGCAACGCAAGCGTGAACTGGAAGCCAAGGAAGCAGCTAGAAAGTGAGCAATAAAATCTCAATCTCATAAAATAGTCATAATAATTTGATGTGATTTTGTTAAACAGGGAGTTGGAGAAGCAGCGTCAACAGGAATGGGAGCAGGCACGCATTGCCGACATGAACGCACAGAAGCAGCGGGAACAGGAGCGCGTCCTCAAGCAAAAGGCACACAATACCCAGCTCAATGTGGAGCTTAGCACGCTCAACGAAAAGGCAAGACACTTGGCCCAAGTCCCCTGCCAAATCTCCAACTAAAATTGACTTGTATAATTTACAGATTAAGGATCTATCGCAAAAGATATGCGACACACGAGCTGGAGTCACCAATGTCAAGTCCGTTATCGATGGAATGCGCACGCAGCGCGACACGTCGATGAGTGAAATGGCCCAGCTAAAGTCTCGCATCAAGGAGCAGAATGCCAAGCTGCTGCAGCTGACACAGGAGCGAGCCAAATGGGATACCAAGAGCAAGGTCAGCGGTGGCGCAATGTCGGGAGACGCCGCTCAGCAGGAGCAACTAAATGCAGCGTTTGCCCACAAGCAGGTGAGCAGCGAGAATACACATGTGATTCTATATACGAATGCCGAAACATATTACTCAGAATACGAATATTCTGAGAACAAAAATTAGGTATTCAAAATGAGGAATCGAAAAATTAGGAATCCAAAATTAGGAATCCAAAATTACGAATCCGAAATTAGGAATACAGTTATTAGGAATCCAAAATTAGGAAGACTAAAATTGGGAAAACAAAAATTGGGAAAAACAAAATTTTGGAAAAAAAAAAATTAGGAAAAGCCGAAATCAAAAATATTTTATTAAATTATTTATCTCAGCGGTGGGCACAAAATGTAAATTCGAAAGCACAACAATAACAACTACAACAACAGCGAGTCTTTTGTGCGACTTCACAGCGCCGAATAGGCAGTCGCTGCTCCCGGAGCCACTGCGTGCCCACCACTGATTTAAATTATGAAAATCGCGCGATTTTTATTAAAATATTTATGATTTCGGCGTTTTCATTAGTAAAAAGACAACATTTGTGGAACCATTTATTTCAAAATCAGGACTCCGATTTCAATAGGGTCTACATGCAAAAATTCAATCATTTTATAATTTTTATGTTCGTCTTGTGCTTTGTGATATTAGACGGTTGCTTGTTTTCAATTTTTTTCAACAAAAACAACAATGTTATGGCACAGAGCTATTTGAAGAATGTATAAAACTATACGACAGAATTTAACCAAAGATACTTTTCCCAATTCTTTTACTAAAATTTTTTTTCCTAATTTTTGTACTCTGAATATTTTTCTTAGTTGAAATTCCTAATTTATGATACCTAATTTTTTCTACCCAATTTTGGATTCCTAAAATTTTATTCTTGATTTTTTTTCTCCTTTTTTTTTTAAATTCCTTAAAAAAGTTTCGGAATTCGTATGAGGTACCACAAACATATGTATATTATACATAACTAATTAATTTTTTTTCCACCTGCAGCTGCTGATTAAGCAAATTAAGGACAAGGTGGAGAATATTGAAAAAGAGATTGAATGCAAGAAGGAGGATCTCAACTCCAACGATGTCACAGTGCAGGAATTAAAGGCCGAACTCTCGGCGCTAATCACCAAATGCGAAGATCTGTACAAGGAGTACGATATTGAGCGTACTTCGGTGCTGGAATTGAAATATAATCGCAAAAATGAAGCCTCCACAATTAGCTCCACTTCCACCTGGGACACTGGCAGCGCTTGGGGCGCTGCCACTGCGGCCAGCGAACCAGCGTCTGTGGATGCCTATGGCAGCGGCTATGGACTTAGTAATGACACAGCTGCTGCTGCTGCTGCTGTGACGGCACCGGCCGTTGATCTCAGTGGACCAGCACCGGAAGGATTTGTTAAATATCGTGCTGTCTATGAGTTCAATGCGCGCAATACGGAGGAGATAACATTTGTGCCGGGCGATTTAATTCTGGTGCCATTGGAGCAGAATGCGGAGCCCGGTTGGTTAGCGGGCGAGATCAATGGCCATACTGGTTGGTTCCCCGAATCTTACGTCGAGAAGATTGAGGATGAGCCAACGGCTTCGGCTTCAGCTTCAGCAATTGCTGTGGCTGCTGAACCAGCAGCCGTGACAGAAAGCTATAATGACACCGACGCCTTGCCGGCGGAGTCGGAGCTGGCCACGGCGGCGACAGCAGCTGGCAGCGATGTCGAGTACTATATAGCCGCATATCCTTATGAATCAGCCGAAGATGGTGACTTGAGCTTCGGTGCTGGCGAAATGGTCATGGTCATCAAAAAGGAGGGCGAATGGTGGACGGGCACCATTGGCAATCGCACTGGCATGTTCCCATCCAACTACGTGCAGAAGGCTGATGTGGGAACGGCAGCAACTACGGTCACTTCTGTTGTAATTCCCGATTCGTTTGAGGCAGCTGAGCAGGTGAGAATAGTCAACAATTAACCAAGTCGTGGTTAACCATCATGTGCTCATCTACTAATCCAATGCTTTTCATGTGCTAAAAAACAAAAACCTTCAACCCAAATACCATATCACATCATGCTGAACGCCGACCAGGAGGTGACACTCAATGGCACAACTGCCTTTGCTGCTGAGCCAGAGATACAGCCCCAAATACAGTCGCTATCACAATCGCAATCGCAACCACAGTCACAGCCACAGCCCCAGTCACAGCCCGTTGAGCTGGAGGAGTCCCATATACAACACGACGATGTGGACACTGAAGTATTGCAGATAAATACGCAGTCCAAGTCACCGAACGAACCGGCCGAGAGCTACAGTCGGCCCATGTCACGCACTTCTTCCATGACACCCGTAAATAGTTGACTTATATATTCAGGGGTGTCACAGCCAACTCTACTCAAATTTAGTTGACTTGGTTTAGTTTCAGTATCTCAATGTCATAGAAAAGTAGTGATTGAATTTTTCCGGCATTTCATTTTATTTCAATCAGGGACTAAAACCTCAACCGAAACCGTAACCTTCTAACCGGTAAAAACCGATTGAAATTTAAAACCGTAACTGAAACCGTAACCAAAAAAAAAATTTACATTGTACCGAAACCTTAAAACCCAAACTCTGTAAACCGAAATAACCGTTTAGTAACCGTTTCATTTATAAGGGTTAATTTCATTTTCATACATCCAAAAAAAAAATAATTTTCAATTTTAGTTTTGATTTTAATTTTCTTATGTTTATTTTAAAATTTTTATTTGTGATATTCATGATCAAATTTTCATATTTGAATTTTTGTCAAATAATTTTTTTTTGAACCGAAATCATACCGGTTTTTTAAAACCGAAACATACAAAAACCGATTCACCGTTACGAAACCTTTCTTCAAAGATTTTTCGTAACCGATAACCGAAAACCTAAATGCGAACATAACCGAAACCGTAACTAAAACCGATATTCGTTTCGGTTTTAATCCCTGATTTAAATAAACAACTTTGCAGTTATAAGCAGTGAGGATAAGTTTATATGAAATGCATTGTAAAGAATAACAGATTGATTAGGAAACTAATTTAGTTTATTAAAATATGACTAAGAGATTTCATTTCAAGCCAGATTGCGTTTCTATGACACCGAGAATTCGCATTTATTTAACACTCCGTTTAAAGGGATTCACCTCTGACACCCCTGATTATAATATAGCTAACACTTGCTCTGCTCAATCGATGTTAACTAATCAAGACTCTTTCCCCATCATTACTTCGCAGGGCATGCGCGCCAAACGTTCGGAGATAGCACAAGTTATTGCTCCATACGAAGCCACCAGCACAGAGCAGTTGTCGCTGACACGCGGCCAGTTGATAATGATACGCAAGAAGACCGATTCCGGTTGGTGGGAGGGCGAGCTGCAGGCCAAGGGCCGACGTCGCCAGATTGGCTGGTTCCCGGCCACCTATGTCAAGGTGTTGCAGGGTGGACGCAACAGTGGGCGCAACACGCCCGTCTCCGGCAGTCGCATCGAGATGACCGAACAGATATTGGGTTTGTGGCCGCAACTACTTAACATTTAGAATATTACTAATCATATCAATTGATAATTGCAGATAAGGTGATTGCTCTATATCCGTACAAAGCACAAAACGATGACGAGCTATCGTTCGATAAGGACGACATCATTAGCGTCCTTGGTCGCGATGAGCCGGAATGGTGGCGCGGCGAACTGAATGGTCTATCCGGACTGTTTCCCAGCAATTATGTGGGCCCGTTTGTGACGTCCGGTAAGACAGCGAAACAAAACGGCACTGTATCAAAGTGAATCTCACCGCAAAGTGGCACAACACCCGCCTCTCCTCCCCTCCTCTCTCAAAACAACCATGACGATGCTTTATAAGTAGTTTCCTAAAACGCTCTCTCACGGTCCACACACACATTCCAATTAATATTTGTATTTCGTTTGTTTATTTAATTTTTTTTTTGCCTTTATATCGAATAAGTAATGCCAATATGTTCTCGCCAAGTTCTTGAAAATGTTTAGATGTAAATTGTTGCAATATCTACTCTCAAATTTTGTATCTATTGTTAATTGTTATTATTTAGTTGTTTAGCAATTATTTAATTTTAAGTTACAAGGCCCTTCCACACATTGTATCCCAATTGTTAGCCAATCTTTAGCTATTATCGATATTGATTTGCAATTAATTGCATACGTTCGAACATCTATATGTATTTTGTAGTCCATTGATTTTGTATTTATTTTGTGTATTTTTATCGTCTATTCTATTATTATTTATACAAAATATACATATACATGATTATTCTGTACATAAACAAAACTATTTAAATGCTATTTTAATCTCAACTCCTCACTCTTAACATGCTGCGCACAGGAAACGTATAACGAGCCATCGGTTTGGGTCTCTAAGCGACATCAACCACATCAACAACAACAACAACAACAACAGCAACAAGAAAAGCAACAAATACATACGACATGATAAGAGTCGAATCTATATATATATATATGTATAAGTTCAACCGCACTACACTGAATTATCTAATTGTAATCCAAATTTAGCGACAGATTTGTTTAAGTTTTTTGTTGCGCTTGCTTGAGTTTGAGAAATGCAAAAAGATTATTATTAACTAATATTTATTATGGTCCCCAAAAATAATTGTTGAGTTTTCGTACATGTTTGGAAATATTTCTTAAAGTTTATAGTTCTCATATCAATGCGAGCACAATTACAAAATCATCAAAGCTATTACTTTGGACTTACTCTTCGGACTTTATCTAAAGTCTTTAAATTTCAATGAATCTTTCGGTTTTAGAAAGTAGTGAATGATTATTTAGAGCTCAGATACATTTTTTGCTCTCATATAGAATCAAATCACATAAATGTAATCAATCAAATTACCATTTAAAATTCAAAGGAAATCGAATTCAAGATACATACATAATTAAAAGTATATACATTAGATAATATGCATATTACATGAGAGATACATAATTATATCAAAGGACAATTACATTTCCGTTATATTAGATGTGTATTTCAAGCCAATACAAAACCTAATGACATACATACATATATATTTAAAGTGTTTTTTCCCCAAATACCTAAACGAATAATACATATACTAAATACTTAAAAATATACATAAAAATATTTACATAATGATGGTTTTCCGTGTTTTCCAATAATATGCGTATGTATTTGTATATATAATATATATATATCTATATTTATCGCGATATTAATTGTTAACTAAATACTAAGCATGATGACCATTCACTAATCTTTAATCTGTATGAAAAAGAGTTCGAGTTTGATATTAACCGAAGCTTACACATAGAACAACAGTCAGTATTGGTAATGATAATAGAACAGACCTATTCCAAATTCCTCTTTCGAAACAATTTCACCTACTAAAGCGGGAAACAATCGAGATTCTTAGCTTTGGTATTTAGGCTTTCGACGATCCTAAAAGTATGCATTAGATAATTTTGCGGGAATTGATTCGATTAGGGAATTCGGAACAGGTCTGAATAGCACCTTCAGTTGCTTAACTACGATTATGTTTAATTAAAAGCTGTTTTTTTTAATTACTGTCTACTACTTTAAGCGCTTATATTAACTGCCATAATTGTATTAGTTTGTATTATTCTAAATTATTACTATATATGAATGTTGAAATTGTTTGCAAATCTGTCTTATCAGAGTATTGTATAAAAAAAAGGAAATTGTAAAAAATTTGTGTAGATCAAATATCACTTATGCTATACGATTATTCCAATTGCAATTTAGCTATATATACAAATATATATAAATATACTACATACATACACACCTACATACATATACTCATGTTATGTTCTGTTATGCTGTGCGTCAGTTCAATGCTAGTTACATTTGTAGTCTATCTTAAAATGTACTCCTAATGATATATAAAACCCACTCTCGATTGCCTTTCAACCAAATGATAACCAGTACTTAACACGATGAATCTTACTCGTAACTTGTTATTGCAAACAACAACTATATACAAACAGATTATATGCGTCTATAGCTCTATAATATCAGATCTGTTTTCAGTTCCACTTTCGTATAATGTTCTGAAAAATGTTGAATTCATTTAGAATGCCACATTTATTTAAATAAAATTGATATGGAAAAGGAGTTTAGAGCAGTTCTGTGTAACTTTAGCAAAACCAAAGCGAGAATCTAAAAACAAAACTTACTATATACACATATATTTATGTAGCTAATGTTGAGTTAATTATGAATTGATAAATATAAAAAAAATAAATATACAATTATAAATGCAGTAAGAACTAAAAAATTGCATTAGCAAAATGTTAAATAGAGGCAAAAGCAATTTTTGCTTACCATAATGTATGTATGTATGAGATGCACACTTCTTATAGAGCCTATTAAAACTATACACAGACACACACATACACAGGTCTGTTCCGACTTTCACTTTCGCATTAATTTCCCAAATTTATTTATGGCATACTTTTTATCGAGACTCGATTGGAGAACCTTTCTATTCGACTTATACATAATCTACAGAAAATCCCTAAGAGTATGCTTTAAATATTTATGTGAAATTGGGGCGAAAGTTCAGTTTGGAACTAATGCTCATAATATACGCGTATTTGTTTTAATCGTTGAAGAGTTCATGAATTTAAATAGTAAAGAAAATATTATTAATCTAAAAATTTAAACAAAGAAAAGATAAACTTTAAATAAAGAATAGATAAACAAAAAAAGCTAAATTCATGTATGCATTAGCTAGCACACACACACACTCATACACTTTAAATGCGAAATGGTGACCATCGATATACATATTTACCTACATACTTACACTTATGATATACATACATATATACAGTATAAAGAATGTGTACAGTATGTATGCTTTCAGCATAGACACACATTGTCAAATGCATAAATACATATGTACTCATATATATATACACATACATATATAGACAGAGTTCTTCAAGAAATGCAAAAAAAAAAAAGCCAACCAAAAAAAAATTAAACCAATTAAACTATATCAGTTTCAAAAAAAAAAAAATGATTATGAAAAAAAAATACAAATATTTGGTGAAATAAATGTATAAACGGAATTACAAACAAAAAAAAAAACCAAACTTGAGAATTACGTCTATAATTAATTTTTAGTGGTGGTTGCTGTTTTGAATTCCAATTTTACTAAATATTTCCGTAAATATAATATACAATATACTTTTCGGTAACGTTTCTGAGAATTTGATGTGAAAGTGGAATTCAGAACGTTTCCGATTGTAACTGTTTGTAACATCTCTTCAATTCTCTAGATATTCGTTCTGATTCTGTACTTACGCAGAGCCCAAATCTGTGCCCGCATCCGTTCCCGTTCCCGTTCCCGTATCCACATCCGCAATTGTATCTCAAGAAAGCCCAAACAGAAGATGTTCCTTACAGCGTCTGTGGCAACACTGGCGTGGCATGCCGCCAAGATCCCCGCCAACAGAGGATAAGAGATTGCACGGTAAAATTCAATCGGTGCATATTTCAAAGCGAAGCAATGGCGAGCTGATGGGCTGTGCCTACATCAGCTTCGAGTGCGACGAGGCCATGGCCAGGGCCATGATTCAAGATAGCGATAATCGCCTGTTGGGCCGTGACGTCACTGTTGACTGGCAGATGCCCAAGAAACGAAGGAACGCCCACTGGCACTGCTGGTGATGAGCTTTATTTACAGCAAGTTCTACTCATATTAGGAAAACAAATTCAATTGAAATTTATTTGATTTTCGTTTGCATTTATTTTTAGTAAAATTCTCTCTTATACAATATTTAAAATCAGTTTAACAGTTTACAATTTATTTTTATTTATGTTCTTTTCTTCGAATTTTCTTTGTTTGTGTTTGCTAATTAATTTTGTGAGTTTTGCAATTAGTTAATCATTTATTTATTTAGTTATCGATTTAAATATGCACAACTTAAGGCCTACAGTATGAAAATTGCAAACATTTTTTTCTTTTCTATTTGCACAATTTAATTTGAAGTTTTTAATTTTTAGTTATGCTCTGAAGCAAAATCTTTGAGCTGTCGCTTTTTATATAAAGTTCTTATGTCAACAATTTTCCCATTTCGCAAATCGTGCATAATGCTAAATTTATATAGAAAACGCGCTCATTAGTAACACAGCTCTGAATAATGTATTTTTTAATTTATTTTTTCTTCTTTAAATTTTATTATTTTAAATTTTTTATGTGAAATGACAATTTACAAGAAATTCCGCTATGAAATTTCCTGCAGCTGTTTATTGTCTTTCTGTTAAATAAATTAAATAAAATTTGAAAATCAACTAAACAGGATTAGTTTTTAGCTTTTTCACAACTGAATAATCGCATATGAACAAAGATTACTTCGGATCTAAGGTGCATATTTTAAAGGCAATTTCTTGGAATCGAATACCTAATAGTTATCAAATAATTATTTGGTACCAAGCGCATTTAAGTATAAGGAAAAATTTATTGGGGTTTACATTTACTAGATGGGGGCTGCAAACTGAATTGAACTGAATCTGTGACCTATTGTGACAGGAAGTAAATCGATTAATTTTAATAAAAGTCAGTTAAGAATTCAAATGATTTCAAACGGTTTACAGCCCTGGTTGTGTGTCGAAATTTGACTACGTATTGAATTTGCTAATTTCGTTTGTTTATCAAATTCTGCAGTTTATTTAATCGATCAAATTATACAGTCAAAAGTCCCGCTTACTCGCACCTATACAATATTTACTTTTGAAGTCCTTTAAGACTCAATTCATCTCATTTCTTCTCTTCTCATTTTATTTCATCTCGTTTTATACTTAGCTTTTCACATTAGTTGAGGCTCGTAAATGTTTACAAAAATAATTTATAAATTACATAACTCTTGCTAAATACTTTAGCTATACATAGTTACATATGTATATGAATGTAAGTACTATTAGTTGGCTTATTTTTTTAAATATGGTAAGTTTACTTTTTTATTATATTAGTTTTTTTAGTTATAACTTTTCGACTCTTTGCGGCTTTTAACTAGTTTCAATTCACTTTTTACACTATCCGAATGTAATTAAGTACGACTAAAATTGAACTAAACGCGCCTAAGTAACGTTAGCAACACAGTAATAAATATAATTATACGTATATATGATTACATTATAAATTTGTCTAAACTAAAAAAGAACCACAAAGACATTTAACTTAATCTGAACTTTGGCTACATTGTTAAATATTATACAATTCTTTTCTGGAACACATTTGCATTAACTAGATGAATTTACAATAAATATATTAGTTAACAATTGCCGGCAGCAATAAAAAACAAAGCTGGAAGTTAGTCCGAGACATTTCCAATTTCACTTTTCAATCGATTTATAGTTTGCCCCAAAAAGTATGCTACTCTTTTTTTGAAAAGTGAAAATCGAAATGTTAAAAAAGTAAATCTGAAGAAAGCGGCAAAACACAGAAAGTTGTATATTAATCATACTATAATTGTTCTTATTATATACAATTTGTTATTGTTGTTAATTGTAAAGCTTTTAGTTTTAAACCATTTTTAAAAATATTTTTTTTGCAGCTTTTTGTTCACAATTTTTTGTTGCTTGCTATATATCGAACTATATAGTATATAGTATGTCTAAAGTGGTAATCGTTGCTGTCCTCAGTAAAACATTTCATATTGGAAAATGTCAAATGCATCCACATCCACATCCACATTCGCATCTCCCTCCTCGCTGCTTGACACTCAAATGATGCTCTCATCGTTTTTTCGGGTCAGACGAATGCTTGTTGTTGTGGTTGTTCCCCCCCCGGCACCGCTCCCCGTTCGCCTGCCCAGCTCATGTAGGCGTGGCGTTGCGGGCGTTGTGAATGTGGTGACCACAATATTCTCATCATCATACAAATCAAAGTCTTCACCTTCATCATCATCGTCGTCGTCCTCCGTCTCCGTGTCCGTATCCTCGTAGCCCAACAAGGCGGTTGTCACCTGATTCTTGCTACCGGCCACGCCCACCGCCGATCCGCCCACCGCTCCGGCGTTCTTGTGTCGTATTTGAGCGCGTGGCGTGGACGTGGATGTTAGACGGGGCAGGAGGGGTTCTCGTCCGCTGTGCATCTGTTTCTCGCTCTTGGCGCCGCGGCTGGCGGCGGTGGTGGCCAACGGAACTCCATCCCAATCATCGCCATCGGCGGGTTCACACAGCGACTTGGAGTGTCCATGTTGATAGGTCGATTCCTCGGGTATTGTGTCACTGTGAGTGTGTTGTTGTTGTTGTGTGCGTTTGGTTGGATTGGTGGGGCAATGGATTTGAAGAGAAGGCGTAGAGAGTTAATGTCAATTGTGAGATCAATTTGGATTAATGCAACGAACTATGCGATTATGGATTACAATGAGAGAAGAACTTCAACTAGTTTACTGGAACCTCTAAAACGAAGGAACTAACTTACTTAATATAAAATTACAAGTAATCGAAAATAAATCACTTAATACAAAAAACTCTACTTATAACTTGGTAGAAAAAGAAATCGCTTAATAAATAAAATACTAGTTATATTTGGATTTTATTTTTAAATACTACCCACTACAGAAGTTAAAACACAAATAAAGCAGAAAAAATATACAAAGTTGTACAAGATTATTAAAAGAATTGATGAAAGCGAAAAATTATTATGTACACCTGAAGTATATAAATTCTTTGTTATTTTAATTCACAAAATTTTTAAAAATAAACATTAAAATTATTGTGCAATAATAATTGTAAGCGTAAGCATTATATACTTATATAACAGAAGCGTAGCACACTTAACAGTGACAATAAAATAAATAAAACACTTAAAGCAGATATAAAACACATATCGTAAAGAGTCCATTTTATTTAAGTTTTTGTTGCTGATCTGTACGTTTTTTTTAAAAGGCTAATTTGTATTCTGCCTGTTCGTGTTAATTATAATCAAAAGCTATAATAATATGCACATGTTTTATACAGTCGAACTTCCCTAACTCGAACTTCCCTAACTCGAAGTCTCTCTAACTCGAACAAAATCGAGTGGCAATACTTGGCAAATTTCATACAATTCTACTTCCCTAACTCGAAGTCTCCCCAACTCGAACCTTTTTTCGTGGATAATGGTGATTCGAGTTAGGGAAGTTCGACTGTATTAAAAACGGACATACTTCTCACATTTTTTTTATTATTTCTTTAATTTTTTGTTAATATATATTTGCTGAGTTTTAAATGTCACTAAAAGTTTGCCTACATTTTGTTTTCTCAGACAACTATTGAGAAACCAAATGTTATAGCGAATTTAGCATAAATGTGAGTAATAAGGGGTTAGCACAGTCTGAAAACTGCCTAGTAATTAGATAAGGCAAATTAAAATACTTACACATACTCGTACATATCTATAAATTATGATCTAAAAGCCAAAGCTTGGATAAATTCTAGGCATTTATATTTATCTATTAAATGAATTTTGTAATTTGGGGAGTTTTTACTGGGAGGCTGTGGACTTTACAGCTTAACGGAATCAAGTGAAACGGCGCTAAAAATATAATCAAAATAAAATATTACCCATAAAGCCTTAAAGCAAATAATAATATTGATAAAATTACACATAATTGGGTTAATCTTAGGAATTTGCATAAGGAGTTTAGTAAAAAAGACAAGACAAATATGGAAAACAAAAATATAAAACGGCAGTTAGTTGGTTACAGAGATTAATCACGGTGTTTAATTTCTAGCCTAAACAAATTCATAGTTCAGAGTTAATACTAAAATGAGTGTGAGTCGAGATGTCGTATACACAAATCTAATAGATATTTGCAATTAGAGAAATGTGTTAACCAATTCAACTGAGATGATGACTGGTAAAGTATATATTATACTAATTATAATCTATGTACTGAATCTGATACGGAAACTGAGTCTGAGTCTGACTACGAATGATATGTTTTGACTGATCATTGGTTTTGAAGATATTTACAAATTGTAAAGTTTCTTTTTGTGAACGATAATAATTTGTAATATTCTTTTAGCATTTGTTGAAATTCGACATTGGCCGGCTTAAGTTGCGTTTTTGCCCTTGTATTATTACTTAGGCACTGGGATTACTTGGAATAGTACGTCGCTCCGCTACTCTCCGATGTCGGGGAGCTGTAGTTCGTTGTTGATGAGTTGCTCGGGGAGATGTTTGTTGCTCTTGTTGCAATTGCTGTTGATGTTGTTGTTGGAGTTGGAGTTGATATTGTTGTGGATGTTGTTGGAGTTATTGTTATTAAATTTGCACTTGAATTGGTATTATTGGTAGTGCTTGTTGTTGCTATTGTTGGAATTGTTGTTGTTGTTGTTGTGTTGCCTAGCAAATTATGAGCTCCTGGACTACAGAGCAAAATTCTACTGGGTCTGCGTCCAGTTGCAATTAGTCTGCAAAGTTTAACCATCAGATTAAGACGAGTCGAGAGTTCGGGATTTGGGATCGGATTGAGATTGGATTGAGAAACATTTAAAAACACATTTAAAATATATTCCAAAAATATAGAAAATATGCGAAAATGACCTTTTATCAGATTGGAAGTGTTGATCTGTGACAACAGAGCTAAACTAAAAATGTTTTGTTATTAAAATTCTTAAATAAATTAACAGCAGAGTGCATCAAAAAGCAGTTAAATATCTATCATTAATTTGTTGTAAATTTAATTAATTTTAAATTTACTTTAATTCTATTTACAAGCATTTTGATAATCGAGAAACTTTTTCATGCCAATCTTTTACGAGAAAAACATTAAATTGTAAAATGATAATTTAATGCTGTGGGATACAAATTGAGAAAAAAAGATTTGTTCGGGATTCAACAGATTTAACACTTTTGCAGATTGCTGCCGCGAATTCTAAAATTTAATTGAAAAACTTGGGGTTCTCAATTTTGTAGAGAAATTCTACGGATTAATGAAAGTTATCATTTTAATATGTGTTAGGATTTTCGAACTTTTAAGGATGATAGAATTACAGTTGAGCTTCCATAACTCAAACTTTTATAACTCGAGTGTGGCAGTAAAATTAATGAAGTTAAGAAAAATAACTCTATAAGTCGAATATCTCCATAGCTCGAACCTTTTCTTTGGATAATGGTGATTCGAGTAGGGAAGTTCAACTGTATATAAAAATCTACTTAGACTTGCTCGGAAATAAATAACAGACATTAATATATGGAGTCTTTCATTTGTAATATTTTACAAGTTTTTTAATACGAATTTAAAACCATCTGCAAGAATACATAAAATTTTTTTACATTTTTTTAATACAATAATTAATGACTATATTGACATTTTGGTACGGAGATTAAGTAATTTGAATAAAGGGAAGATTTAGTTAAATTATCTATTATCTATATTTCACATTGTGAATAAAATCTTCTCATGTTTGTTTCTTTTTAATGCAAATTTTAACTAAATTGTTTTGTTAGATGCCTATAAAAATGACTGTAATTAAGTCTATTTAAATGTATATGTTAAATGCTCTAAGCTATTCGCGAGCTTTGAAGCGAGAAATAAATAATTCTACTTAGTACTAAAATAACAATGCACAAATTAGCTACAAAAACAAACGAATAACAAATAACATGCAACAGATATAAACACACACACATTGTTAGCTGTGTATGAGTGGGACAACAAACAGAGAGAGAGACGGAGCATGTGCCGCAGTTGTGTTTTGGAACTTACCCACTCAGCTCCAACATGGAGCCGCGTCGGACGTTGCGTCGATGACTCGCGGTGACCGGAAAGGGTCCGGTATGACCATCGGGTCCCACCAGATGGCAGCCCAAGGTGCCCGACGAGATGGACTGCGAGCGATTGTCGAGGCGCGGATTGTGCATGGACGTCGATGGCGCCGTGCTCGCATTAATGGCAATTGGTGGGGGCACAACCATGGGATCCAAGCTGGCGACGGCATCGCTGCTGCTGCCGATGCCAGTGCTGCCCGCCTTGGAGCTGCAACTTTCGCGTCGAAACAGACCTATGACGGACTTGGGCTGTTTAGGCTTGTTTATACCACCTTTGTGTGTTTAGTTTTTGGTTTGGTTTTGTTGTAAGTTCGATCATTGGTTGCAAGCACATTGTGTTGTTGTTGTTGTGTATTTAGTTGTGGATTTGTGTGGTTGTTGTGGTTTGTGGGGCAACAGTTACCAAAGTATAAACATAGAGGCAAAGAGAAGAAAAACAAAGTTGAGGAAAATTACCAAAACAGAAATCAATTAAAAAACACACTAAAACTCTACACGTGTATATAAATATTTGGAAAATTTAAATTTTGTTAAAATTTTCAGTCTTGTCTCAAGGTTTGGTGCACTTAAATAACACAAGAGTAAACTTAGTAATATAGTTTATATCTATATAAATAAATATATACAAGTTCCAGATATTCACAAAAGTTTCTTCTTTTCAGATAGTAATAGTTTGTCTTTCAGCCAATTTACAAAAAAACAAATGGCAAATAGTTTGAAATTGAGAAGGAAAGTGGAAACGGTAACGGTAACTGTACATTCAGTGTTGTAAACTGCCCGAATTATAAGCCCGCCCCATACTTATACCTAAAATATAAACAAGTGGGAAGGTCTATAGTGGATCTCCCGACTATAGGATACTCGTTACTTATTTAAATAAATTTTAAATATTTTTAATTGCATGCTTTTAGGCATTTGCAATGCTTACAAACTTTAATCAGCCATTACCACCTTTCTATTTGTCCGATCTTGTTACGATTTAGAAGTATGATAGCTAATTATAGTAGCTAACGTTAGTTATAAAAAAAATTCTATTATCTTGACGGACAGACGGATATGGCTATATCGACCCGGCTGTTGATGCTGATCAAGAATATATATAATTTATAGGGTCGGAGATGCTTCCCTCTCCCTGTTACATAAATTGCAAAAAATATAATACACCCTTTTACTTATTTTTTAAGTAACGGGTATAATAAATATATAAAAACTAAAATATGTAGGTTTATACATTACCTAGAAATGTGGCGCTGGGCGAATTATAGGCCAAATATTCCTTGTTGGAGGCCCAGGCGGGAAACTCATTCTGCTGCACGGCATCGGTGCATTCGTCGCCTTGTCGCTTCCACGGCAGCTGTGACTCGGTGGCCGTGGGCGTGGCCACACGCCTCTCACCATCCGAGTCACGCGACATATTGCGATCCTCCTCGGGTATGGGATGCTCGGCGACTAAACAGTATGGCAATGAGAGATAAAGTACAAGGAACTTTAGTGAATTAATAATCTTGGTCCCGTATGGCATGCAGCGCGTTTAAAGATCGTTTCGAGATCATCTTAAGCCCAGTTAATGATAACTACAGTAAATCGAGAGAAAAGAAAAATCAACACGTAGTGCGCTCAACTAAAAAAGTCTGACATAACAAAATAAGGTAAATCACAAAACGGAATCGAATCGAGAACTGTGAATGAATCACAACTGCAGCTAAAAAACGAAACTGGCACCAGTTAAAATGGCTCTCAGTCTGGTTAAGCATATTAAGCCATATGCAATATCTTCATTACAGTCGCATGTGTTCCGGAAATCTCAAATAACTAATAAATGAAATGTTAATTTGAACAAAAATAATTTTATTTAAATAATTATAATTAAAAAACATATATTACAGTTGCAACTTATGCTAATTAATTCTTAAATGTTTAGTACTTAACTTTCTTATAAACATAAAATGCAAATAATACTGAGAATTTCCAATTTACTAAAATTTAAATACGTATATTATTTGAAAACAACACATGCGACATTCGATTCGATTCGTTATCATCATTTAAAACCTGACTAAATCGCCCGTTTACACTGATAACAATTTTGCTTGAATTTGTGGAAAATGAATGCCAATAGAATGTCCTGATATTGTGTAAATGCGACATTCAACTTTAACTTAAAAATACTTTCAACAAAATGGGGCAACAACAAATAACTTTGTCATGCACAAAAATGCCATGCTGCTTTTGCTGTTTGGTTCGCCTTCAATGCTTTCAATTTCAATATCAATTTCATATTAGATGTGACTTTTAATTGGTTTCGATTTGCAATACATTATGGAATCTACATCATTGTAAAAAATGGAGCTATGAGAACTAGTAATTTTAGCGATTTTATGTACGAGGATAGTTTTTACAATCAGTCAATCAATCAATCAAGCTCGACAGACATATGATTTATCTAAATAACATTGAACATTATTACAACTTTGGGTACTATATCTAATTATGTATGGAATTGTGTTTTTAGGGATGTATAAAATAAATATAAAGCAACAAAAATCAGTTGGAATAAACTTAGGTAACTGGCTTTAAATGCTTGGCATATACATTATATACGATTGTACAATAACGTCTCTAAGATTAAGGCATTATACGATTATATGGCTTGCAATCCGATCAAAATACAAAGATATCCTTTATGTTGTATGAGTAATGGCAGATGAATGAAATGTTTGAAAACTTGGGATAATTCTCAGTAAGATATTAGAAGCAAGAAGCAATGAGAGAAGCAAGTCGCTTATTGATTGACTTTCGTATCCTAAAAGTAAATCTATACGATCAACTATAAGGTATTTATTTTATTTAAGAGAAGCAATATGAGAAGCAAAAGTAAAACGGATTCTTATTATCTTTCTATTTTTTAAATTGAAAATGTATTTGATTGAGAATAAGAGCGAGAAGCCATGAAAGAAGTTTGTCAGTTATGAAACAGACTGTACTTAAAATTGCTTCCTAAACTAACAACCATAACTGTTAAATAATGATTAATAATCATAATCATTAGTATTTAGATAATTTTTGTTTAAAAGTCGAACTAATGATTAAATTACGATTATTGTCGGTTTTGCCGAATTATTTAATGATAACGATTATAAAAAATCCCAAATTATTTAAATTTATTGCAATTATTCAAAAACAATCAGAAAAAATGAAAAATTATCTTTTTGAGTATTCGGATTATTTTAGAATTTTTTCTAATTATTTCTGAATTTTTTTGTTTTGGTTCTGATTATTTATGACTATTTAGTAAAAATCAAACTATTTTAAGTTTTCGCAATCAAAGTAGCCAAAAAATTCAGAAAATCAAAAATAATCAGAAAGATTATTTTTGATTATTTTTGAAAATTTTTAATAATTTTAAAATTTTTCTGATTTTTTGTAATTGTAATCATTATATAATCACAAATTTTTCAGCAGTGAATTATATAGTCACTACGATTATTTCCAAAAATAATCCAATTGATAAGTAATTCTAATCGAAATTTAACAGGTATGCTTACAACATTTCTTTGTTTTGTATGAGAAGTAGATTTGAAATTTTGAATGAAATCTTTTCAAATATAATTTTCAAGCAACTGGACGAAAGATCTAGAAATGGAATTATGAATGGGTTGTTTCTATATGAATGTGAGTGCATGTACAAGTTTTGTATAGCCATTGAATTGATTTTGTTTTGTTTTTTTATTTTTGTTTTTGATTTTGTTGTTGTTGATGATTTTGTTTACCAATGCTCTGGTATGAACGATCCCGTCGCCAGGGCAGAATCAATTCAGCCGCTGTGGGTCCAACTGGTGGATCCGGCGAGTCGAGTTCTTGCTGAGAACCGTCCTCAAGCTTGGGCGCATAGTGGTGAACGATGCGCGCCTTGGAGGCATCAAAACCGGGCAGGTTTTGTATATGCGCTATCAATGAGTTATTATTGGCGCGATCCGAGTCAGCTAACGGTATCAGGTATATCGAACAACACGATTTTTTTTTTGGTATTCAAATTCAAAATTGGATAGGCATAAAACGGGGGAAAAAACAATATAAATATAGAAATGTTTGTCGTTATAGCATTTTATTTTAGGTACATTTTTAAACTGTACGCATTAAGGACTCTCATTATTTTGCTCAATAAATAAAATGAAGAAAATATGAACCAAAAGAAATCATCAAAAAGTCTAGCAAAGATTTGATGGGGTGGGAAAACAGATTGTCCGAAGAATTGAAGGAAATTATAGATGTGGTACAAGATCTTAACTATTTAGCAGACTTTAAACGAATTAACTTTGCTACTTGATAACTAATTATTATTACAGTTGAACCTTTTGAGGATTTCTTGGCTTTAATTGTGTCAGACAGTGTACTATATAATAGCATTCACTTAAAGTTAACGACCCATTTTGAGTTTAAAATCATATAAAACACTTTATGGCATTTTTGTGTAGTCAATTGTTATGATAAACACAAATCGGTTATTGCTATATAACTGCCGATCATGTATACACATATATATATCTAAAGAATTTATGGCGCAGCATTGAATGATAACACATAAAAATATTCATAAATAAACAGTTTGTAAGGCAATGTGTGGCCCAGCCAACAATAACCCATAACCAATAAGAAGAAAATAACTATGAAGGAACCGCTTAAGTAATTATAGTATGTAATTAAGTTAGTAAAACATTTGCAAGCTGTTGGAACTTACGTGATGATTTGGCTGTGAATTCAGGCCATCATCCCAATCGTCACTGGGGCCAATGACATTGATCTCATTCGGATTCTGTTGACTCTGCGCTGTTTCATTGAGCACATCGTTAATATAATCTTTATATGGTTTTACATTGGTTAAACACAATATGTATGTATGAGGCAAGATCAAGGCAAGAGGCAGAGGCAAATGCAGATTTTAGTTATGTTTTTTTTTTTAGTTTTTCAATTAGTTTTGTTAGTGGTGCAAATTTTATGAATCGAATTAATCAACCAATTTATGGACGTCGGGGGAAAGCACATGAAAATGTTGGGAAGATAAAGAAATTTTTGATTTTCGAATTAATAACCAATAGTTAAAAATTATTCTGGAAATATCGTTAGCAACAAAGTGTAAAAATTGTATGATAAAAGGGCTCGTAAAATATATAAAAATAATGTAATATGGTCATTTTAAAATATATATAATTTAAGTAACAAGTAATTTACAAGCCCCAACATGCTTATAAAAAAAATTAAGTAAATTAGATGATTTGCTGGTTAATAACATTAGGATAAATGACTTGCAAAGGGTGCACTTAAAAGATGTAAAACTCAAAAAAAGATCATTCTACTGCAAAAGAAAAGCTCAGACCTTAACCCAGTAAAATAAGTATATGTGGATGAAGTTATTCAAAAAATATATATTTTTAACAAAAAAGATTTGATGCAGATTTATTAAAATAATCTTTTCATTTAAATTCCGTTTGAATGACACAAAAATTTCTTTAACCCATTAAGTACCCATGGAAGAATTTTAGAAATTTTCAAAAAATCATAAAAAATACCCGCGAAGAAATTTTTTAAAATTTTTTTTGCAGTAACTCTTAGAATTCTTTGAAGAATTTCTTTGCATCAAAATATTTTTTGAGACCGAGGAAAAAAGTTGAAAAAAAAACACTTTTACATAAATTTTAAATATTCCATGGGTATTAATTTAATGGGTTAAAGAAATTTTTGTATTATTCAAACGAAATTTAAATGAAAAGATCATTTTTAGAAATCTACATCAAATCTTTTTTGTTAACAGTATTTTTTTTTTTTGAACGACTTCATTCACATATACTTATTTCCCCAGGTGTATCAAATGATTTTTATAAAATTGGATGCTTTCTAGAGATTGAAAGAAATAATAAATAGTTCAATTAAGAGATAAGATTCTACGAAATTTTGGAATTTTTGCTTTCTATTGATGCTAGAGTTTGACTTCAGTTCATTGTAGAGATTTAATTGCTGTTTTAGCGGCATTTACCTATGTCTAATCTACGATATTTGTTTAGTGAATTGTGAGAATGTCTTTTTCTGTAAGATTTTTTGCGTGAATGGTTTGAGCTCGAATTCGTACCATTGGACAGTTGCTTCGTAGTGCCGTTCTGTTGGAAATCGTGGAAGGAGACATGATTCTGCTTGACATTATCCTTGGGCTCCTAAAAGCAAGTTGATATTAGTTAAAGAAAATAATTATATCTTAAATGTTTTTACCTTATTGTTGGCTCCACGTTTGCTTCTTTTGTGATGCTTGCGATCGTTGAACATGCGCCGGAAATTCATTTGCATTTTATAATTGACCTGAAATTAACAATGATTGCATGCCATATTAATATCTTTTAGTTTTTGCATAAAATCCACAAAAGCACGAAGATGAAATTCTGATTTGGTGCTTTCAGAGATTTGTCTTGACTTTGAAGCGATTCGATTGCACTCACCTGTGTGGACAAATCTCTGTCATCTACTGCGTGTCGGCTATAACTAAGACGACGGTGCTGTAAGAATATGACGATGTGTTCTTAAGTGATTGTTTTCTTTTATAACATTTACTTATTTCATAATATTCGACAAAGAATAATGTTATTAAGTTGCTGGGAACTAGCATTAACATCAATTGATTAGGTGTAAAGACGGTCTCATAACATTTATACAGCTTATAAGTAGGTTTTAAAATCTGAATACGAGTATATAAAGTTTTGATTTCAAAGTAGTGCACTTTTCGGGAGCACAACAAACAATGACTTGATAGGGATGCCAACTTCGACATGGCCGAAGTACAAATACTCTTTTCAAGCCAATATTTCTATAATTTATACACATTGGAAAGAGCATCAAATTCATAGATTATAAATTGTTAGACAACATTAATGGTTGTATGCTGATGTTGTTAATCAGAGTGTGCTTTTTAGTGTCTTGCAAAGTATATAGATAAATAAACAAGAAACAGTTGTGTGTATGAATAGATTAAAAGTGTTTAAAGTGCGAATATCATAAGAATAAGTTAAAAAGCAGACCAAACAAATATAAGTTGCTTTTCGATTTAATAATGTTATTTGCTTTATGGCTGTGAAGTTTAAATGTTGTTTGTATTTGTATCAGCCTATGAATTTACGTAGACGAAGATTTGTTTAGATATTTGTGAAGTTAAAATGTTATTTGTTTTTGTATCAACCTATAAATTTACGTAGACAAAACCTTTAGCTAACTACACAAGGGAAAATCAGAACTTTTCTTAAGGAACCTAATGTCCAAATTAACTACAATATATATGTACGATTTAGTTAACAAACTATGTAACGAATTTTGTGCCTAATTATTAACAGATTAATTTACTATATGATACATTTTTTTCGAATGAGAAATCTGGTAGTATATCTTTAAAAATATAAATTAAATGAATAAGTCTATATGTATAAATAAACTATTCGGATTATTTATTGCAAATTCTTAAGATTGATGGTAATTTTTCAAAAAATGTAAAAACTTTCTAGACAAACATATTTATAATCTCCTAACTACACTAAACTAAATATAAATCTTGTGTGTTTCTTGAGTGTACAATGAATGTTGAATGTTTAAAATATATGCATAATTAAGTTTTTGTTTTGTTTAAGCAATAAAATTGAGAATTAGATTATTACGAATACGAGTTTTAGACACCAATTCGAAATACATTGAGATATTTACTAGAAACTGTAAATTATTTATATTGTAATTATTATTAATATTTGTTAGCGATATTATTATAGTAGGCATTACAATAAATGTATTGTAGTCATGAGTATAGACACACAAGAAACGTGTAACATTTAATCAAAAATCTTTCTTAGTAAATTGTTAAAATTGGAAAAATAAACAGCAACAAATGATAAATGTTAATTCAGATTATCGAAATGAACCAATTTATTCGTACCATTTGTATGGAAGCCTTTCATAACGAAATATTTTTTTTAGCATTTTGTTGTACAATTTGTTTATACAACATTTTGCAAAGCACACAAAAATTTGAAGTAGTTTTATTTTGGAACGCATTTTAGAATCGTTGACGAGAGGTTGAAGTTAAAGTTGAAGTTCGATACAACGGGAAGAAATCAAACAAACGATTAATTACAAATATGTATATCTATATAGATATAAGTATGTACTTAGTGTAGACATATATAGAGAAATAGACAGAGTGAGAGAGAGAGATAGAGAGAAGCGACCGTGTCTCAAAACCAAATGCCCAAAAGAAGAAAGAAATATGAAAGCATAAAATACGAATACGACTACGAGACGTTTAAAGTATCTTCAGTGATATCAAGTTGAGGTGAGAAATATCGAAACAGGAATACTCAAGAACTTGGGCTGTGTGTGAATTATGCTTCTAAAATATAGTAGTAGTAATAGTATTTAAAACTGGCACTGCTATATTATAAGAAACCAAACCAAAGTTGATTATTATGCAACGAGAACTGTCGATCATCAATGATACATACCCTTCGATAAGGCTTCAGTTCTTCGGCTAACAAATGATGTATCTTGGCATCAGTCAAATCCTTTTTGGATGGATTATAGTCCAGTTCAGCCATGTCCAGATTGTGCGAGCATGTATTGTCCAGATTTGTCAAACTCGGACTGAGAAATTCAAAGAATATATTTAAAAATAAACTCAAAAGTTAGTTTTCAATAGTTAGACAAACCATTAACTACCATATTTTAACTAAAGATACAGATAAACGAATTTCAGATACAAAATATAGAGTGAAAGAGCGAGCAGTACACAGACAGAGAGAGAGAGAGAGAGGTATTCAGTGTTTCATTTGTTAGCCAATTTGTAGAGTATTAATTGTGCTGTGTATTCATGCTAAAAGAAAGTTCTACAAAATTTAAATTTAAGTTTTTTGCATACATGCATTGCACGGTTATTGTTATTGTTATCGTTATCATTATCATTATCGATATCGTTGTCGTAATCGATATCGTTTCAATATCCAAAATTCGTTTACCAGGTGGTGTATATGGTTGGCGGTGCCCACCTGCCGCCAATATAATTATTGGTATAGTTCCTAAATAATGCACTCATGGACTCGGTGCCCGACATCTGTCCAATTGTTGAGGGATTGCGACGCATCACCTCCATGGCATCGCGCATGGTTAACTTTGAGTATGTCTCTATAATCTTTGGTTCAGCGCCCTTTGGGATTAGCATAAAAAACAGCAGAAATTTAATATAATACACTCTTAAACTACATACATAGTACACTCAGGGAAATAAGTATATGTGGATGAAGTTATTCAAAAAAATATGCTTTTAACAAAAAAGTTTTGATGCAGATTACTTTAAATAATCGTATCATTTATATTCATTTATTTAAAATTTTTTAAAATTGGTTAAATGCCACTTTTTGTATCAAAAGGAGGAAAAAGGGGTTGAAATAGTAGTTTTTAGCAATTTAAAAAAAACCATAAAAAATACAAAGTATTTTTTTTGCAGTTACTCTTACAATTGTTTGAAGAATTTTTTAGGCATCAATAAATTTTTTGTTTGAGATCGAGTAGAAAGTTGAAAAACAAACTTTTACAAAAATTCTAAATTTTCCATGATAAGATTATTTTAAGAAATCTGCATCAAATCTTTTTTGTTAAGAGTATATTTTATTAAATAACTTCAGCCACATTTTCTTATTTCCCTGAGGTATGTGTGAAACTTACCTTTGGATCTCGGAGCAGCAATGGGCGTATGAAGCGATTGTCGAAACGCTTAAACTTATCACGAACATTATAGTTGCCTGTCTTGCCACAGATATCCTCAATGCCGGCCATCAAATGATCCATAAACTGCAAGCAATACAAATAGGTATATTATAAAGGAATACAAAAGTTATATTATAAAATTGTAACCACTTGCTTTTAGGTATTTTTAATTTGCAAAGAGTTTTTTAATCTCTAATAGAAATTTAATATTTTAAAATATATTTTATTTCTTAAAATAAAATTTAAATTTAGAATTTGCACTTTAAAGTTAAAGATACATTCACTTACACGCTCGTGAATACGTTCATTCATTGTTGGCTTGCGTTTGTTGGCGCGCTTCACGTTGAGGATCTTGACGAGCGGTTTTATGGTGATGCCTTGCACAAACACAGTAAAATAGATCACAGCTATGGTTGTGGTCACAAACATGTTCTTATGCTTGACCACATTCTCATCCACCAGCAGCACGAGGGCAAAGGCAACGGCACCACGCAAACCACCGTACGACATCACAAACTGATCCACCCTCGACAATTTGTGCAATCGAAAGCGATTGGCAAGTGCCGACAACAAAATGACACCTACAAAGGAGCAAGAGTTTTGGATTAAAATTAAATCTATAGAGATTTTTAGACAGTACCCACCAATGACACGAAATACTGAACAGAAGGCAATGGTCAGAATCACAAACCACGTATTCCATACGTGCATATTGTTGACTGTCGCAACGCCCAGGAACATGAATATAATCGTTTCCGCCGAACTGGATAACATTTTTAATGCATATTTAACAGTTGTGTGCGACTTTTGAGATATATTCGATTCCACATAGTTCTTCATTGTAATCCCACAAAATGTAATGCTAAACAAATAGAAAATTATTAATATTTATATTTTATTTAGATATATTAATCAAACTCACGCTAAAATGCCGCTCATGTGAAAGATTTCCGCATTCAGGTATGCCAGGTAGGCCATAACGAATATAAATATTGGTTCTATGACTCTCACATGATCCGTAAATCGAGTTACCAAACCGGTAAGGAAACCCCAAATGATGCCTATAAAATATAAAAATTCAAAAACTTTATTATGTAGACAGAGAAGGCTTTTATTTTAAATGGGAGATTGATTTCTTATTATATCCATAGATATCTTGTTTAAAAAAATACATAAAAAAATGTATCGACATTTTTAGAACACATCAAAGCATATCTCATAAAGTATGATTAGTAATCATAATCTTTAGTAATTAGGTTATTTTTGTTAGAAAGTAGAACTAATGATTAAAATACAATTATTATTATTTAACTAAATAGTTATAAAAAATCAGAAATAATCTAAAATAATCAAAAAAAAATTCAAAAATAATCTGAATACCCAAAAAGATTATTTTTGATGATTTCTGATTATTTTTAAATAATTGTAATAATTTTACATTATTTCTTATTTTGTGTAATCGTAATCATTAAATATTCACAAATTTTTCAACAGTAAATTATATAGTCACTACGATTATTTCCAAAAATAATCTAATTGATTAGTAATTCTAATTGAGATTTAATAGGTATGCAAAGTTATCTGATTTTAACAATAAAATGATTTACACGCCAATTTTTCATTTTTATGTTATAAATAGATTATATAAATCGGATCTCTTTATGAATATACACATCGAATTCAAGTTAATTGCCTAAAATAATGTAATAATTTTATTAAAACTCAAAAGAGTATTTTTAATATGGTATATTTAATACCCAATATTTAAAAGGGTAGATGCTAAAATTCAAATTATACAAATCTGATCTTTTTATAAATGTACCATCAAGCTCAAATTAATTGCCTACAATAATGTCTTAATTTGATTAAAACTCACCAATTGCTGTGCCACCGAGAGCCACCACAAAGAAGGAGCCAACACCGCTGGCAACATCCTGCGCCACAATTTTCGGCAAGCCAATCTCATTATAAACTTCCATCATGTGGTACATGACGACCTGCAAGCGGAGATTAAGTGATTTCATTAGGTTGCAGCAACAATCAGTAGTTAGTTAAAGTCGTTAAATGCAGTTTGTCGTCGCACTGATTCAATCTTAAGACAGCCACAAAGTGTGCACTGTGTAATTGGCGTATAAAACTTGTGCCTCAATCGCTCAATAAAAATAAAAAATGCGAGCAGTTAATTTACCGTAACGGCATCGTTTAGCAGCGATTCGCCAAAGACAACAATGTAGAGGATCTCGTTGACGTGTATCTCCTCGAAGACGGCCAGCACAGCCACCGGATCCACTGCGGATATCAGCGAGGCAAACAGAAAGATGTCCATCAGCTGCGGTATCTCCTCTCCAAAGAAGCCACAAACGCCGCAGGCGTAAAGGGAGCCACCTGCAATAACGAGAATTCCTTGAATTATCCTCATTCAATTTGTGCGTTGAGACTCAGTCAAAGTTAATTAAACATAATCAAGAGTCTAATTGCATATTTTTTAATGCCTTTGTTTACACTAATTGTGTTTTGTGGCACGATAATCAACTTCAATTGTTGTCTGGGATAAGGAATAAAATAAGCTGACATAATTATCACTTCTTAAATTCTTCTCTCTAATTTAAAAATTAAATTGGTTACTCCTTCAATGTATGTATAATTTTATTTCCCTTTTTCCAGTAATATTCAATAGCTCTCTACTCTATGCTTTCATCATATTATTAAAATTTTTTTTGAAAATACAAACTTGTTGACTTTACAAAATAGTTACAATTTAGTTAGAAAAGTTGCTTGTCTTTTTTTTGAGGTGCGGCAATCCAAGCGAAATGTCCGTGCTTTCAACATGACGTCCATCCATTCAATGCTCTCGTTATTCACACATTCACATCACTCGCATGTGGTTTTATATTCGTGTAAATCACGTCCAAGTGGTCAACTACAATCCTCTACTCCCCCTGTTCCCCTGTCTCCCCTTTCCACTCTGTCACTTTCCACAACAATGTGTTGTGTTCGCGTGCCACAAATTTGTGTGTAACAAGTGAGTCGCCATCATTGCAATCAGTCCCAAGTAATGCTCCAGCAAATTTGCAATAATTTTGTTTACTTTGTCAGCGTATGAGTTTGGCAAATGAAATGTTAAGTGATAGTCACAAATTGTTACTAAATGCGAATAAAGATATATAAGTCAGCATTGTTTGTTTTTGGTAGAAGTTGCAAGTCATGTGTAATGAAATGTTTAAAGATAGATTTAATACTTCAGATACTATTCTCTTGCGTCTCAATAAAAATATGAAAAGCTTTTATTTATTGTCAGCTGCAGTTTTATATAACACACTCCTATGGGGTTTATCAACCTTGTAGAGTAATAAATATACATATTTGTAATGAAATGATTAAAGATATATGTAATACTTCAGATACTATTCTCTTGCGTCTAAATGTGTGTTAATAAAAATATGAAAAGCTTTTATTTATTATTAGCTGCAAATACAGTTTTAAAATGACACTAAACACACTCCTGTGGGGTTTATCGACCTTGTAGAGTAATAAATATACCTATTTGCTCTGGTAAAAACCTGTGACCTCATTGGATGAGTGTGACCTGAACAAGCATCCTGTGCTGCCTGTGACGTATGTAGGAACAATCACTTTACTTTTTCTCTTCCCCTTTTTTTTATTACTTTAAAAACACTTCACTTGTGTTCCAGCTTGTTGACAGTGTCGTATTCGTATCCGATGACGCCATTAATATAATGTAATCAATTGAAATGCTTACCAATCGTGGCCACATTGAAGATGGTTCCCACCACGGCCATGAGTAGGATTGTGCCTAGGTTATCGAAGAACATGCGATTGGGCATAAAGTAGCCCGCATCCAGAATAATCGGCGGCAGCATGTAGAAGAAGAATGTGTTGGGCGTCAGCGGAGAGACGGCAACGTCCGTGCAGAAATACAGTACGACGCCTATGGCCACGCCCACAACAATCAGCAGACATGATTCCGGAAATATCAGATGCAATTTGGGCGTCATATGGAAACCTGGAATATACAATTTCAAATTTAGTACAACGAAAAGGAAGCCGCAAATCAACTTAAAGATTTTCCCCTAAGCTTTTCACTCTTTTCCACTTGTGGGCGTAAGGTAGAAGGGGCGTGGCGCCTGTCTCATACTCAGCAATGTGCTGAAACACTTTCGCTTTAATGTGTTTTTTGTGTGCGCCCATAAAAACTAGCGAAACAACAAAATTTTCCATTTCAACTATGGCCTATTTACACGAAAATGTGACTCTACCGAGTTTTCCCCTCAACCGGCGAGACACTCTACAAAATCCCTACAATCGTCACAGTGGAGCTGTTTTACGAATTTTGCTGATTTTGTATTTGGGTCAATTGCTGCGATGGTTAATATGTAAATGTAGGTCTAAAGAACGATACGCTACATGGAACGCGTTATGGGTAAAAGTATCTCAACCTCATCAAAAAATACAGAAAAATAATGTAATGTAATCAACAAAGTAAGGACCACAAATTGTTGCTATGAAATTAAATTGCTAGCATAAAGTTTGCCTAAAAATTATTTTTATTTAGGAAACATTTAGTAGTGGAGATCTTTCTTCAGGATGGGTTATTGAATTTTAATATTATAAATATTAAAATAAAGGTCTTTTAAGGCCCTATTCTCTTTCAGCAAAAAATTTTTTTCGACTTTTTTTTTTTTGCATTTATTTATAGCTTGGGTAGTTGTGAATATGCCCCTAAAAGGATTTTTAGAAATTCGAAATACTTAAGGAGATATGGCCATTTTTATCCAGCAATGTTAATGTTAATGCATGTGAAGTCAAAACTTTAAACGCGTTTATCTCGAAACCACGTTTTTCGAGCTGGCGGCCACGATTCCGCCAGTTCTACTGAACCGATTAGAATTAAACAAAGTTTAATCGACGTAGAATTGTCACCATTCTGGCCCGAAAGTAAAATAAAAATTTTGCGATTTTTTTTACTATTTTTTTTTTACACTAAACTACAAAAAAATGGGTCCAAATTCGATTTGTCAATTCAAGTGGCCGCCATTTTGTCAAAAAAAATCGCAAAATTTTTATTTTACTTCGGGCCAGAAATACATCTATGCTGATCATAACCCCGTTTATTTTTTTAGGAAAAAAAAAAATTGGGAAAAGTATCTTTGGCATTTCTGTCACTGGAGATATGCCCGAAAAAAAGCAACCGAAATATGAAAGGGTAGACAACCGTCTAAAATCGCTACTCAATACAAACGACCAACACAAAGATGAAAGAATTGTTGATTTTTTATATAGGGTGGCACACAATGCAAACATGTAGATTTTGAAATAAATGGTTCGAATAAATACCACATGCGCTGGCAATCGAAGTCCTGATATTGAAACAAAAAGTTCGACAAATGTTGCCATTTTGCTAATAAATAGGAAAAAGCCTAAATCAAAAATATTTGATTAATATTTGTTTTCCCAATTTATGTCTTCCCAATTTCTGCTTTTCCAATTTTTGTCTTCCTAATTTTGGATTCCTAATAACTGTATTCCTAATTTCGTAATTTTGGATTCCTAATTATTCGATTCCTAATTTTGGATTCCTAATTTTTTTCATAATTTTCGTATTCTTAGTAGTATTTTTCGACATTTGTATATAGAATCTGTTAAAGTAGAGTTGCGCTTTAGTTCGATTTGGGCCAAATACAATTTGATCTATTGAAATGTGGCCCTGATAGTAATTACATAAGTGGAAAAGTCACTCGAGACACTCGACTTGACTTATTCAATTGCGTAGCCCAAACGAGGCTAAATGCCAACTGGCCAACGTTGGGCAGTGTTGGCCAAGAAGGTGTTGGTCGAGAAGGTGCTGGCCAAGAAGGTGCCACGGAAGGTGGACACTGCGTGTGCTTTTGGGCCGTGCTTTGTGGCCTTGAACAAATGGATTTTTGTACAAAAAGCCAAGGTAACCAACTGGCCGAGGAGAAGGACTAACAGAAAAGATAACAAAGTTAACACCGGTTGCTGCTAGTTGCCAACTGAAAAGCGAGGTCCCCAGAGATGCCAGAGAGTGGTCAAAATCATTGCAGCCTGGCCAAATGGTTTATGCAATCGGGCAATTGTTGCTCAAGGGAATTCGTTTTATTTTTTACGGTTTCGGTTTCGGGGGCAGGGTCAAGGATTTGTGTTCACTCGCTTGTTGCGCACTTGGCTGATGCTTATGCAATGTCCTTCAGCTGGGACAGGCTGCACACCCACACACACACCCACACACACACCCACACACACACACACGGTTGTGTAAGTTGACGTAAATCTGCATGTCACTGACAGCGCCGAAGTCAACGTTATATAAAATGTATTGATTTTGCCTGGCAACCAGTCGCAGCACACACACATTTACAGTTAGACTAAGACACACACCAATACACACCCACACACACAAACACACATCTACACCCACATCATTACGTTCGTATCCTTAGACTAGAACTTACCAATTTTGGCTATGCTCGCTGATAATATCCATATGCCTATTATAAACGGCGTCTTGACGCGCGCAAAGTCGACTTGGGACAAAGGATAACGCTCCGTCTTATGATGTACCTTCACTTCATCCATCTCCACATCAGTCCACGGCTCGGCATGTGGCAGGGATTGCGTTGTGGAGGACAACGCCGTCGGGGATGTTAAAACCGAGGCTGATGTTGTTTGTGGCAGCTAAAATTTAATTAGAAATTATTAGTTTTAAAATTATACATTATTATTTATTTTATTATTTATTTATTATTATAATTATTTATCATAATTATTTATTATTATTATTATTTATCATTATTTATTATTATTTATTATTATTTATTATTTATTACTTAATATTTATTATTTATTATTTATTTATTTATTTAATTATTTATTGTCAGTCTAAAAAGCAGCCGACACATCAATTAATTAAAAAATATAACACTAAAACTAAAAAATATATATATTTAAATTACAAAATAAATTAAAATTAAAAGCTCTGGAGAATCTAAAATGAAAGAAATATTATTATAATCAAGGCTGAAAGCATTCAAAACCATGAAAAGCCATAATAATAATATTATTATTTTCCTGAATTTTTTCAAGTCTACAAAATTGTTAAATGTACTTGATATAATAATGGTTTATTATTTTATATAATAAAATTCTAACTTTCTTCTATATGATTTTGTAATTGAAGTCACAAATAATCATAACAGTCATGAAATTCAAGTAAATAGTTTTTATTCGAATGGATTACAGGGTATGCATAGCATTTAATGGGCACAATGGAGTGGGAACTGAAATGACAATTCCTTAGCAACAATCGTCTGCCATGTCAGCAATTTTCTGAATGAAATTTGTCAGCATAAATTAAGTCGACCCGCATTGTTCTCTTGGGTTGATCTAGGTCAGTGCCTATAAAGAGCAGTGGTTACAGGTGAGAGTCATGTGTGTAGTGGTGGCATATAGTATTTGAATGCCTAAGAATATACATTTTATGACAAGGGAACTAACAATTCAAATCAATCGATAGAAGTTTATGCTCTTTATTGGAACCATAAGATGATGCTAAAATTGTTGATGTAGGTTTGTTTTAATCAAAAACTGAATTTACTTTTATTGTTATGATTAAATAACATTTCAATGATTTATCTTAACATACTTTTCAATTATATTTATAGTTTATTCCTTTAAAATTTCTTGACAAAACATAAACACAGCTTAACACGGATCTTTTCTATCAAAATGCAATAAAACATTTTAAATATTTAAAAAGATGACTGGAAATGTGTGTAATTTAAGTAGATTAAGTCACAAGACAATAGTCTATTATAATCTTATCATATTTGCCGACCTACTGTATCTGACAAATATAGTATCTGCCAGATACTGAATCAGTCTGATGTGACGTCAAATGTAACTTTGGGCTGTATAATTCCTGACAAGTTATTATTTTCTGACGCTTTGGACAGACTAATTACTATAATTATACCGAACTGTGTTTTGTGGGTGCAAAGAAAAGGTCGAACTGGATAGAAAGTAGAAGATACGACTTGTATTTAAATAACAGAAGTCAAAAGAAATCTGGTTTTGAGAGACGCCCGATTGGACACTAAAGTGCAATCAGGTTAAAAGCTAAAGTCAATTCTTATTGACAACAAAGTCGTCATATCAATTAAGTTTGGACACTTACGTTTAACTGCGTGACTGCATCCGTGGGCTTGGCGCTGGAAGTGGGGCTAGAACTGGAACTCGAACTGGAGCTGGAACTAGAGGAGGCCACGCCCGTGGCACTGGCATTGGGACGTGCCTCAATGCTGGCGAGGAACATGCAAAGGCCACAGAGCAGCACTAGCAACACTTGCCCCTTCATTGGACTCGGATTCTGATTCCGTCTCTGTCTCTGTCTGGGTCTGTGGTAGATTCTTTCTGGTGGCTCCTCAATCGGTGGAAGGCTGGCGTCACTCATTGTGTCAGCCAACTGGCAAGTTGTTACTTCGGATAGTTGAATTTGTTTAGCACCATTCGATGGACTCGGATTGGGTTTGGAAGTTGAATTTGGTGTTGTTGCTGCTGTTGTTGTTCCTGTTGTTGTTGAAGTGGACCAACAGGCGCGGCGGGCAAGGTTCATTTGTTGTTGCAACGCCGGCGTCGCACTGTCGTAATCCTTTTCCGTGCGGCTTCTCATTGTGCTGCCTCGACACCTCCTGCTGCTCCTTCTACTCCTTCCTTTTGATTTATGTTGTTTATTTTGGCTTGGACTCTCACTGAGTTATCGATTGCTGCTGGCATAATACACAGTGTGTATGTTTATCCTTTTTTGCGGGTCCTTCAAGTGTAATTTTCAAGTGTCTGCAAGTTGAAAGAAAGAATATTAAATAAAATATTAATCCATTTGCTGTTATCAACGTTTTATCGACCGACCTGCCGCAATAACCAACTGAAACTGGTTAAAACCTGGCACTTTCAGTCAGCACGATACCTTCTACACCATAACCAGTTGTTTGTCCAGAAAGTCACGTTATCAATCGATACGCTCGGACAGTTAGAAGATGTGCTAAAATCAGACATTGCCAAATGAAAGATTTATCACTTGAATCCAGATGATAATCATAAATATCACATCTACAATTTAAGTTGTATCATTCACAGCATGTTTTAAGAAAAAACTTTAAGTAAGAGTTTAGTCTGTGGGATCTAATATTTAGATTCTAAATGGTTCTAATATATGATTTTATTGAAAAACATCAGGGATCGTAATCGTTATGAGTTATTATTTAAAGATTTTAAAGGATTTTCCTTAATGATATTGAAGATTATTTTTGATTATTATTTTTTCGCTCAAAATAAAACTTACTTTTAAAAAAAAAAACATAATCATTTTAAATAATTTTTTTTACTATTGATGGATCCCATGGGTTTCTTTTAAAGGGATATGCGAAAATATTGATGGAAAATTCTACCCAAAAGCCATAAATTAAAAGTGAGTTTTATTTTGAGAAAAAAAAATAAAAATTATTAATATTAATTATTTAAGAGTTTTTTTTTGCTTAAGTTAAATTGTTATCATTATTTTTGTATTAGTATTCTAGTCATTGGCCGTGTTCACCAGAACTAATCAATCAGTAATCATGTATTTTGTTTGCTCGATAACAAAGCATCACAATCAGAAAATTTCAGCGCACTAATCATGCAAATTTCATCGATTTTCTGTTGTCGATTTGTTCTGGTGAACACGGCCATTGATTTTTGAATGTAATAAAATGTCAACAATCATCATTTGCATTCCCTGAAAAACATATTCAAAGCGCAGGACGAGATAAAACAGAGATGAATTTAAATTTAAAATTTCTTTTAAAATGAAAATTTAAAAACTTTGCCTCTTTTAACTTTAAGTTTTGTGTTTATAACTTTACTTCAGGTAAACGCTTTAGCAAACAATTTTGAGTAAAGTTTTAAGTTTAAGTAGTTTCAAGCAGAGAAAAAACTTCAACCTGTACTTAAAGTTCTTAAGAGTTTAAATTTGTTTATGTTCGCATTAAAATTTCCATTACGATTATCTTTATGAATGATTTAAAATTTATGCTAGTCCGAAAATTGCAAATCAGCGACTTTAAGTTAATTTCCATTGTTAATTGGCAATCACATTTATTGGCAAACAGTTTAGTTATTTATATTATGATCACTTAGACCATTCACGATTTATTTGCAGACACTGTGCAAATGTTTGATTGGGCGATGTTTGCACTTTTAACTGGATAGATCCAGTGCACTTTAGCATGCTAATTGCAATATAAAACAAGGTAAAGTAAACACTAAACTGGCGGTTTTTGGCTATCAGAGCTTAAGATAACAACTGATTTGAATTGGATGCGAAAGTAGCTGCAAGTAGCTGCTGATAGTCGGAGGAGACCTCATTACAGAGAGCTTATCTATACTCATAAAATTCATAGTACAGATCCAGATAATGCAACACCCGAGTTAGCTATAAAACAATTGTTTATTATAATTGATGTGGACATGTTGCAGTCAAGTGCAATGTCGCGACTCACGATCAATTGGAGGGCGATGCAAAAGCCTTAGAATTTCCCCCTTGTCGCTGACCGTTTCCTTCCTTTTCTTCAATTGACAATGTTCAATAACTCATTTTAAGTTTTCCCATCAATTGATACATTATTTTTTTGCGACAGTTAGCTGTCGTCATTGCCTTGAATATTTCAAACATCTCAATTAAGTGCAGTTTGTCTTGCTTAACATATTTCAATCAGCCAATTGGATTTCCAGCTCCCTCCCAACACAATTCCCGCCGTCACTTGACCAAAGTGCTGATTAGATGAGCTGCGGAAAACAGTTTCAAGTTCAGTGACTTTGTTGCAAAAACGTTTAGCCACTTAACCGGCATTAACCGGTAATCGAAAGCGTTAAGCAGATTAGAGTTAATTTAATGTGGGAACCGACTAAACGACACTGCGGCGGCTTCATTGATTTTTTTACTACGCAAGTGATTGAGTTTTGAAAATGAAATGAAAATGAAATCAGAAAATGTAGATTATATTGATAAGAAATGAATGGGATTAGCAGAGATTGTAGAGAGAGACAGAGACAGCGCTTGAATGAGCTCATTTGGCTTAGTCTTAATAATAAATGTTTAATTCACAAAGATTCGGGACACATTCTAGACTTTTCAGACTATTAAATATCATAATAAAAAAAGAAGGAACATTTGCTATGACTGTCCGATCAGGTCGAGTTATATACCGATCGAAAGGTATTAACTTAACTTACAAATGTGCATACTAAGACTTTTGGAAACTCACCTGGTTCGTGAGATAAACAGGTGTAAGTGGGAGGGGCAAAATTTAAATGATTGGAGCTAATGGGGCCGTTGGAGCCTTTCTGAATTTTCGTTGAATTTTTAACTATTCTAATCAAAATTACGCGTCGAATGACACCTCGATCATCAAAATCCGACCGCTGGTTCGAAAGATAATTAATTTTGAAATTTTTAGGGGCCTTCCGAAAATGAGATGAAAAGTCAGTCTGTTTGTTTGTTTGTTTGTTTGTTTGTCTGTTTGTCTGTTTGTTAGTATCAAAGCGTTGATTTAGCTTAAAAGTTTGAATGAGGACTTGTTCCCGCTCAAAAATCTAGAAACGTTTGTTCTACGACTTTTTCGAAAAAACGCTAGTTTAGCGGGAAATCGCTAAAAACCGCTAAAATTAAAACCCTCATAGCAGTCCAAAGGATAGAAGCTACAGATGCGATCTATATATCGTTGAAAAGGTATTTTGAAGGGCTGTTAGGCATACCTTCAAAGTTTTTCTTTTAAGTAAAAAGGTAAACGGCTACAGGTGAAACAAGGTATTTTTTTCCACATTTTGGCGATTTAAGAAAAATCTACACATGAGATCACTTTAAAATATGTTATATGTTATAGGCAATTTGATTCCGCGTTTTTTGACATATAACACGTATCTGTCAAAATTCGTTTGGACAAGATATTACCTATTAACTGAATATACCTTTTACCTTTACACTACTGCATGTACATATGCAGTATGTACACTGCTTGCAGCGTAATGCGGAAATAAACTGCTTGCAAGTGGGGAATTCTTTTTGCGGCAGATAAATCATTTTATAATCAAAAATATAAAATCGTTTGTTCTACTTTTTCGAAAAATCGCTAGTTTAGCGGGAAATCGCTAAAAACCGCTAAAATTTAAGCCCCCATAGCATCCAAATGATAGAAGCTACAGATGCGATCTATATGTCGTTGAAAAGGTATTTCGAAGAGCTCTTAGACATACCTTAAAAGTTTTTTTTTTAATTATAAGGGTAAACAGTTACAGGTTAAATAAGGTATTTTTTCCCACATTTTGACAATTTAAGAAAAATCTACACAACAAATCACATCAAATATTGCAATTTTAAAATTTCTGATGTCTTATTCAAAAATTTCTGATATCCCACAAAAAAACCTCTTTACGAGGTAAAAGTCTAGTGACGAAAACATTTTCATGCCCCAAAATTTCTGATATCCAATTTTGTGACGAATAATATTAAGTTTTACACATAAATTATTTTAAACAAAATTTTTGCATTCGGCACTGCGCAAAACAGTGAGTTTTATTTAGTATTAGAATTGAAACATTTTAGCGCAATGTGCCGGGTGCCAAAATTTTGTTTAAAATAATTTATGTGTAAAACTTAATATTATTCGTCACAAAATTGGATATCAGAAATTTTGGGGCATGAAAATGTTTTCGTCACTAGACTTTTACCTCGTAAAGAGGTTTTTTTGTGGGATACTTAATACACAAAGATTTGGGACATATTCTAGACTTTTCAGACTATCAATTATCATAACAAAAAAAAGGAACATTTGTGATTATATTTATCTTAGATAAAATTTATGTATTCAATCTTTCTTAAAAAGAAAATAAATTTTACCACAAAAGTTTTCAAGTAATCGTAATAATTAACTAAAAATTACATTCTAAAAATTGAGTATTGATCGAATAATAAATTCAGAAGTTAAGCAAGAAGCTATTATAAATACAAGGTATTTAAAAGTCAATCACAATAAATCAATGGCAAATGAACCTTCATGATTTTGTCTTATTTTTTCAGACTATCAATTATCATAACACAAAAATAAAGGAACATCTGTGATTATATTTATAGAAATATCTAAGATAAAGTTCATTTGAAATTTGTGTATTCAATTCCTCTTAATAAGAAAAGATCTTTTACTGCAAAAGTTTTTAATAAACTAAAAATTACGTTCTAAAAATTGGGTATCGATCGAATAATAAACTCAGAAGTTATGCAAGAAGCTATTGTACAATATAAATCAATGGTAAATGGACCAGCAAGATAATTTCCTACCATAACTTGGAAAAAACTACTTTAAAGTCAATTTATTGGAGGAAAACAAATCAACAAATCTAAAATGAGCATCTATTAAATATTAAGAAATAAGAAAAAGGGAAATCATTTAAGTTCAATGAGTTTGAAGAATTTTACTCAATATTGACAGCTGTCCGGAATAATTTATGAAATATTGACTCAACACGTTGTCTGTGACTTTCCTGGAGGCAAATTGAATTGGCGCATCTATCCAGGCGTTAAATGTTTGCATTGGCAACAGACTGAATAGGTGTCTGTGTTGATGTAAATGCTAATATTTTTGGTCAGTTGCCGCTGGCGAAGCGGCCCAGACTGCGTCAGTGAGATTCAAGTTCAAGTTTGGATGGGAAAATGTATCTTAAAGGTCAAATGATTATTTAAAATATTAATAAAAACGCCATTCGTTTATAGGCAATGGATAATCGACGTGTTTTTTTGGACGAGTACCAAGAAAATGTTTGTCTTTAGCGATTGAAATATATAAACTATATTTAAAGAAAAACATTTTGCATATAAAAACATTTTGTGATATAATAAGTAAAAGTTGGAGCGTAAACTTTGACCTTCAATGTTGTGGATAGCACATGCAGAGTTAATTCCGTAGGGAAAATACCTTAATTAAGCATTCAAAGTTATTTCTAAACAAATCAAAATCAATTGCAAAAACTGGGAAATGCAGCAAACAAAAAAAAAAAAGAAATTAAGCGAAAGATGCGCAGATGCAAATCGATTATAACCGGTAATGGGCCAGATATTAACTAGTTCAATGCGGTTGTCCAGCAATGCAACTTGGTCAAAACGAAGCACTGCAGCTGCCAACTGTATACGAGTATTTATGGCCAGAAGCAATTTTAAAAACAATTGCCATGTGTTTTCCCTACGACTACTCTCGTTGTGTGTATATCGTGCTCGTTTTTTTCATTTTCATATGTATCCAATTCAATTTCTATGGCTAAGCAAACTTGAACAATGGACAATTCATAAATGCATTCCCAACTTCAATGTGTGTGTCTGTGTGAGCCATAAATGTGTGTCAAGTGCAGTGGTCTAATTGACTAAGCAAAGCAATTTCCATTCATTGTATCCTTGTATAGAAAGGAATTAAGATAGACAAAAGTTTTGTACATTTGGTTGATTATCTATTTTATTACTTTACCACGTGTCAAATGCAAAACAATAAATTTAATTATCGCTGTGTCAATAGAGTTTGGTTGGATAGACATTAAATATTACATATTTTGTAGATACTTTATATGTAGGACAGATTTAACAGATTTTAATGTAGCTTACTTTTTAAATTTTAAACACTTATTAATTTAGTAACAACCTGATAGAATATTCTACCGTCTGAAGCACACTTGGCTATTTATTATTGTACTTTTAAGTATTATATTATACATTTTTGAGCTATAATCATTATTACCCCAACATCTCATCACCATATTAAAGTGAATTTGGTGAGAAAATGAACGTGCAATTTTTTTCACTCACAGAATTTATATTGGTTGCCAAAAGTGGCCAAAGAAATCTTATATAAATAACGCTCCCTCAAGTTGAATACGACCGCAACAACAACAAAATGTGTATAACAAATCACCGCAAAATCATTTAACGGGGTTTTGCGACAAATGCTAAGCGACTCCAAGGGGGCCACACTTCGGGAATGGGTGAGTAAGCGGGCTGCAAACCCAAAAGTTGACACAATGCCATTGGAATTGTCCCCTTTGGGATACCAGACGCCATCGTAATTGGTTTGTTGTTAACCATCGATAAGCCCAAGTACTGACTTTCAATATTTATGGGCACAAGAGCTTTAGAGGTTGAAAGGTTCAGAGGCAAAATTATTCAGAACTTTGTAAAATAGCAACGTATACTTTAAATTCTTATCTCAGAAATACGTCATCCGAAACTGTTTCTTCAAATCAAGCGAGCTGAACTTCCTTTTCTAAGAAATTTGTGAATAATAATATATTTATATAATCAATTAACATACTTTACGCCCACATAAAACTGAAACTAATTTCACAGCAATAAAAATAACATAAAGTCGTCAGTTGAAAATACTCTATTAAGAGCTTTAAAAACAATTTGAATGTATTTTTTTATAGTTTCCTGAATATAGAAAATAATTAAGATATGATATGTAGAAAGATGTTGATAGCAACCAATGTCGAAGCTATTCATCATAAATCAAGGTATTAAAACTTACAAAATATAATTATCGTGTCTGATATCGCAAATGGTGTTCACAGCTTTTGTTATTAGTTTTTGATATATTATTGTATTTACTATTGATAGCAATGTGGTCAGCAATTTACAACAAAAATGGTCAAAATCTAAAAATCCATGTTGATAACACTGATAATTAAATAGATAAAATATAATATACAATATTTTAAGGAATTTGGCGGCAACAAGAAAAGGTAACTGTGCTTAAACCAGTTGAGAATTATAGACTCACTTTCCAGAAAAATGACAGTTGGAGTAATTGAGACTCGAACTGAGCTCAGCAGCTGCAAATCTGTTGTGATCACGGCATAAGGTTTACCCATATCGACGCAGGGTCGAAGGGGCGTATGTGTAGGTAGATTCCAAGCTGTTATCAGTGGTACAACAACAAAAGCAACAGCAGCAATGTGGCAAAGAGGCACAGAGGCAGACGCAAATGACCCGACAAAAAAGATTTTGGAATGCGAAACAGATTCACGACACAAAAGTAGAACAGTGTGTCTAAAAGACCTCACAGAGACAGATAGAGTGACAATGTGATTGATAATGAGAGCGACAGAGAGGGAGAGAGATAGAGGGTAGAAGGTAGGAGGGTGACTGAGCCGGTGACGACGCGTAGAAGACCGAAATAAACATGAAGTACACTTTTTTGGTTGGAAAAATGGTTGTAGTTGGAAAACGTATTTATTAAAAACGGCTAAAAATATACACAGCGAGAGAGAGAGGAAGGTAGACAGAAAGAGAGAAAAAGCGCGCGGTATTTCATTTATAGTCAAGGCAAAAAATATGTTTAAATACAAAATATTTTTAAAGTACATTTTACCGTTTTTCCGTGACAATAACAAAACAGCTGCTTTTATATTTGCTTTTTGACCAGGCGTTTCAAATGTTGTTTAAACGATCGCGACGTCTCAATTTGTTTATTATTAGCTACATTTATGCACGAAACATTTTTAATACAAAATAAAAATCAAAACACAGTTCATAATCTTTCGATTTCACGAAAAATGGCGCACTAAAAACACGTGTTGCCAAATACAGATAATATTTTTGTTAGAATTTCAAAATTTGATTTTCACATAAATAGTATACACATTTTTTGTTTATAATATTGAAAATTGTTTTTCAATTTTCAAAAATTTCTTTGCGGACGATCGAAAAAACAAACTGCAGTCCGCGCTCTGAAAATGAGAACTGAAATGGAACAACAAAACGGCGGCAGGGAAACTCATTGCACGGAGAGCGGGTAGTCGCGAGAGCGAGAGAGAGCGTGAGAGAGAGATAGGGGCAGAGGGAGGAGAGTGAGCAAAAACGCCGGCTGTCGCACAGTGGGACACTTTGACTTTACCAAATGCAATTGGTATGTTTTACAAATGTGAAAATTAAATTAAAATACGAGTTTATTAATTTTTATTATTTAAAATTTTATTGAGACTATATCTAAGGGGATTTTTATACAGCTTTTATCTATATAAATAAAACTCTTTGTCCTGACTGACTGAATGACTCACTGACTTACTGACTGAGAATCAACGTGTAGTTCAAACGGTAAAAGATAAAAAGCTGAAATTTTCACATTTCTCATATAAGAGAGATATAATATTTGTATTATAATAAAAAATTGCCGAATACATTATCCTTTACAATATTTTATAAAAATATTGAAGAGAAGCCTCTTTTTTGTTGTTGACTCTAACGTTCACGCCATTTTCACGGCTCGATATATATGCATTTCTATCAGTCAATTTAAATTTTGTAACAATTTCTAAGTAGCTATCAGACAGACCCACGGCTCACAGCACTCTACCAATTGTTAACAGTGCTTTAACAATAGACACACACTATTATATTCTGTTTACATTTCTTTAAGAACAAAAAAACCGTAAACAAGAAATATAAATTATCTAAAGTATCAAAGATAAACAAATAATATATTATTCTCTCGTGTTGAATGTGCGAATATTCTAAAATATGCTTTAGTTTATAAAATTTCTATAGTTTGGTTGTTCCTATTGAATTTATAGAATATACGCAGTTCCGACTAACCTCTTTTTTAATTATTAAAATAGCTGTCTGGCATAAAAAGAAGCTCCCTAACGAGTTCAGGATGGCCAAAATGGTGGTTTGCACGGGAATATGCAAAACTGTTGGCATAAAACATCAGAAGAAACGCAATTTTTTCTTGTTTTTCAGCACTTTGCATTGTTAATTGAAATTAATAATTGAGCAGGGGCATGAGCAGAGCAGCGGTAGCCAACCACAAGCAACTGTCAGGGCATGCAGTTTAAATTGGCGTACATTCAGTTACCGTGTGTGTACAAGGATAATAACTGGTTTGTGATGTTCCTTTAATTACAGTGTACACAGTGCATCTCGATTTTGCCTAGAATTGAAAAAATGCACATTCAACTGCGAGTATGTATCTAATATACATACGTGCAAGTGTATTGGTGGACATTTCAATATCAGGTTCGTGGCATTTCCATATCGATCCAAAAATAAAAAAATAAAAACGACAACAGTTTAGCCTGCAGTCAGGAGCAAGGACAGCACGGGACGATGACTGGCGCCCTATGACTGGCACTGTAATGATAGTGAAATCCCTATGTAATACGAGTATGTACACTAAAATTGTTTTGTGTACACATTATCCTTGTACTTGAAAAGCATGCACTAAGTGCACATAATTGAATCCAAAGGACACAGCTCCAAAGACACAATCCTGTAATGATAGTGAAATCCCTATGTAATACGAGTATGTACACTAAAATTGTTTTGTGTACACATTATCCTTGTACTTGAAAAGCATGCACTAAGTGCACATAATTGAATCCAAAGGACACAGCTCCAAAGACACAATCCTGCCTTGATTGCACGTCTTAACGAGATTCTTTTACGAGTGTCGACTATACGACGACTCTTAAAGGCACCACAGCTTCTGCCCATCGATTTGAGTGCCCACAATCTGTGCCTGATACCATTTCAAGTATTCGAATATACTCATAAATTTAACATTTAAAATGTTGAGTAAGCCACAAAGAAAGACTTCAACTAGCTATAGAAACGTTCATCAACTTTTGATTGAAAGAAATAAGCTGTTTTTAATTAGCTTTCGTTTAAAATTCATGATAACTAATTAAAAAGTTATGTCAAAGTAAGTTAGAAAAACATGAATGAAAACTCTGTTCTACGTAGAAATTGTAATATAAATTCATAATAAATATAAGTTTTTATAATAAAGTGCTTTTCTTTTCTAGGTTGAAATCCAATAAAAAATGTTTTGTGCTAAAGCTTTCCGCGAAACATAAAAAACAACAACAACGACAAATTTTATAGCTCAGAACACACAAAACTTTTGTTTGAAGTGCTTCATTTAAGGAACAGGGCCGAGAACAGGCAAAAATTTAGTTCGATAGACTTAACAGTTAAGTGTGTAACTCAAAGTTTTTGCTTAGATTGTTATGCTTATATTGTGAGTAAAATATTATAATCCTTCCACACTACGCAACAACTACATAGACAGAAGCAAAGCGACGCTACGTCGCGTTATGTAAGCAGCGCACGCTACTCAAGGACGTTGACAACAAGTCTAGAACCGAAATAAATGAACAGACAGATACAGCCAGAATAACAGGATAATCAAGCAAAAGCAGAGGAAGTGGCAGTGGCAGTGTAGAAATAGACAAATTTATTACAGTTTTGCAATGACCATGCTCGAAGGACGAAAAACACGCAACACTCATATACTTAGTAAATCAGTGGCGTTGTGGAGCAAATAAAAACTCAGCTGGCAAACAGACAATCGTTATTACTATGACATAGCCCAAGGCAATATCTACAAAGCAAAACTCTTATACATTCATGTGTATATTGTATATACATATTTGTATTCCCAGCGGACCAAACTTAGTAGTCGATATCGTAAACAAGAGATACGGATTTCAAACCTACCAAACAGATCTCAAATCATCTCAGTTTGTGATAGTTTCGTAAAAGACTCGCTTAAGAGCCATTTCTAATATCAAAAGTATAAATCGTGTAAACTTTGCTCAGTTACACAAAAGATCGGTTGTTGGAATTTTGTTAATGTTTTTATTTATTCGACCATAGGAAAAACGTATGAAACCTAGGAACCGTTTGAATGATACAAATCTTTCCTTAACCCATTAAGTACCCATTGAAAATTTAGAATTTTTGTAAAAGTCTACTTTTTCACCGTTTTTCCTCGGGCTCAAACAAAATAATTCTTCGGACAATTCTAAGAGTGACTGCAAAAAAAAAAATTTTTTTAAAAAAAACTTTTTAAGACCTTCTTCCTCCTTTTCATAAAAATACTAGCGAAGAGTTTTTTGTACATTTTTTTTGCAGACACTCTTAGAAATGTTTGTAGAATTTTCTTGCATATTTATAAGTGTTTAGTGAAGCTGCTACTATTCAAGAGATATCAATAGATTTCACAGTTACAAAGAAACTGTAAACTTATGAATAATCGAAAGCGCAATAAGCACATCACTAGAAGCTGCTTTTGGGAAGCGAGCCATTGTCCGCATGACAAAACATTATTATTTACCAAAAAAAAAGGAAAATAATAACAAACATGGCGCCTGCAGTGCTGCTGTCGCAACACATACATATATAGTACACATAAAATGTAGCTTACACACCCAATCTCACACATGCAGAGCAAATGTAGCCTGCTTTTAAGCGCTGTATGCAATTACGTGTGGATGTGAGTTGCCTTTGTTTGTTATTGTTATTGCTTGAATTCCTTCTGCCAGCGTTGGCAGCGACAGCAATGTGACGTAAAAAACAAAGACTACGCCGTTGTGACAACTTGTTTTTGTTTCGCGTAGGTACCGTTATAGCGTGTGGGCGCGCGTCGCACGTGACATGCGCAATGACCGCCGCCGCCTGTAAAAACATCTGTTTGCAATTTATGGCGTGGGAGAGCATGCAGAGAGCAAAAGAGAGCGCAAGTCAGACAAAGAGAGAGCGCAAAACAAAAGCAAATATATGACAGTGAAGAGGCAGCTTCATTTTTACTACGCTGTCGATTGCAGGACGCTTTTCAGATGCGTCAAATTGGCTCGTTAGATTTATAACTTTGTAAACCCGAATAGCGACAGGAGCAAAAGTTATATACTATGCCGCTCAGCAGTTTATTATGCAATTATTTGCATTTAAAGGGCGCGTGCCTGTCGCAAATATACTACATCTTTTATTATGTAAGCTTAAGACAACAGAGAATCGAAGACATTTAACCCAACAGATTCATTAAAGATTAAAGGACTTACTGTTTTTGTTGTTTAGTTTTAGTTGAGTAGCGCCAACGACCAATAAGCGAACACACCTAATGTTTTGGTATTTCTTCTATATAACTTTGCCATTTTATCACTTTTTCAATCAATTAAGCAAAAAATTCAAACAGATTTGGTGGTTCTTTATTTAACACTTGTTTGGCTTTGCGATTACGCCAAAAATCACTTAATAATTGATGTAGTTCAAATTACACTAACAACTTTCAGCACACGCACACACTTAGCCCGAATGTTGTAAATGTATTGGTGGGTCTAGGCGGCGGCGGCGGCAACGGCTGCGACAGCAATGGCGGCGATGTCCACCTTCCTCCAACTTCCACTTCCACCACCTTCTCAGCTTACAGCGAACGCTTGAGCACGTTAAAGTTTTGCATTAGATTTGCCGTTTTCATATAAACAGCAAACAATTTATTGTAGTTTTTATGGAAATTTGTGCATTTACTCAAGTAGAACTGCCGCCGGACCATCGCCATTGCCAATTTGATGGAACACGCACTGAAGACTGAATTTTCTTTTGCCTCGGAGCTTCACCTTCACGTGAGGCGACAGGACGTTTGCTTGCCGATATATATCCTTTGCTCTAAAATGTACTAAATTTGACATGCCGCAAACTCAAATTAGGGTGGCTACTGTGAACAGCTGTTCGATGTAAAAACCTATCGATTATGCGATAAATTGTCATCGCTGGAGCGCGGATCCAGGACTACAAATTGTAATATTTATGATCATTAATTTATCGATATCACATCGAATCGATTAAATCAAGTAAATAAATGAACGAATTTAGTTGGATATTAAAATCAAAAGGATTACAACTATATTTCAACTTTACAGTGGGTTTCTTTCAATAGTTTTTTTTTTTAATAATATATACTAAGAAATTGTAAAATTTTCAAAATTAGTTTCGGTTCACATTAAAATAGTAAATAAAACTGTATTCATTTTTTTTATTCTTAAATCAAATGCACTTCACATTACGGGAATATAACATCCTCGTTCTCTCAGTAGTTAATCCGTGAGGAGCGCGTCGACTTGGAGAGGCTGTACTGTCGTTCGTCACCTCGTGAGCTGCCGCCGCCGCGTTCCCGATCGAATTTGTCATGAGAGCGTTCACGGGACGATTTCTCCTGCAGGACGAAAAAAATTGGTCATTCCTTTTTTCTAGATGTATTCTTATTAGAATTCGAAACTTACTCTATGGCGGTCCCTTTCACGCAAATCGTCATCGCCGTTTTGTGCTGAAAATCGTTCATTCTTGAATGTCTTGATTAGATCTTCGAGGGTTCTTATCTCACCTTCGCGACGCCGCTTGTGATCGCTGCTGCCGGACTCCTCGTTCCGATCCCGCTTGCGTCCCAGTTTGCGGTCCTTACGGGCATCACGCTCCTCGTCGGACAGCTTGTCTTTGTTGCGCTCTTTGGTTTTGAGGCCTCGTGCCTTTTTCACACTATCAACGAGTTCCTCTACCTTCTGCAATGGCATAAGATTAATAGGGATTGGCGAAAAAAGGCGATAAAAATGTACATTCTGTTTAACTTGTATTAAAATCTAACTCAAGCTTTCAAAGCAAATAATAAAAGTAACAAAGACGAATCCTAAAGACATGCATATTGCCATCTATTCCTTGCCCGCCCGCCCAGGAGCCCAAATCCCCACGATCCCCCGATCCCATCCCATTGTTGAATGCCCTCCCACATTGCGCCGATCACTTACCCACAATCAAGATCAACGAATTACAACTAAACTGCAGCCACTGTGCTGGATGGAGTTCGCAACAGAAGGTAGCGATGCCTATCGATTTTCCGTTGAAGAGTCGGATCAGCAAGATAACGTTACACACACATCGTCTAGCAATAGGATGTCCGGTATTTGGAAGTCTCTATTTTGAAGGTTGTAGATTATTCTCATTTGTCGTCTCTCGTTATAGAAGAATTTGGATGATGATTGAACAGCGAAGTGCAGTCAGTCTGGATTCGAAGTAGATATCTTTAACCAGGTCCGAGTTTTGTGTTATATTTCTTCAGTCTTCCTCTTTCCATCTCATTTATACTACGAAAGAGGCAGTCGATTATCCTGAATACTTTGGATTCTGCATCTGAAGATTTAACGTCAAGTCTTTAGCGAACGGAATGTTGTGAAGAATGTTTGACGGTTTTCAGTCATTGACATTTGATATGTTGTAAGGAGTTTAAACTTGAAGATCTGCTTCCTCTGTTTCTGTATAGTTTTAAAATATCTCTTGATTGCAGAGATAGCTCCCGTCTCATGTATAGAAGAAGATTCTAGTAAACGGAATGCTCTGGGGAATGCTTGATGGTTGCCAATTGGAAATTGTTTTCGAATGACGTAATTGAGCCTTTTCCAGTACTGATATTTTATGTGTTGTAAGGAGTGTACAATTTAAGATTTGCTTCATCTGTGTCTGGTATTGAGTTAGTTTAAGAGTCGTCTGGGATGGGTGTCTGATGGTTTTCTGTGTTGTATTACTTGTCATCTTGTCATCTGCAGATAATGAAGAACACTTGGGAAAACTTCAATTTGATCCATTTGTTATTCTCCAGTTGGGGATTGTCCTTATTTGGATTTTAGCTTTTGCTCTTCTCGATTTCTTTATGACATCAACACGATGAATTCTTGAATTTAGCTGATCGGTAAGCAATATCCTCCCTTAGAGATTGTCCTCGGTCTTGTTGATTTCTCGATGTACATCAAAGCGAATGTTCCCTTGGGCTCTATTGATTGTTGCTGTTCTCGGTTGACATCAGAAGGTTTCTTGGAGTGTTTCGCTCGGTAAATATATATTTGAGTTATATATATTTAAGTTATATAAATTTGAATTATCCACATTGCTCTTAATTTACAGAGCTCCCAGTCGACATGCATTATCAAAAGTGATTGAAGTATGTTTATGTTTTGAATGCGGTTGTAGAAAGTTTTGTGCTCATCTTCCCCTGGGGATTGTCATCTCTTTTCACAGGTCTCATTGTTGACAGTCGATTGTTGATTTAATTGACATGTTGATGTATTTTTTCTCTCGTTCATGCGTCGTTTTTCTTGAATATTTAGTATTTTAATTTTCACGGTAGACTTCTGGTTGATACTTCTCCTTCGCTTTCTTTTTCACTGTCATCATCTTGACTAGGATGTTGTTGTGGTCCATTTTGATTTCACTTACAAAACTAGCTTAACTTACAAATAAACTACATAACAATTTGCAAAATCATAAATCCTAATATTCTATATAAAGTTCAACAAAAATGATTCAATTCAAATAGAAAACTAAATTAATAACTATACAGTTCAACTGTGCGCTTATATCCTAAATCTACTTATATAAACCCCAAATTTAACAAATGTATACTTAGAGATTGAACTTTGTTAAATAGGACGAGGGACGAGATCCAATTGTGTCCAGTATATTGCTATGGGTGGGTTGGGTTGATCTGTTGTTGCTTGACGTCGCATCAAACGGCAGATGGAACATGTGTGTGTTTTAAGTCGCCTCTCAGACACACGCTCAGTGGACTTATTTTAGAAAGTCTTAGTTAATCTTGTTCGTTTTGTGTTGAGAGAGATGAGAATGCTGCCCTCCGTTGGTTGTGCGGTCGGTCGTTGTCTTAGCGTACTATGTATGCAACCATATGCTACTAACCTTTGAACTGCTCGACGATGATTCCAATTTACGACGTTTAGAATCTGCAAAATTCAATACGTGAACTAGTATAATAAGAAGTGAAGTTTCATCTGATTACGCACCTTTATCATAGTCAATTGTTTCGTGGCTGCGTCGATGCTGTAGGGAACCATTGCTTTCGTTGGATACCGAGCTCAGGTCCCGATCCCGTTGTCGTCCCTCAAATTCTTCGTAATGACGATGCTCCTGGGTGCTGTTGGTGTTGCCCGCTACCAAATCCACCGTCTCAACGCCATCGTGTCGATGTTGACTACGCTCATCTCGTCGCGTTAGCTTCTCACGTTTCAGGGCACGCTGCGTAGCTGCCTCAATCTCCTCCAAACGTTGGGTGCGCTCACGTTCTCGCTGCTTCAGTTCCGCCTCTGTACGCTCCTTGTTGTTGCTGCTGCGATTGCTATCCCGCTGCGAGCTACGTGTGCTGCTCAAGCTGTGACGCTCCTCCCGTTCGCGTTCACGTTCCCGATCCCTTTCACGATCGCGCTCCCGTTCCAGCTCCCGACTGCGACGCTCAGCTTGGCCAGTGCCATTGCTGCTGCTGTTGTTGTTGGCATTTGTGCTGGACTGCAGCTCCTCCTTGGCATCCAAGCTACGACCGCTTGGCGTAGTTGACTGCGTGGTTTCACGCTTGCTCTCACGCTCGCTGGTGGACGGCGCTGAAACAGCCTTCGAAACGGACACAGTTGTGGACGCACCTTCCATCTTGCCAGGCTTCGCAATTTGAGCTGTAAAAGTGGTAACACAATTTAATGCAGGGACTGCAAATAGGATTTATGATTGCTAATTTTAACTAAAAAATCAATGTGAAGAAAATATGCTATTGTAAAATGGTATACACCAAACTTCATATTACAGTTGGAACTATCGATATCAGCCAAAAACTTATAATCTCAATTTATAAGATATAAATCAAATTTAATTCTTATTTTTAATTTTTACTTAATAAGTCAAAAACAATCGTTTAAATTCAATTTTTTAATATAAGTTTTGAAATAAGACTTATTTCTAATTTTTTTCAATAAAAATAAAAAAGGAGTAACTTTTTGATTTTTATTTTAAAAGTTACAAATAAAAGATATTCCATAACTTTTATAAAAAATATCAAAAAATAAAAGTTGATACTATTTTTTGGTTTTTTTTTATGTATAGTATATTTTAGTATCGATTGGCATTTTATTTGCCAATAATTAATTTATACACATATTACTACAACAGAATATAGAGGAACAAATGAAAAATAATAGAAAAAGTCGGATCTTTAATATCGTCCTTAAAGGACAATTATGGTAATATATATACACTCATTTTTGCCAGTATTTTTAATAATTTTTTGAAAATTGCGAAAACTGCACTTTTTGTGTGAAAAGTGACAAAAAGTGGGAAAAAGGGGTTAAAATTGTAATTTTTAGGATTTTAAAAAAATTATAAAAAATACTAGCGAACATTTTTTTTGCAGTCACGCTTAGAATTGTTTGAAGAATTTTTCTGCATCAAAATATATTTTGTAAAAAATCGAGGAAAAAAGTTGAAAAATTTACTTTTTTTTGAACTCAATATATTCAATGGGTACTTAATGGGTTAAGGAAAGTTTTGCATCATTCAAACGGAATTTGAACGACCTTTCCAAATATATTTTTTTTAATGTGAAGACTTGACTAATATAGCTGTTAAAGTAAAAAAAAGGGTGTACGAATAAATGTTGGTCTGAGTGTATATACTTATATGTTTTGATTTTTTTATATAAGTTACGGAATAACTCTTATTTGTTACCTTTAAAAAAAAATCAAAAATAACTCTAATTTTATGTTATTTTATTATCAAAATAACTCGTATTTTTTATTTTATTGAAAATATCTGAAATAAGTGTTATTTGACTTTTTATTAAAAATTTAATTTTAAAGATAATTTTTGACTTTTTAAATAAAAATTAAAAATAATTGTTATTTCGTAACTTTAAAATAAAAATTTGAAAATAATTGTTAGCTTGCAATTTTTACTTTAAAGCTTATATAACTAAAACGGTCCCTGATTTAATGTAAATCTTTAAAAAACAAGTTTGGAACAATTCCATTTTTGTCGTAGGACGTTACACTTACCCGCTTTGACGTCCTGCTCCTTGCTGTTGGTCTTCTGATCGTTGCTGTAGAAGGACGCAACACTTGACGGCTTCGCAATCGGAGCCGGCGTCGCTGAAGAGGTTGACAAGGTTGGTTTATCGTTGGTCAGCACCTTGACGGCTGTGCCGGGCAGTGTGGGCGCTGTTTCCTTGACGGGACGCTCGGCCACCTGATGGAAGTCGCTCTCCTTGAACATGTGCGGAGTCTTCTGCTTCAGCTGGCCAATGTAGCTCGAGGCAATGGCAAACAAATCGGGTCGCTTTGTTTTCTCCTCCTCGCGCACTTTGTCCACTTTGCGCTCAATGATCTGGGCAAGCTTTGACAGCACCGGATAATGGGGTAGAATGCGCATCAATATGATAAGGGCGTTGCGTATTTGCATAAAGTCCTTAGAGTCCAAACAGAACACAATTGCCTTGGTGATCTTATAATGCCACTTGTGGCACACATGACGATAATTCTCATAGCCCACATGATCGTTGGCCTCGGAGAATTGGTTGCTGACGCGAAACTTGGTCACAAAGCCGGGATAATTGGCGCACTCCTTGTTGAAGACCGCCTGGTCCGCATGCCAGCGCATCACAGTCTCCAGCATGGCGCACAAGAAGCGTCCATAACGCGTCGCCTCGCCCTCCGTGCACGACGTCACCGAGTACGTTATATCGCAAAAGAGCTAAAATATTAAGCAGAACGTTAATTTACATCATAAAACCGATGCAGTGCATCCAACACTTACTCGATCGTAGCACAACAATGTGGAGAAATTCGCCGTCTTTAGATTGTGTATGGTCTGGACGAACTTGGCGCAATAGAGTGCGTCCAGGGCAGTGAATGTGCAGCGCGGAAAGAGGCATAGCTGCAGGAATTGTGTGATCGTATCGTTCTTGGCCGACTTTGCCGAGCGCAACAGAAACCAGCCATCCTTCTGCTCCTGCAAACGTTGCAGTATCTTATCCACATGCTCGTGTTGCTTCTTCCGCTCATCATTTAGCTTCTCCATCAGCGCAATGTAGCGCTCCTGCTCCTTCTTATTCTTGGACTGATTCTGCAAATTGGGATTTGATTATAACTGAACTTTTGTTTAATTTTAAAGCAGACACTAACCGAATCCTTGCCATCGGCTGCCTGCTGCGCGAGCTGCTTGAGCTTGCCAATCTCACGCTGATATATCTCATTGGGCACATGCAAATCATACATGCTCAGGCTCCAGAAAGTGACCAGAAACTGTGGACTAATGTCCTCCCACACTTTGGCACTATGCAACGGTCGTACCGACTCGACAATGGGATTCATTATTAGCTGTGTGGCATCCAGATACTTTTGCAGCTTTTGCGTTGTCGTTAGCTTCTTGGCATTGGGATCAGCCTTGCGCAATTGATCGTATTTTTGCTAAAAGAAAATATAAAGACAACATATTAACAATCAGGAACTAAAATTTTCATTTGACCGAAACATTTAAACCGAAACTCTGTAAACCGAAATAATCGATACTCACATTAATCTGATGCGTAAACATGGGACGTGCCAGGAAGAAGGCCACATCCGTGTTGATGTGATATTCACGCAACATGGTGATAATCGATGGCAAGCGTTCAACGTATTCATCCACCGAGTAGGAGGAGCCCAGAAAAGTGCCAAATTGCACCAAGGCATCCTGGCACTGATCGTACAAGCTGCCCACCAGCTTCAAGTGACTGTGTGCGGCCGTTTCGCGATAGATGACGCAATGCTTCTGCTGGGCCATCAGTAGACAAAGTGTGACGGCGAGATCGTTGTTGGCTAATGCTTCCTTCAAGCGATTCGAGGACTTTTTAGTGTTGCGCACCTGACTAAAGTAGCCCGCCTGCAAAATAAATGATATAGTTATAAGAATGTCTTTTTAATATACACACTCTTTGACTAACCTCGCCGCGAAGCTGTTCACCACCGCAGAGAGCCTGCAGCTGATCGTTAGTCATCTCCTCGCAGGACTCCACGCCGGCCATTTTGTGGACAATCTCGCGCAGCACCAGCAGATCGAGACTCTTTTGGGACTTGAGCTGATTGGCAACATATTGGAGCAAGCCGCTCATTTCAATGCTGTACTTCTTGTAGATGGTGCCACAGAAGGAGGCAAGACTCTGTAGCCAGAGTGATAGTGAGGTGCCATCATCCTTGAATCGACCGCGTCCAGTCATCGTCAGTGATTCAATGATGCAGTAACCCAAACAGTCGAACGATAAGTTTGTCAGATACTTGAACAAGTCGCAAACAGGTCCAATAAGATTGTCATACATTTGAATCTGTACCAGAATCTATAAAGTTTAGAAGAGTTTAAGGATTAAGCTTAGGTGGATGAATCAACAGAGTAATGAAGTCACTTACATAATCAAAAAGCAGACCCGGTGCACAGTGGCTATATTTGCCCACCACACGGCCCAGCGGCTTGACATTCTCCTTGCTGACACGCTTCATTAGAGCCTTAATGTCACGTTGTCCGAGGCCACAGCGTCGTATCAGATTTGGATGCATCTGGTAGCTGTCATTCTTCCAGCGCGCATATAAACTATATCGCAAATGATATGGAAAGAACTTGAGTACCGCCCAGATCTCTTCGGACATGGAGCAATTGCTGTCCAGATAAAGTAATGATGGCAGTATCGATGCATCCAGACAGCTGATGATATCGTAATAGTGCTGTTCCGCCTCCGTATTGGGTGGCGGACCATTCAAACTGTCTACGCCCATTTCCAGCAGAATTTTCACCATTATGCGCACCAGTTTATACATTAAAACCGTATCGCAATGCATCGACGGACCGAGTACATTGGCCATTGGCCAGGTATATTTGCGGAGTTCATTGAAATTCCGTGCTTGCATCTTGGCCACGAGGCTGGTGTCCTCATACAAACGACTACGGCTTGGTTTACGGCCGGAGGGCGCCTTGAAGCATTTCTTGTAGTAGACCTGCTCGACCGTTAGATGCAGCAGCTCGACAATGGCACGTGCAATGGGTTCCTGCACCACAACCGATTGATCCGGCAGCTTTTGAATGATCTTATGTGCATTCTCCCAGTCGCCAACCTTGAGCAATGCCTCGCAGAGACCAAACTTTTGATTGGTATTGTACTTTTCCTGTGCGCAAAGTATTAAAATGTTATTTCATATTAAGTGTAAATCTTTTTGCAAACAAACCTCGTCAAATTTCTTGGTCGTTGGCGGCGGCGGTGGTTCCTTTTCGTCTTCCTTCTTGTTGGTGGAGATCACATGTAATTTACGTACCATTTCCCTGGCATCGGCCAGTTCCTCCTCCCAGTCTGCACGTATGCTGCCATCATTTGGTGTTAACCAAACATAAACATCGTTCAGCTCAATGACGCCGTGCTTCAGCAGCAGGGCACACACATGGTATAGGGAGCGAGGAGTTCGCGCCTCTTTAAAGTGACAGAATTTATAGCCGAGCACTTCACAGATGATAGCTCCGGTGGGCATATAGCTGCGCAGCAAAGGTATAAAGAGCTTCCAGCGATCAGGACGCGTCTCGAAGGACTCAATAATAATATCCAGCACACGATTGGGATCCAAGTTAAAGCAGCCTAAAAGAGAAACATGAAAATCAATAAACCTACATGGGCACAAATGTAGAAAACTTACCTATTAGTGATTTTATAATGTCCATAATGTTATCGGGCGTTGTATGCTCCTCAAAGTCCTGGTTCATCTCAGTTATGAGCTTGGCAAATCCCTCGCTTTCCTCACGGAACAGATTGAAGCGCCGCTGCTTGTAGCTGCAATTATAAATCGATGGTTTACTTGATATTCATAGTACGAGAATCGATTCAGGCACTCACTATAACTTGGTCTTGACTTTGATGAATTTCGTGTAGAAGCTCTTGTTCTTCACAATTCCCACCTCCTGCAGCGTATCAATTTCAAGGCGCTCCTTTAACAAACTCTCCGGCAGCACTTTGTCCAAATCCTTGACAATTTGCACAAAGCCATGACGCTCCTCCTGCAAGCCATCGGTCATCAATGAAGTTTCGCTGTCCAGTATGTTGACCACGTCCAGTATGAGACTGGGAAACTCCTTGTGCAGCGCCTGAAGATTAACAACAAATGAAGATCAATTTATGCTCGCGTTGAGTTGAATTCGCTTGCGATAACTTGCCACAACGTCGGTGAGCACGTGCAGCACGACATCCTTCTTGAGCTTGTAGCGCAATGCTTGCCAGAGCAGTTCATAGATGGCATTCGAGATGCCGTGCTTGAAGACGCCATTCCGATCAAATACTGGACTCTCCGGACTATCCTGCAGTTGTTGCTTTAGGTATTTCAAACTAATAAATGAACGTGAAATTAGTTATATGCAGTTGTAGCTTGTTATACACGTACAATTCACTTCGACCGGACTTATCGAAATGCTTAAAGATATCCGCATTAAGTAAAGTCTCTTTTGGCGTATTCGCTGCGATGTTTCCTCCGCCATTCGTGTCTGTCACGGCCGCATCGGTCGCTGTTGTTGTTGCCGCTGCCGTCGCATCGTTTTCTCCCGCACCCGTCACGCTGTGACTCTTGGATAATTTCTTCAAGCGACGCATGCAAACTATTTACTTAAACACGCGGCAAAACACGTTATTTATTTTCTTTGCTTCAATTCCTTTTTGTTTATTGAAATATTTCACAAATTTTCACACACTTTTTTCTCGGTTTTTGGAGTGTAAGTAGATTAGAGGTGGAGAAACATCGAGTGAAACATCGAAGCTTGCGAAACATCGAAACCATCGATGTTTGGTAGGCCACTATCGAATGTTTTTTTATACACAACAAAAATATACAATCCTAATTCCGACCCTCTAAAATATTGGAAAGAAAGAATTTTAAAATATTAAGAGAAATATGTTCAATCCATTTTATAATTGAGATTTACGCCGTGTCCAAAAATATTTATGTGTTCAGCAAACATCGAATCATCTGCGAGTTTGTCCACCTCTATTAAAAAATCGTGCAACTGTGTGGCAACCTTGGCCAAGCAAGGCGCAAAGTAAAAAGAGTGGCAGTCTGGCAACGGTAGCACCGATGCACCGAGCATCGATGCTTTGTAGCGATATTTTTCGATGTTTTTGTGGATGTCGATGTTAAGCAAAGTATCGATGTTTGGCAAAACACCGGTTCTTTCACAATATATGGCGTATTTCTCATTAGTTTAAAACGCTCTTTTTGCCGCCCCGAGAGTGTGTTTATAATAAGTTGACCAATGTTTTAAAGTAAGTAAGTTTATTCAAATTGGTCAAGAATACTATAGCTACAAAACACGGGGACAACCATCAGATTATTGAAGTTGTACTTTATTGAATAAACAAATAAAAAATATTTACTTTTAAATTTGCGCTGCGGTATAAATCTTTCGAGCCAGGGCTTCACACTACGTATTCGAAATACACTTGAAACGTCTTGGAATTGAAACAAGTATTAAGGAATGGTTTGATACCATGTACCAAGTAACTTTAAGCATTTAAGCAAATATAACACCAAATCAACAACAATTTTGAACACACAAATTTATTAAAATTACACGGATTGATTAAAAGTGCATAAAAAAGTGAAAAAGAATTCCTTATAATTGTACGACGTAGACGATCTTCTTGTGCGTTGTTACATTTTTTATTGGTTTACAGGTCCTCTAAAAACGCGGCTTGAATGTCGCCGGATATTGATTGAAGCGCGGACGCAGTGCAGCATTGGACTTCTCAAACTTCTCGCCAGTGTTACCCAAAATGACACCATCGGCCAACTTGCCAGCTTGATCCTTCGCATTGATCCGCTCCGAGCTCGCCTCGGCCACATCGATAATACGGGGATTCTTGCGGTATTTATACCACCAATACTCAAAGACGAGCGTAATGCAGGCCATGCCAATGCCCACAAAGATGACGATGAAGACGCCGCCAATATTCTGAATGGATATGCCATCCGATTGATCCTCCGGCTTCTCGCACTTGGCCTGAGCCTCGTCGTTCTTCCACCATTTCTCCTTGAGCTTCTCCAGCTGTCGCTTGTTCAGCAAGGTCAAGATGCTGGAAGATTCAAGTCAAAGATTAGCTACTATCAGAAAAATAATAATAAATATTGGTACCTCATACAAATTCTGAAACTTATTTAAATAATTTTAAAAAAGGAGAAAAAAAAACAAGACTAAAATTTTAGGAATCCAAATTGGGATGGAAAAATTAGGAATTAGGAATTAGGAATAAGGATTTAATATTTTTTAATGAAATATTTTTGATTTCGGATTTTCCTAATTTTTGTTTTCCCAATTTTTTCTTTCAAAATTTTTGTCTTCCCAATTTTGGATTCCTAATAACTGTATTCCTAATTTCGGATTCGTAATTTTGGATTCCTAATTACTCGATTCCTATTTTTGGATTTCTATTTTTTTTTTTTCGAATTATCATATTGTGAGTATAATTTTTTTTTAAATTCGAATACAGAATCATAAATATTATTTTAAGATTTCCGGGTTTGCATAAAGTGAACTCGATATAAAAAATGTTGTTCTCAATTTTGGAGATTCCGAAATCCGTCAACTTTTAAGATCGTTTGTACTTGAATTTCCCCTGTTTAAGCACGGAACTTACGCATTATTGAACTGATCCTTCAGATGTGATCCCTGCTGCACGGCAATCGCATACGGTTTGCGCGAGAATTCCTCTCCGACCACCTGCAGGTCACAATTAGTCAGTTGCAGGTAACGAATGTCCGTCGCATCTCCCAGAAATGCGAATCCCGTCGCCGTGCTAGAATTGCGCACACGCTTCACTGCCTCATCCAAGGTAGCCGGCAGTCCTGCCTCCTGCATGGCCTGCCACATTTTGGTATACTTATCACTCACTGGATAATCCCAGACGGCCAGCTTAGAACGCTCCAGCGGCGTAAGTGAATCATTGAGGGACAAATCCTTCCAGATCTCGTAAAACATTTGCTCAATGTTTGCCATGCGCTCGAAATACGTCATTGCCGAGGATCCGTTCAACGGGGCATATAGAATCTTATACTGCTTCGCCAGATCATCCAGCGACTCAACAGGTGTGTCCAAACGGGACACGGTCAAAAAGGCAGCCAAATTCGCGGTGTAGGACGCAATGATAATGAATCTAGTCAAAAAGAAATGGAAGGCAGATCAATACAGGAAAAGGAGATAGAAAAATACAATTATTGTTTGCCTTTAAAATTGTTGGAAAATAATTTAAAACTTATTTTCCAAACATAATTTTCAATTGGAAATTAATTCAGTTTTTCCAAAGTTACACGAATATAAACCATTCCAAAAAAAAGCAAAAATGCAGACAAAATTAATTCAAATTTGAGTGAATAATTAATAAAGAAACCAAATAATGATTTAAGCACTCTCCCATGGAAATCGGCTCAGTTTAAAAAAACAATGATTGTGATCGACAACAGTTTTGAAATACACAAAGGGAAGGTTGATTAAAGTTATGATAGTCGAAACTTTTTTAAGGAATTTTAAAAAAGAAGAAAAAAAACCAAGAATAAAATTTTAGGAATCCAAAATTGGGAAGAAAAAATTAGGAATCATAAATTAGCAATTTCAACTAAGAAAAATAACCAGAGTACAAAAATTAGGGGTAAAAAAAAATATTTTTGATTTCGGCTTTTCCTAATTTTTGTTTTCCTAATATTTGTTTTCCCAATTTTTTTCTTCCTAATTTTTATCTTCTTAGTTTTGGATTCCTAATTTCAGATTCGTAATTTTGGATTCCTAATTATTCGATCCCTAATTTGGGATTCCTTATTTTTTTCCGAATTCTCGTATTCTGAATTTATTTAATTAATTTATGTATACGTACCCAAAAAGCCACCAAGTTGCAGCCACCAAGCGACCAGAAAGATTCTTTGGGGCTTCACCGCCGCCTTGGGGCGTCAGCGAGGTCATGCAGAACCAGAGACACTCCTTCAAGTTGAACTCGCGCTTTTCCTCGTCATCCTTGTACTTCTCGCGATTATTCTGGTAGCTGTAGGGACTCCAGCGATCAAAGATCCACATGAGAAAGCTGGTAAAGAAGTAGGCAGCCAATATACAAAGCCAGACATTCGTCTCCAGCACGGTAAGGAACTTGAAAAGCGAACTCGGCGAAGTGGGACGCTGCATCATGATGGTAATGCCGACCAGATCATAATATGGCACTGTGAAATCTATAACTATTTCCCGCTCGGCCATGACCGACATGCTGCCCAGTCCAATGTCCGCCTGCTTGTCAATCAACTTCTTGACGATGCCATTCCATTCGCCCTTCTCATCCATGTTGCCGAACTTGCCATCCTCCACCTCCTGGATCTCATAGTCAAAGTGCACGATTCCCGCTATCTCATCGATCAAATCGATGCAGTAGCCTTTGTAACCCTTCGGTGCCGTCTCATCTCGCATTATAAAAGGCGCTTGCTGTGAAAAATAATTCAAATTAAATACACAGAGACAAAAAAGCAGTGCTAAAAGCAAGTTTGAGGTCATTTGTAATCGTAATTAGGTATTTTCAGTAAAAAAAAATAAAGTAACTAAATAAATTATTGTTGAATTTGATCCAAGTTCTCTTGTACTCGAATTAAGATCTTGTGAACTTAAAATTTGAGCATATAAAATTCTTGAAATAAGTATTGTTGATCTTGATCCAAGTTTTCTTGTACTCAAATTATAAATTTGAATGAAGATCCCAAATCATTTATTGTAAATCTCGATATAATCGGTATTATTTACCGATTGATCGGCAACTCGAGCCTTTTCTTGTCGGTTTTAACCTCGATTCAAAGCTTAGATTTACAATACTAAGAAAAACTTAATTTTAAAATAAAAAATTCAAATTTTTAAATTTGTTCTATCTTCTAAGAAAAATTTAAGCCACCGATTGCAAAATTATGAAAAGAATTGCCGGTGGATTACGTGCGCTCGCAACTCGGATCTATGTATATGAGAGATCTAAAAATAACCCCTGCTATCGAAATTATAAGTTCCTCTCCTTCTCGCCAAAATGAGAGGCACGCCAGGCTTATCAACACTCTTGCCAATGCCCTCACCTTTGATGAAAATAATCCTTAGCGAAGAAGGTTAAAGACCTCTTCCGCCAAAACGACCTCGACTTGCTGCTCTGGTTTTGTGAATCTAAGAGGCAGCTCTAGCCGATGAGCTCTGTTCTCCCAATTCGTAGGCGAGGAAAGTTTACTTTTTGGGAGATTTTGACTCCCCCTTTTTTCACAGTCAATGTTCATTATTGAAAGTGTTTTTAAATACGCTAAGAATAAAACGCTACTACTTTTTTTACCAGTCAAATAAAAAAACAATTACTTGACCAGTGCCTTCCTTATCCAGGCATCACTTACCACCACCGTGAAGATGCGATAGACCGTGTCTGCGGTTAGATTCTTCATCTGTTCCTCATCCTTGACGACCAGCGGCGAGTCGAGTCCAGCTGTCCAGGTGCCAATCGATTTGCTGTTAACCGAGCTGCCGCCTCGAATCTGGAGCACATTGATGTCCATTTCAAATTTCATGTAGCTGAAACCGTTAAAGGGCTTCCGCGGTTGCGTGACCAGGTCGAAAGTGCCATAGGATGTTGGTTCGCTAACCTGTGTTCACACACATTTCATAAACAATAATTAGACAGCACTCCCCCTTTCGGATTGAAGGGAATTACACACCTGTGTAAAATACTGCCTCAGATCAATATTGCGTTCAGGTGTATTTCCGCCCTGGAAATCGTCACAGTTCAGATACTCCATGTCCTTTGGCCACGCGCCTGACAGCAGCATTTCTCTAACAAATACAGAAAAAGGGGAAAAACATGAAATTAGACCGCCAATTATCCAGACATAAATATGACACTCAATTATTGGGTGGGTTTTCCTGTAAGCGATTGGTTTCCTTTATCTTTTTAGTTTCAAATTTATCTGCACTTAATAATTAAATTGGGGATTTCCCGAAATCAACAAGCAGTTTCTACTCTTTAATTTAAACTTAAACTGTGTATAGATTATTTATTGTGTTCTTAAATTAGACAATTTATTAGACAATTTATTTAGATAATTTAGGGATTAAGAAAACTAACCAATTATAAGGATAATAATATGGATAATAATGGGGTATCCTAATAATTGGTTAGATTTCTTGATGCCTAAATTATCTAAATAAATTGTCTAATAAATTGTCTAATTTATCAACACAATAAATAATCTATACACAGTTTAAGTTTAAATTAAAGAGTAGAAACTGCTTGTTGATTTCGGGAAATCCCCAATTTAATTATTAAGTGCAGATAAATTTGAAACTAAAAAGATAAAGGAACACAATAAATAATCTAAACTAGGTGGAATCACTAAAATAAATTGTGTTTTTGCTTTCTTTCAATCATCCCCTCTTCACTTACTTGATGGCCAGAAAACTACGCAGTGCTAGATCAAAATAAAAGGCGGATGCCAGCTGCGGTTCCTCGTTTAAATTGAATGTCGTTCGCAGTAGGCCCAAGCGATCTCGATATTGCGTATACGCCATGGGTTTCAGAAACATAATCGTTGCATTATCCCGCTGACTGCTGACTTCTCCCTCGCTCTGGGTGATCGCATGCCAGGCGAAGTTGCGCTCGAAATACGCTGGTTTCACCGACTCCAAGACCATGCGAATGGACTGCAGATTGCCGAGAATAAAGAAGTTGTTTATGTCCAGATTGCGCAGCTTTTCGATTTGTTCCTCCCGCTCGCGTTTGCCGTCTTTGGCGATGGCTGTGATGACATGACGTGTTTGAATGTTTTGCAACAAGGACTTGTATTTGTGATCCATCACAAAGGTGTCGTCATAGAGAATGGCAGCTGGAAAAGGGAGTTGAATGAGCTGGGTTTGGATTGGAATTACTATGATTCCCTATTAGACTTTTGAAAATTACAAAAATTTTGAGATAAAAATTAGGAAAATGAAATAGAAGCATTTAATATTTGCAAATAGGAAAAAAATTCGGAAAAGCTAAAATTAAAAATATTTTACTAAAAACCGAACGATTTTAATATTATTGCGAACTTTTTTATATCACTGATTTATATTCTTGCTAAGTCTTAGAATTAATTTAAAACTGAATCAGAAAAAGACAACTTTTTGTCGAATTATTTATTTTAAAAACAGTTAGAATCAATGAGGGTCTATTAAATAAAATATTAAAAGATTGGTCAAAACCAATAAAATCTTTCTTTATTTTTGTCGTTAAATTTGAGTAGCGATTGAAGACAGTTATCAACTCATTCGTATTTGGATTTTTTCTATTCGGGCATTTTTATGGCCGGAACTAATTTATGATCTTGCTCATCTTTCCTTCTTACTATAGTTAAAAAATTTAAATATTTCTGGCTGATTGCGATTTTGAGTAAACATTTTTTTGGTTTTGGCTTCTCCTAATTGACATCTTCCAAAATATTTTTTCCTAATTTTGTACTACTCATTGGTATATTTCTTAGTTAAAATTCCTAACATTCTTTCCATTTATATTGTGATTTCTTAAAGATTTATTCTTTGTTTTTGTTATGTTATATTATATTTACCATTGGTGATGTTCAAGCGCTTGACAATGCTACGCACAGCCTCGGGAATGATGTCAGCTGGCGGCATCACCTGCAGCAGATACTTTTGCTTGGCCTCATCCAAGTCGCGCCACTGGCGCAGATCGCCCTCCTGGCCATAGGAGGCACTGATGGTGGGCAGACCCAGGGCCTGAGTGAAGCTCTTCACCGTTTCCGAGGCCACGCCCGTCTTGGTTGTATCGAAAATCAAATGCGGTGTTTGTTTCTTCTCAATGCTGGATGCATATTTATTGCAAACTGTCGGAGGGGGAGAGTATCCAATGATTGCGAAGCTGGAGAGGATTATGATGTATATATTTCGGTTACTCACTTGCTTCTAGCAATATTTTGGCATCAGTTTTGTTCGCCTCAATGGATTCCACTTGAACTGATATGCCATAGCTGGGATTCTTCTTCAGGTAAGTCAAGACCACGTCCACCGCCTTCATGGCCGGCTCATTGTCCACCTCATTGATGAACACTGTCAGCGGGTTAGGTTTATTATTAAACGAGGATACCACAAAGACATTAGTATTTGTATATAGTAAATAGAATCATACGAATGTCGAAAAATTTTACTCAAAATACGAAAATTCGGAAAAAAAAAAAATTAGAAATCCTAAATTAGGAATCGAATAATTAGGAATCCAAAATTACGAATCCAAAATTACGAATCCGAAATTAAGATTACAGTTATTAGGAATCCAAAATTAGGAAGACAAAAATTGAAAAAGCAAAAATTGGAAAAACAGAAATTAGAAAAATCTAAATTATTCTTTTTTTTTTTCCTTTTCCTAATTTTTGTACTCTGAATATTTTTTATAGTTTTCCCATAGTTTTTTCTTCCAAATTTTGGATTCCTAAAATTTTATTCTTGGTTTCTTATTCTTCTTTTTTAAAATTCCTTAAAAAACGTTTCCGAATTCGTATGAGGTACCCTTATTTACCCAATCAACTGTCAATGTCACCAACCAACCAACCACCCAACAACTTTTCAACTTAATTAGTTTACCCAAGATTTATAGATACAATATAATATAATAAAAATCGATTCTGAAACTTACAGACATTAATATTCTGACTCGTTTGTGCTGCAATTTCCAAATGGATTGCAACCTGCTGCAATATCCACAACAACCACAAATATTTAAAAGTCTTTAGCCACTTGTCAATCATTTTCCACTCCGAACAAGAATCGGAACAGGATCAGGAATGGCACCGCACAGCCCGAACTTCAATTGACAACTGACTAAAATCCATTTTCATTTCCACTTTCGTCCAGCAATCGTTGGACTTTTAACGATTGCAATGTGTGGACATATGTGTATCCTTGGAGATAATCAATTGGCCCCGCCCCTTGGCCATGCCCCCGTGCCCACAATCAATTGTTCGTGCCAACACTCAAGCGCTAATTGGTGACACCCCCATTCCCGCATAGGGGACAACAATTGGACAACTAAAAATAATATTTATGTATGGGAAAAGTCTGTACAAAAATATTACATTTAAATTATTAATGTTGAATTATTTATTAATTTTAAAAATAGATAAGTCAAGCCTGTCTAAAAACGAGAAAGTATTGTTTATAATTTGTATGTATTTACATTTTTTTTTATACCCTTCCCTACATTCTTCTGTCTTGTATATATTTAGCGATCGTTTACGATTTTTAGATAACAAAAAATGTTGTGTATTATTTACTTGTTAATTTCTCTGACCTAAAGCTATGAAATTTTTAGGAAACACGAGGATTTAAACAAAAAGTTTTTAATATTAGAAAGCATTTCAATATTAAAATATGCAGAATATAAACTATGATAAAAAAAAAAAATCTTTAGACAATTTGATGTCTACAATTCTTACAGTTCCTAATATCGTGGCAAAAAGTGGATTTTACGATTCATGTTAACAAATCTGATCCATTTTCTAACATGAAATGAATATATCTATACACGCAAATTCCAACAAAATATATACATATAAATAAAACTCTTGCACTTGACGAAAATACAAAAAGAAAACGTTTATTACTCATTTGTACGCCAGCCCGAAAGGACAATAATTATTGTAAAGGCGCGGCAATAATCTCTAAATGGAACGCTGTCAATGTTGCGTTAAGTGGGCGTAAAAATACACATAGTCTTACATAAAAACATTAGATAAGTATAGCTACTAGTTGTGGAGAGCGCTGAACACGCTCGCTAGTCATTGTTATTATTATTACTATGCGTAGACTTATATTAATTTTTAAGCATACACAGTTCGTTGCAGTACATAAAGATATATACATAATAGAGCCTATGCTATCGTTTTTATTGGTACTTCTCTATGTGGTAAGTCTGTTTGTGTATGCATTAAAATCTCACAAATTCCAGTCGTCGGGTCCCGTCTCATCGCGCACCACAATTGGAGCACGCGGCGCTCCAGGCACCGGCGTTGGCACCAACGGTGCATTGCTGCGCATTGTGGCACCACCAAAGTAGGGCGGCGGCCTGTAGCTGGTGGGCGTGGTCGCGTTTGAACTGTGCGTAGATGACGCCGAAGAATCCCGCACACGCGACGCATCAAACGCCGGCGGTTGTGCGTAACGATACTGCCGCTGACCAGGCTGTCCTGGATTCTGCGGTGTTTGGGAACGCGAATGATCGCGTCTTGTATGCAAATCGTGTTCTCGCTGCTGTTCCAACATATATTGCTGCTTCTTCTGCTTGAGCAACGCTTCCTCGCGCTGCAAGAGACGCTGACGATGCTGCTGCTCCAACTGTTTGCGCTGCTGGGCCAAGAGACGATTGGTCTTGCTCCAGGGATTGCCGCCAAAGCACATGTTTGATATGAAAACCACTGGCGAGAAGAGTCTCAGCGAGAAGTCACTAAAAAGTGAAGGGAAGATGTTAATAAATATAATATTTATTTAGTTTAGTTAAAGCTTACGTTGTGTCCACAATTGGCTTTGCCTCATTGCCGCTGAGTATGAAAAGCGGAAAGAATATGGAAAATATGCAGCTGCTGACAATCACAGAGCTGGACATATTCGTTAGCACCGTCAGCGGTATGCCAAAGCCAAAGAAATATGGCCAATTCTTTTCAATGTAGGTGAGACGTCGATGCAGCTCCCAGCCCATGTTGAACCACTTGTATTCGAAGGAGTACAGCGAATAAAGCAGGCACAAGTGCACAAAGCACAGCGTTGAGCCAACATATTTCACTGGCACCAAATTGACCAGCATGCTCTGGACCAGAAACAGCATTTGCACCACCATGCTGAAGAGGAAATCCGCCACCAGCTTGCTTATGCTCGGTATCAACTGTGGCCTTCCCTTGCGCACACGATACGCCGCATTGGCAATGTCCGCGAACCACAACGAGCTGACAATTTTGGATAACATGAAAATGGGCAGCACCCACATCATGCCAAACAGCAGCGACAATATCGGATGCAGCCAGCTCCAGACAAAGGGCAATGTGTCCGATTGAGTGCCATAGAATATCGTCAAGCAAAACTTCAGTGTGGGCAGCAGCACAGACTCGAAGAGCACAATGCTCAGCCACGTAAAGCCGCCATTTAGTAGACAGCATTTGAACAGTTTCTTTGCGATTTTCTTCTCTCTGCAAATGCGTAATAAATTGAATTAGTCATGGTGGTTATTGTTGCGAATTCGCCATAAACTGATTATTCTGCTTTCGTGTAAAGTCCACACACATAAATCAAGTTTTTGTTTATGCAACAGCTGCAATTGATCGATAACTTATGTGTTGACAGCATAATCAGTTCACGGAATACCGCTAATTATATCCTTGCAGAGCAGTGTTGGCAATTTAGCTATTTTTCCGCTAGATCTAGTGGGTTGCTATTGGCAAATGTGGGATAAACTGTAAAATAGCGGCTAACGGGAATTATAGCTATTTTCAAGCGAAATTGGCTTTGTATTTTCTCCATTTTTTGTATGAAAATGAGGAAAAAGTGCCTTTTCAAAGATTAGTTTAGCTTTTTTGTGACCCGAAAAGTTGGCAACACTGCCAGATATTGGATTGATCGGTCTACAATGAAATACAGTGCTCTGCCAGGGTAACACTAGTTGTTTGTATGCTTACGCCTGTGGCTGTGGCTTCTCTGCGGGCTTCTTCTTCATAATCTTCTCCAGCGTGCGCTCATCGGAGCTCACCTCAGCACGCTTCACATACTCATCCCGTATCATAGCTGCCGCCGAGCTGGGCACGGGTGAGGGCGATCGCTGCGTTTCCCTGTAGTGCTCTCTGTCCATGCGACGCAGTTGTCGCATTGTCTCAATCTCTGCATTCTGGCGGGCCACCTCGTTGTCTATGTGCAGCACCAGCGTCATGCCGCGTATGCTGTCCCACAGGCCATACGCAATGCCCAGCGCGATGTTCTATAACACAAATACACATACACACAGAGATCATACATTTGTATGTTTGTAAATTTACAACGCACTAAAAATGTAATCAAAATATTGGCATTTATACCTTTATCGCAGCCATCTCCTGTCTCTGTCTGTTGTCTGTTTACTCTAGCCAACACTAAGTCGAATTATTACGCCTGTTGTGAGCATTACAAAAATAGATGCGTGTTTGTATTATATAGTTTTGCACTGATGTTTCGAAACGTTTTGTTTCCGTATAAATTTGCGCTGTTGTCATCGGACATTATTTCATAGTAACAAAATACATATTTGTGTTTACACGATGAAATATATAAATGACAAGTACTTTATTGGCACAAACCTACTTGTTGCTGCTTTGCAAAGTGCTCTTTATTTTGCTTAACCACATTTGAACTTTGTTTTGTGTCGCATTAAAAAAATATATTTGTGTGTTTGATAGAGCTGGAGAAACATCGATGCTAACATCGATAAATCGATGTTTTACTGTAAAAACATCGAAAACATCGATGGCCGCGTTCAGCAGAGCTAATAAATCGTTATCAATCAAGAAATTGTTGATGGGCTTCTTTCTGGTGAACGCTTTGAAGAAGTTTTGAGGCAAAATCAAAGTTGTCATATCTTTTTTTGTCAAAGGTGTTAATATTTATTTAGAAAATCCAAACAATTGTTATGTACAGCTTTTTGTATCGTTTGTGCCAGTCCGATTTTTGTGTATTTATGTTAGTATCGATATATTTATTGTTTTAATTTGTTAATTTCGATAGATTTTTGGCGGGTGAATATGCGAGGGGGTGGCGACCCTGGAATTGTATCTATGTGTAGGAAAGGTCGCCCGTTTCGCTCTAAGAGAGGGAAACAGTAGAGCGGGACGGCAAATCTAAGAGATGCCCCTTGGCCTACCAAGAGCTTTTGAGCCGAAGGCAACTGGCAGCAACGGTGTTTGAAAGTTTGAGAATGAGGAAACGAAAGAACTTTTTCTTGAACCACGTTGCTGCCAGAAAATGAAGGGAGTCTAGAATTTGAATTGACCGAGAGCGGGTGTGTTATGCTCCAAGGGAAGTCAAGTCGGACTTAACCTTGTCGAGCCAAACTTTATTTGTCTAAAGTTTTCTGGATTCTGTGCCGCGCCTTCAATAGTGGTCCCGCGGAGTTCCACTCAATCCGCGAAAGTCTCGCAGCGTTGGCCACAAGCGGATCCTCTGCCCAAACAGGTGCTGGCGAGCACGACAGGCGCAGCAGATCCAGCAGCCACAGAAACGATTGTGTCAAAGGGGCAGTTTCGTTCAGCACGCGCAGCAGCATCGACGAGTGCCGGCGAAGACCACAGTTCAGCAGCCAATCTGCTTTCATCAGTGTTTCATCAGCCATCAGCAGCAGCCATAAACTGCCAAAGCTGCGCTGAGGCAATATTTCGCCAAGTGAGTCCGTTCCTTTGCCCGTCGCCACCAGTGGCTCATAGAATACCCAAGTGAAGAGCAGCACCCGACCAGAAAGAGGATTCCATAGTAGTTCATTGACGTTTATTATAATTAAAAACTCGACTAGATAAAGTATCTAGAAAATTAAAATATACAAGCCAAAAAAATAAAATAAAAAGGACAATCAGGCTTAAAACTATTGGATTGAAAAATGTACAATACTTAAAAGATCTAGTAAAGATAAATAATTGTGGTAAAAAAATAGAACCAAAAGTTTTAAACAATGTTGAAACAAAAAAAAAAACTTAAAATCTGGATAATATTAAAATATAGGTTAAAATAAAAAAACTTAAAATTTATACAATATAAAATTAAAGTAATAAAGTATAAAAATAATAAGTAATGTAAAGTAAATTAAAAGGAAATTAATGTTTTGGAAAAGACAACAGATTAGGAACATATAAATCATAGACACTACAAAACGCGATAAAATAAGAAGTAAAGAGAACATATATACATATATTTATATATCCGACAAACTACACATTACATATCGCCCCTTACCCACCCAAAAAGAGCTCTTTTAGGCAGGCAAGGTAGCTTTAAGGCATTACACACATTTAAACATATACACATACATAAATAATACTCACGATATATAAAAATATATACATATATACATTTATTGACTTTCCCGCGGCGTCCCCGCAGCAACAGGCGCATGTTGCAGCACCTGATCCGACACAAAGTTGTCGTATTCGTATCCAGTGTTCCTCATCTGTCGTCTTGTTGTTTTGATTTTATGTGTTGCATTTATTCGGTGATACATATTTACCTGTAAAACAAAGAAATGAATTAATATTGTAAAGATTGTTAAAATGTAGATACCTATTGAAATATTATACTTACCTGGAATTGAGATAATGCCCGGCTAACTTCTTTGTTGTGAAAGGGGGGAGGGAGAAAGATGGAGGCCAGCACTTGAAGAAGTCGGTCCATCGGTGACCAACATGAGGGAGATGACGTGAGGTGGTCATCTCAGGCAGGGCGGGTACGCCGGGATCCGGAACCGGGATCCTGTTTGGAGAAAAGGTGGATCAGTGTCTGTTATTGTATGTTTTGTTAGATTTACTTACCTTTTGTTGTTTATGCTGTTGATTTTGTAGTTTGTTGCGATAGTGTTGTAAAGTTCGTTTGTCAGCAGCTGTTTTGTGTATCGATAGAGTTATCGATGGCTATGAACTGCGGGCCAGGGATGGGACTCTCCCTGAGTACCGATGAGCCAGCCGGCGCGGCCCAAAGAGAAACAAGCAGTTCATAACATATGGCGCCCAAATGAAAGCAGTGCACAGCTTTTATGAAGTTGTGGCTATTTCAAAAAAATAAAAATTATGTAACTGTGTCGTTACACGAATTTGTTTCACTCGGCTTTAGGACCCACTCACCTCTGAAGTCTTATGCGGCACAGAAGGTGGCCCATAATCGCGCAGAGAGTGTAGAGGAGTCCGGGAAGCACGACGGTGTGTCAGTAAGCCTTGATATTCCTTTTGGCATCGGAGGATTCTCTTGTTGCGGTTGGTGCAGTACGGGAATGTAACGTCTGCACCATAGCTTGGTAGTAGCCGCGATGATACTTTAATTCTGTGATACCAATTGTGATATTAGGTTAGTTTGTTTGATGTTATTTATTTTTTTTTGTACTTACTATTTGTTTTGTCTCATTCTGTGTTCGCGTTGGATGTGTGTTGGCCGTGGTTATTGTAGAGCCTCGGAGGCAGGTGACCCAGGACGGTACGGAATCGATCCTGCGCCGCACCTGTCACACAGCATGCACCAATGGCCACCAGATGTGCGACAGAAACCAAATAGATAAAATTCCAGTTAGCGTTCCTCAAATGCCGTTCGTCACGCAAGTGACGGGCTGAGCATTTGACAAATGCTTAAATGTTTGTCCACTGTCCAAATTGTGCGTAGAAAAGTGTTGGTCCGCCTGTGTATTTTTTTTTCTCTCCCCGATGATAGTTTTGTGCTGTAAAAAAAAAAGGAAATATAGATAGTAAGATTTAGTATTTATATTTATTTCTTTTTGTAGTATTTATATTTATTTCTTTTTGTAATATTTGGTATTTTGTTAAGTATCGTAAGTGTTTATTGTAAGTGTTTTTTTTTTGTTTTTGTTAAGTTCTACTGGGTATCGTATTTGTTAAGTCCTACTGGGTCTTGTTTTTGTTAAGTTCTACTGGGTATTGTTTACGTTTTGAATTAGTTAAATTTGTTTAGTGTCAGGATTATTTAGGATTTGTGTTATTTATTTTTATTTATTATAGAATATGATTGTTGATTAGGAATGATGGATACCGTGGTCACGTCAACCGTAAATGCCGCAATTGCGCAGGCCAACCAAACATTCAGGCACTCTTTGCGTTCGGGAATTAGCGATGCTCTTCAGGAGCAGATTAGGGCGGATTTTATGGAGATGATGCAACTCATCAATGAAGTACTCAAACCGCAGAAGCTTAGCTCGGTGCACGGAAGCATTGTGACGACACCTCCAGTATTGGTGGTATCAAATCCGGAGAGTGAGCAGCAGGAGCAGCGGGATGCCGATTATTCGTCCATTAGGCCAGCTATGAATAGGCACCTTGTTGGTAGACGTGATCTGTACGTTAGAGAGCGCCGAGAGTGTGAGTTGCGGGAAAAGCAGCTAGAGGAGTGGTTCGCTGGAGTGCGCGACCGAACGTTTTGTTGGATGCCCGGCTAGATCAGGCAGTAGAGCAGGGTCTCGTCGTGGGTGTGGCCTACGTTGGGCGCTGCGTTAGGTTCCGGCTGGTCACAAACGATCTTGGGGGGGGGGGTATTGTTATGTACAGCTTTTTGTATCGTTTGTGCCAGTCCGATTTTTGTGTATTTATGTTAGTATCGATATATTTATTGTTTTAATTTGTTAATTTCGATAGATTTTTGGCGGGTGAATATGCGAGGGGGTGGCGACCCTGGAATTGTATCTATGTGTAGGAAAGGTCGCCCGTTTCGCTCTAAGAGAGGGAAACAGTAGAGCGGGACGGCAAATCTAAGAGATGCCCCTTGGCCTACCAAGAGCTTTTGAGCCGAAGGCAACTGGCAGCAACGGTGTTTGAAAGTTTGAGAATGAGGAAACGAAAGAACTTTTTCTTGAACCACGTTGCTGCCAGAAAATGAAGGGAGTCTAGAATTTGAATTGACCGAGAGCGGGTGTGTTATGCTCCAAGGGAAGTCAAGTCGGACTTAACCTTGTCGAGCCAAACTTTATTTGTCTAAAGTTTTCTGGATTCTGTGCCGCGCCTTCAATAGTGGTCCCGCGGAGTTCCACTCAATCCGCGAAAGTCTCGCAGCGTTGGCCACAAGCGGATCCTCTGCCCAAACAGGTGCTGGCGAGCACGACAGGCGCAGCAGATCCAGCAGCCACAGAAACGATTGTGTCAAAGGGGCAGTTTCGTTCAGCACGCGCAGCAGCATCGACGAGTGCCGGCGAAGACCACAGTTCAGCAGCCAATCTGCTTTCATCAGTGTTTCATCAGCCATCAGCAGCAGCCATAAACTGCCAAAGCTGCGCTGAGGCAATATTTCGCCAAGTGAGTCCGTTCCTTTGCCCGTCGCCACCAGTGGCTCATAGAATACCCAAGTGAAGAGCAGCACCCGACCAGAAAGAGGATTCCATAGTAGTTCATTGACGTTTATTATAATTAAAAACTCGACTAGATAAAGTATCTAGAAAATTAAAATATACAAGCCAAAAAAATAAAATAAAAAGGACAATCAGGCTTAAAACTATTGGATTGAAAAATGTACAATACTTAAAAGATCTAGTAAAGATAAATAATTGTGGTAAAAAAATAGAACCAAAAGTTTTAAACAATGTTGAAACAAAAAAAAAAACTTAAAATCTGGATAATATTAAAATATAGGTTAAAATAAAAAAACTTAAAATTTATACAATATAAAATTAAAGTAATAAAGTATAAAAATAATAAGTAATGTAAAGTAAATTAAAAGGAAATTAATGTTTTGGAAAAGACAACAGATTAGGAACATATAAATCATAGACACTACAAAACGCGATAAAATAAGAAGTAAAGAGAACATATATACATATATTTATATATCCGACAAACTACACATTACATATCGCCCCTTACCCACCCAAAAAGAGCTCTTTTAGGCAGGCAAGGTAGCTTTAAGGCATTACACACATTTAAACATATACACATACATAAATAATACTCACGATATATAAAAATATATACATATATACATTTATTGACTTTCCCGCGGCGTCCCCGCAGCAACAGGCGCATGTTGCAGCACCTGATCCGACACAAAGTTGTCGTATTCGTATCCAGTGTTCCTCATCTGTCGTCTTGTTGTTTTGATTTTATGTGTTGCATTTATTCGGTGATACATATTTACCTGTAAAACAAAGAAATGAATTAATATTGTAAAGATTGTTAAAATGTAGATACCTATTGAAATATTATACTTACCTGGAATTGAGATAATGCCCGGCTAACTTCTTTGTTGTGAAAGGGGGGAGGGAGAAAGATGGAGGCCAGCACTTGAAGAAGTCGGTCCATCGGTGACCAACATGAGGGAGATGACGTGAGGTGGTCATCTCAGGCAGGGCGGGTACGCCGGGATCCGGAACCGGGATCCTGTTTGGAGAAAAGGTGGATCAGTGTCTGTTATTGTATGTTTTGTTAGATTTACTTACCTTTTGTTGTTTATGCTGTTGATTTTGTAGTTTGTTGCGATAGTGTTGTAAAGTTCGTTTGTCAGCAGCTGTTTTGTGTATCGATAGAGTTATCGATGGCTATGAACTGCGGGCCAGGGATGGGACTCTCCCTGAGTACCGATGAGCCAGCCGGCGCGGCCCAAAGAGAAACAAGCAGTTCATAACACAATTTGACGCAAAATGCCTAATGAAATGGGAATCAACATAACATAAGGCCAGATTAAATATAATAGTTGATATATTGCATTAATAAATAATTAAGCCAATATTGTATGCGCATTTAATATTTTATTTCTTAAAAATACGCAGATTCCAACGTCTTTGAATTTTTGTTCAGAAGACCAAATTAATATTAATAATGTGGTTTTTTTTATTAATTTTGTCGCATTTATTTTCAAATCATGTGTTCTGTTGTCAGTCATCATTATCACTAAATTTGAAATCATGATTTCTCATCACTGCCGTTCGCTAGAATAGTGATAAAAATTTCATAGATTTTCTGTTGTCGATTTGTTCTGATGAACATGGCCGATGTTTCTCCAGCTCTAGTTTGATCGAACATTTAACGATGTTTTAAATATCGATATAGCACTATCGATACAATTGTCTAATGATCGAGCTTGTTCGTTTTAACTGACTCCACAACAGGGGCTAAGTTATTTTTCAGAAAAATAATTCAGTTTGATTTTTCCGCTTGCGGAAAACAGGTAGGAAACGCAACCAGCTAACATATGGGCATGTCCTTAGAGCACTTGCTGACTTGTTGAGCTTTTAACATTTACATACTGTGCATATATGTATATGTGTAAATCGAAATGAAACAATAACAATGACAAATTTTTTTTGTTTGTTATCAGTGGGTTTTAGCAGTGCTTTTGAATCATGTGGCGCGCGCGCCTAATTATAATTTCAAAACAAACGCAATGGAGTACATTTAAAGACGCTGATTAATTATGGTGTGACGTGCGTAGTTGGCGTTGATAAAAGGCATTTAGTTTTCGGTGTCATTTTGAATGTATATACATGTTTACAAAGTATATACATATGTGACTATTAACCTCTTTTCCAATACGTAAATAACAGAGGAGCTCATTGAAATTTTAAACCAGGTGTCGTATCATTTAATGCTTCAATAATGCCGCGCACTTAAAGCATGCATTTAATTGATTAACATCGCAGTTGACGTTAGTACAGCAAAGCTGACAAGATTGTTCTTGTTTGCCTAAGGGAATTGGTCATGGTTCAATAGCGTGACCTTTCTAATGCACATATGTATGTGTCTGTATGTATGTTTATGTATTTTACCTACTATTTCATTGCAGATTAACAACTCAACTTCAATCACTTAAAGTTGCCCCCGCAACCCCGCAACAAGTTCGCCTGCACTTGCAGTGGAATAATCAATAAAGCAACAACAACTACAACAACAACAACGATGTGGGCCAGTGATAAGCAACAACAATAGAAAGGCAGCCGCTGCTGGCTGCTAAAGAGGCGCAAGCTCCACCCCCACCACCCAACCTACAACTGTGAACTCATCCAAGTCCAAGCCCCAAGTAAAGTAAGTTTATTTGCATCCCATCTTCATACGCCTGTCCCCCTGTTCAGTGTTGCCACATTAGCTTATTTCAGGCTAGATCTAGCATATTTGAAAAATATAGCATATTTTAAAGTTCATATAGCATATTCTAGCAATAAATGCATTTTATTGACATCAACGAAATATTTTATAATTTGAAAATGTATAAGGGCATGAAATTATGGAAGCTTTTCCTTTTTTTTTACTGATTGTACCGTGAACTTTATTCACATGATCGTGAATTTGTTTTCTAATTGATTGTGTTTGGCTGGAAGGCACCACTAGTAAATCTACAATAATAGAAAAAGTTTTTGATATTAGGCAGCATGCGGAATCCAAAAAACATTTATCATCAATGGGCTCAATAGTTCAATCCAGGGACCGAAACTGTTATGAGGAATATAAAAAAAAATTACTTTTAATAATGATTAAATTTAATTTTTTTTATTCTTTTGATTTTTTGTATGTAAATTATGTTATCATCTTACTGATAACCAAATTTACATATGTTAAAAAAATTGGAACGTTTATCTTGAGTATTAACAAAGATATTCTAAAAAAACTTTTATAAACAACTTCAAATTGTAAAAGTCTTTAAATACATATGTTTTCAATTCAAAAATAATAGTTTTTTGAAACTTTAATTTTTTTTCCTCACAAATAAAAGTCTTTCCGGACTTTTATTTTTTTAAATCTAAAATATAAGTTTATTGGCTGTTTGCGGAGATACTGTTTTTACAAACAATTTGATGCATTTTATACAAAAATCGCATTAGTCCTTATATGTGATATTTTGAGTTGAAATTTTGATCAATAACAGTTATTTTCAGTCCCTGGTTCAATCACAAAAAAATGTCAGTCTTATTCAAAATAAAACATTAATAATTAAGTGAGGTAGAGACTAATAAAATCGATGATATGTTAACTAATTTAATATCAACAAAAACCTAATGATTTTGTTTGTTTTCTTGCATTTTCTTTTCATTTTATTTTTAGTCTTTTTTAGCTTCTTTTTACTCAAAATCTAGCTTATAGGGGCGCTGAACACCTGTCAACACTGCTCCTGTTAACCATCACATTCAAAAGTCGAAGCAACTTCTTGTTGTCATACGGGCAAAATGTCACGCGAGGAACGTCTGCCCATTGTGGACTCCAGCAGCAGTGGGGATGATGAGGCCAAGCCTGTGGTGCGCAGGCGCAGCACCAGGGACACGGTCCTGGCCGTGCCAACGGATCCCGGCTGCTGTGATCCGGACAGCACACCACATCGATTTCTGGCCTTGGTCTTTATGTGTTTGCTTGGATTTGGTAAGCAAACTGAAGAATTTAACATAAGCAACAACAATTAATTGTTTTATTTTAGGTTCCTATTTCTGCTATGATAATCCGGGCGCACTGCAGGATGTGTTCCAGAAGGAACTGGACTTGAATGCCACGGAGTTTACCTTTATCTATTCCATCTACTCGTGGCCTAATATTGTGCTGTGCTTCGTTGGTGGATTCCTGATCGATCGCGTCTTTGGCATACGCATGGGAACAATTATTTACATGCTAATTGTGCTTTTGGGTCAATTGATATTCTCCACGGGCGGCCTGTTGGGCAAGTTTTGGCTGATGATTGTGGGTCGCTTTATCTTTGGCATTGGCGCCGAGTCCTTGGCCGTGGCCCAGAACAGCTATGCGGTGTTGTGGTTCAAGGGCAAAGAGCTGAACATGGTCTTTGGTCTGCAGTTGTCGGTGGCACGTTTTGGCAGCACTGTCAACTTCTGGAGCATGCAGCCGCTCTACGGCTATGTATCCCAGTTCTATGCGGGCTATAAAGGATTGGGCGTGGCACTCTTCATAGCATCGAGCACTTGCGTCATGTCACTGATATGCACCTTAATACTGGGTATGATTTGTAATTTTATAACTCTTATTTAAAATACTAATTAATATTATTTTCAGGTTGGATGGACAAACGTGCCGAGCGCATACTGAAACGGAATAACAATCCTGGCGGCGAGATTGCCAAGCTAAGTGACATTGTCTCTTTTAAAATGGACTTCTGGATGGTCTCGGTGGTCTGTGTGGCCTACTATGTGGCCATATTTCCATTTGTGGCACTGGGCCAAGCCTTCTTCATATCCAATTTCCAAATGACGCCCGAACAGGCCAACAATGTCAATTCAATTGTGTACCTAATCTCGGCCATAGCATCGCCTTTGTTTGGGTTTCTCATTGATCGAGTTGGACGCAATGTTAGCTGGGTGTTTGTGGCAACCATATCCACGCTTGTGGCGCACATGTTGCTCACATTCAGTCATTTAAATCCATACATTAGCATGTGCATTATGGGACTCTCGTACTCGATGCTGGCCGCCAGTTTATGGCCCTTGGTAGCGTTGATTGTGCCTGAGTACCAACTGGGCACTGCCTACGGATTGTGAGTCTTTCTTAATATTTTAATTGATAAACAACTCGTACTAATAGTTTGGTCATTGCAGCTGCCAATCAGTGCAAAATTTGGGTCTCGCTGTGGTCACCATAGTCGCTGGCATGATTGTCGACAGCAGCGGTGGCAGTCATTTCTGGTTACAGCTCTTCTTTATGCTGTTCCTCTTGAGTAAGTTAATTGCCGTGTATGTACACTAGCCAGAAAAACTATGCGTACACCCTTTTTTTTAATTTAACAGCTATTGAAAGTCAAATCTTCATAGTAAAAAAAAATATATTTGGAAAGGTCGTTTAAATTCCGTTTGAATATTGCAACAACCCATTAAGTATCCCATTAAGTATCCATTGAAAATTTAAATTTTTGTGAACATCTTAACTTTTATCCTCGATTTTTAAACAAAATATTTTGATGCAAAAAAATGTTTGAAACAATTCTACAAGTGACTGCAAAAAAAAATTTTCAAAAATCTCTTCGCTATTTTTATGATATTTTGAAAATTGCTAAAAAGCCACTTTTTGAAAAGTATGAAAAAATGGGTTAAAATAATAATTTCTAGCAATTTTCAAAAAATCGTAAAAACTACTAGCCAGGAGATTTTTGAAATACATTTTTTGCAGAATTGTTTGAAGAATTTTTTTGTATCAAAACACTTTTTTTTGTGACCGATTAAAAAAGTTGAAAAGTAGACGTTAACAAAATTTCGCATTTTTCAATGGGTACTTAATGGGCTAAGGACATTTTTGCATCATTCAAACGGAATTTAAAATACCTTTCCAAACATATTTTTTTTAAAAGCTGTTAAAGTAAAAAAGGTTGTACGCATAGTTTTTCTGGCTAGTGTATGTATGTATATGATAACACACTGAATAAACAAACAATTTTATCTTTTTATAGTTTCCCTGATAGCGACCTGCGTTATTTGGGCATACGATCGCAAGCATCAGGGTAATCTGAATATGTCGCCGTCGCAGCGTGCCACATATCATACATCAATGTACGTGAATATTGAGTCTAGTTGATGGTGAACATGCTCATGCTATTGATGTTGTTTGTATTTGCTGTATTAATTGATTGTGTGTATTACTTACTCAATGCAGATCCAGCATTTAACTAACTTGAATCATTCTTTTCTCTAAATGCATCCAACTCAAGCTCAACAAAACGTGGCACCACGGATCGACGGCCTTTATTGGGCAACTAAAAACTAACTATATATCTATATATTAATATACCATATATATGTATTGTACGATAACCAATGTGATGTTGTTCGCTATCTTCTTAGCTATATATTTGTTTCCTGTTGTGTAACTTTGGCACTTACCGTGTTTCCTGACTAATCGCGCAAAGTATTTTGTTTTGTATTATTTAATTTAAGCTTCAATATTTACAAATAACTGATCCTTTACATATCAAGATTGAAACTATTGTTATTGTGATTGTGTACTTATTGTTGTTTATATTCTGTGCCAAAGATAAATGTTAAATAAAATAAACGTAACCAGCAAAACAATCGTTTAAATAAAACAAATTCAATGATCTTTATTCAATCACTGCGGACGGCAGTCCGCGCTAGTGACGAAAGCAGCACAAAGTGTGCGAAGGCGACTAGCATATATACACAGGAAGAATGGAATAATTGCTATGACTGTCCGATCAGGTCGAGTTATATATCGATCGAAAGGTATCAATTAAACTTACAAATGTGCATACTAAGACTTTTGAAAACTCACCTGGTTCGTGAGATAAACAGGTGTAAGTGGGAGGGGCAAATTTTAAATGATTGGAGCTAATGGGGCCGTTGGAGCCTTTTTGATTTTTTTTTTAATTTTTTACTATTCTAATCAAAAATACGCTTCGAATGACACCTTGATCATCAAAATCCGATCACTGGCTCAGAAGATAATTAATTTTGAAATTTTTGGTGCCCTTCTCAAAACGAGATGAAAAGTCAGTCTGTTTGTTTGTTTGTTTGTTTGTCTGTTTGTTAGTATCAAAGCGTTGATTTAGCTTAAAAGTTTGAATGAGGACTTGTTCCCGCTCAAAAATCTAGAAACGTTTGTTCTACGACTTTTTCGAAAAATCGCTAGTTTAGCGGGAAATCGCTAAAAACCGCTAAAATTAAAACCCGTATAGCAGTCAAACGATAAAAGCTACAGATGCGATCTATATATCGTTGAAAAGGTATTTTGAAGGGCTCTTAGGCATACCTTCAACGTTTTTTTTTTAAGTAATAAGGTAAACAGCTACAGGTGAAATAAGGTATTTTTTACCACATTTTAGCGATTTAAGAAAAATCTACACATGAAATCACACTAAAATATGTTATATAATATAGGCAATTAGATTCCGCGTTTTTTGACATATAAAACATATCTGTCAAAATTCGTTTGGACAAGATATTACCTATTAACTGAATATACCTTTTACCTTTACACTACTGCATGTACATATGCAGTATGTACACTGCTTGCAGCGTAATGCGGAAAATAAACTGCTTGCAAGTGGTGAACTCTTTTTGCGGCAGATAAATCATTTTATAATCAAAAATATAGAATCGTTTGTTCTACGACTTTTTCGAAAAATCGCTAGTTTAGCGGGAAATCGCTAAAAGCCGCTAAAATTTAAGCCCCCATAGCATCCAAACGATAGAAGCTACAGATGCGATCTATATATCGTTGAAAAGGTATTTCGAAGGGCTCTTAGGCATACATTTAAAGTTTTTTTTTTAATTATAAGGGTAAACAGCTACAGGTTAAATAAGGTATTTTTTCCCACATTTTGACAATTTAAGAAAAAACTACACATCAAATCACATCAAATATTGTAATTTTAATATTTCTGATGTCTTATTCAAAAATTTCTGATATCCCATAAAAAAACCTCTTTACGAGGTAAAAGTCTAGTGACGAAAACATTTTCATGCCCCAAAATTTCTGATATCCAATTTTGTGACGAATAATATTAGGTTTTACACATAAACTATTTTAAACAAAATTTTTGCATTCGGGGCACTGCGCAAAATAGTGAGTTTTGTTTGGTTAGAAGAATTGAGACATTTTAGCGCAATGTGCCGAGTGCCAAAATTATGTTTAAAATAGTTTATGTGTAAAACCTAATATTATTCGTCACAAAATTGGATATCAGAAATTTTGGGGCATGAAAATGTTTTCGTCACTAGACTTTTACCTCGTAAAGAGGTTTTTTTATGGGTTTATTTGTTTTGCATATGTGAACGGTTTCTTTTCTTTATTTTTTTTAGAAAATATAATATAATAAATTAAATAAATTAGCTAAAACATAAACAGAAATTCCAAAAATTTGGCTTTGTTAAATGTAGAAAATAAACAAAAGTTTCCATAACTCATTGGACTAGAGAAATTACAAATCTTTCAACTGATATTCATTGCACAAAAGAATAATTCAAGTTAAATTAGAAAAGTTAAATACAATTTTCCTTTCTTTTGAGAATTTGTTTGAAAATAGAAAATAATAATGATTTTGAGAGAATATGAAATGTTTTGAGAAAATAAAAAGTTTCGTTTACTATTGAATAAAAATGCATTTCCATTAAAGTTCGAACCGCATTTCGTATTTTTTGAGTAATGCCGATCCATTAATTAGCTGCATTTTGTTATTAGTTATCTCATAGTAATTATATTAGTAAAATATATATTGATCGTTTTCTAAACTTAACTAAGAGCATCGTTTTAAAATTTCCTCAACAGAGTTTTAGCGAATGATGATTTCTTGAACCTTTGCCATATAAATCATCGTAGCTCCTAACTTAAGTTAGTATTTAGAATTCATTTTGATTGATTTAATGTTTTTTTTTTTTTACATTTTTGGTCGTTTTTAATAATAAGAAATGTACGTGGACATGCTAAAGCTAAAAAGCATAGTACAAAAACAGAAAGATAGTTTCGTGTGTCGAAGCAAAAGTGATGAAATATATAATGGGGATTCCCCCCCATTGAGTTAACACACACCTACACACACATAAACATTAGCTATTGTCAGTGGTTATTCAGTTATTTTCTCTTCGTCTTCATCTTCTCTTTTCCCTTCCTATATCGTTGATTATTAATATTTTTAAATGTTATGCGTTTCTTTCCTTGTTATTCATCCACGTTTTCAGTTTCGTCGGCGGCCACAATATTTCGTTTGGTGGCACTCTGAATGCTAGCTAGATATTTCTCACCATCGAACCGCTGGCTCTCATCCTGTAGATCCTGTACAACACAATAATAACAATAATAATAATGGATAAGTTAACAAAATCATAATTTATAAGCAAAATTAAAAATTTACCAAATGTGTGAGCATTTTGTGTGTGTGTGTGTAAGCGTGCAGTTGTGTGTATCAGGGATTTTAACCGAAACGATTATCGGATTCAGTTGGGGTTTCGGTTATCGATATATAATTATAATTATAGTTATATTAATAATATAATAATAATAATTAAAAAGGCATTACTTTCTTAATGTTTCATTCACAAAATTATTTCACATATTCTTCAGTGTGATGTAATTTAGTTACATTTTAACAATTTTAATATTTCATTTAACAAATTTATTTTAATTGCGCTTATTCAGTGCTATGAAAATTCGATCACGAATATCACAAATAAAAATTCAATTAAAAATAAAAAAAGTTTAAATCGAAAATCAAAATATATAAATGACAAAATAGAAATATTTTTTTTATGTATAAAAAACTGAAATTAACCCTTATAAATGAAACGGTTACTAAACGGCTATTCCGGCTTACAGAGTTTTGGTTTTAAGGTTTCGGTCAAATGAAAATTTTTTTTTTCGGTTACGGTTTCAATTACGGTTTTAAATTTCAATAGGGTTTTACCGGTTGAAGGTTACGGTTTCGGTTAGGGTTTGAATCCCTGGTGTGTATGTTTGCTTGTGGATGTTGTGTGGATCTTATGTGCATGTCAAATTTAAAGTAAGATAAGCGTGCAGTTGTGTGTATGTGGATGTTATGTGGATCTTAAGTGTATGTCAAATTTACAGTTAGTTAAAGCCCAAGCATTTTGACTTTGCAAGTCTTTTTTTTTTATTATTATTATTTTACATATTATTATGTATATGGCATGTATATAAATGTGATGGATTATGTTTTGAAAAAAACGCTTACAACTAAGTTTGTTATATTTAAAACTAGATTTGCCAAATTGTAATTGTTATAAGTCTTGTTGAACATTAATTACAGTGTATTCGAGTGTGTGTGTGTGTGAATTATGAATTTGCTTCGGGTTGACCGGCAACTTTTAGTATATGTATGTAACTCTAGCGAACACTAAATCTGTTTCACAGCCAAAACACAGATTTCTTGAAAGTTTTACAAGTTAATTTCGTTAACATTAATGCTTATATGATTAGCCTATTGACTAGCAAGATTGTTATTCGAATGCTTTGCTTTTTTTTTATTATTAAAGAATACTGAGCATAACTTTTATGATCTGTTATATCTAGCTTTGGATTTGTTTGTTGTTTTTTTTTGGTAATTGTCAAAGTGTTTGAATGTAATTAAAAAAATTGTTTAGATAAGAGCACGATTATTGTTAAACTCCTCGCCGGAGTATGCATCACACATGGCCAAAGAGAACTCATCGTTCTCGCTATAGCGTTGGAATACAGCCCTGATCTGTGACTGCTGCTGCTGCTGTTGAAGCTGAAGCTGTTGGCTGCGGCATTTGATTGCCTGAGATGAGGCAGATGCCTCCATCGTATTGGTTATAATTTGTAATTGCTTGTTGTAGAGCTTGCGATCAGACTCGGAAGAGGGCTTACGATAATTGTTGTGACTAATTGTGTTGTCAGCTCTATCGCGTTCATATGAGATTATCTTGCGTTCGGCTGTGCTATCCACCGTAACAGTTATGAACTTTGATTGCATTGATTGTGATTGCTTGTTAGTTACTGGGTTTTGATTGCTAGCGTATTGATTTTGGGATATACATTCATATTGGTTATTTGGGACTTGATGCATTCTTTCTTGATCATCTGTAAGTTTTGTTGATGCGATTGCAGTTGTTATTAATGATGAATTATGTGCAAGAGTGAGATCAGCGCTGCTGGGCGATGCAATTGTGTGAGCATCAACTGGTTGATTTACCTTATTGCGTATAATCGACGGCACAGTTTCCAGCATCTTGAGCCATTCGGTTGGCAGCGCCCAGGCATGCGGACTCTTCGAGTAGTACATCAAGTGGTCCAGATCATACGAGACGCGTGCTGCAATTAATAACATGTTTACATTTACACCAACAAAAGCAACAATACGGTTTCCTTTGAAAGCTTCGATAGTTAACAAATCTTACAGGTGTTCGTCTTGAGAGGATTGACAGCACGCTCTTCTTCGAGCTTTTCGCGTGCTGCCTTTGATTCCGGTGTGGACTCCTTGCGTGAGAAATGACTGCGACGCGAGCGCGCCAGGCCATTCTGATTGCTACCTCCATTGGCAGCAGCTGTTGGTTCGGCAAACACTTCGTCATCGCCGTCCCCATTGTTGTTGCCCTGTCCGGCAGCATAATTGAGACCAATGCCGCTATCAGCCAATGGCAAAGGATTGCCCATCATAAATTGCGGTGGACCCGAGCCGGGCAGCGGTGTGGATGGCGTTGTAACCGGACTGACCAGCGATGTGCCATCAAAGGCAGCGCCCGCCTCCATGGAAGCCAAGAACTCTGAGCTGCTGAAATAGTCGTCCAACACTAGTTTTGCCACCTGCAATCACAAATATATACAATGATTAGATCAAGTTAACCGTGGCATCTTTACTGAGGATTACATACGCGCACTAGTTCGCAGCAGTCGCCAGTGATCTTGATGAGATGCTGGCCCACGTTGACCGTGAATTTGTATTCACCTACGGAAGCATCGTTTGTGGAATATGAATGCATAAGCAGCTGCTGATTGGGACGCAAAACTTTACCGGCAGCAGCTGCTGCCGCCGCAGCCGCATTGGCAACCTGCTGCTGGTGCTGGTGGTGGTGATGATGCTGCTGCTGCTGGTGCTGATGCTGTTGATGTTGATGATGCTGCGACTGCATTTGCTGCGCCGCTGCTGTGGCAGTCATGAAATTCTGTGCCGAATTGAAGCTCAAACGATTGGCCAGGCTGCTGTTGGCGCCCGGCGTCCGCGGCTGTACAGCATCATCCGAGTTCGACGAGTTCAGCGATGAGCAGGAGCCGCCGGCACCGCCTGCGGATGGTGCTGGCTCCAGACGCACTGGGGAAGCGTTACGACGTATGGTATCCTCCATTAGTTGCTTAGCGTAGCTGAAGAAATCAGAAAATGTAAATGAAATGTCTAATCGATGACACGCTGCACAAAAAACAGTTATTTTCGTGGCGTCGCTTAGCTTTTTAATTAAGTGGCAACGCCAAGGTCGCTTGAAAACGCGGGGTATGGCAGCTCAAGTTAACTGTTATATTTACGGTTGCCACTTAAAAATATCTGATTGAGCCAAAAAAAAAAATACACAAAATTTTTTTTTTCAGCTCAAGTTATTTTTGCATTTAATTAATTTATTTAGTAAAAATAAATACGTACTTCAATCTAAAACTATACAAAATAACTGATTCTGAACGGATGTAAAAATGAGCCCATTCGAAAAAAGCCAATTTTGGCGCAAAAACGTCAATTGTAGCAATCGTGGTTATATTATGAAATGAACAACTTACTTGATTTTATCTTCGGCTGGTCCGGTGATCTGCACCAAACGTTCCTTGGCACCAGGGTTGACTGCACAGGAAAATTATTTTTTAATAAAAAAGTGTCAGTAAATATATTTATTATATATTTTATTATTATTATTTACAAGTGTATTTGCATGATTTATTATGTACATAAAACGAGCCTTGATCCAATTAGTAAATAACAAAATAAAACAGTGGAAGATGCGAATTTGTTTTTTTTTGTTTGTGTGTGTGCTTTTTTTTTTGTGAGTGTGCGTGTGATCGTGCTTTGATGCAATTGCAGATTTGGAGATTAAAATGCGTTATCCCAGTAAAAAATAAAACAAGCCAATTTGAGACGATTACAAAGTTATGCCAAATGGATGCTTATGAATTTATTTCGTTCGTGAAGTTGAACAAATACTGCGTTTTACCTCTTTGAAACGATATTATTGTTTCGCTAAGTTCCTCAATCATGTGCACGCGTCGCCCTTTAATGCCCATAACTTTTGGGTCGGTAGGCAGAGAGACATTGGATAAAATGGAAGAATATAGGAATTGCCTTTGTCTGTGTCTCTAGGACGCCAAGAATCATCATCAAAACCAATACATACCCTTGCCAGAATCTGCATTACGTATGACCACCTCGTCCTTGCAGTACGTCTTGCCTGGAATTTTGGTGGGCTTTGGGAACTTGCCGGAGTTGCGTATGACTTCACCGGGTGGCAACAGCAGGTGCTGCTGATTGGGTGAGCCGACCGCAGCAATGGCAGCTGCCTGTGCGGCAGCAGCAACCGTTGCCGCATTGAAAGCAGCCGCAGCGGCAGCTGCTGCAGCGCCGCCGCCGACCATTGCACCCATGCCGCTGCCGACACCAAATGTGGGGGAGGTGCTGAGAAAGGTTTGCTGGTTGCCTACGACGCCGGCAGCATCGTGTTGATATTGCTCAGGGGGTAGCTATAAAATTATATATATATTTATTTATCATGGGTGTCACAGAAATCGCTAGCGAAATAGAATTCCGCTGAAAGCATTTCTGCGCGGAAATTTCCGAGGTACCACAGAACTTCGAGTGATTTTATTTCTTTTTTAGATTAAATTACCCAAAGGGTTGTTTAGCAACTTTTTTAAGTTTATCATTGCAGATCAATAAGTTTTTATTTTTATCCTTATTTAATTTATATAATTTAATTTATAAATAAATACCTCAAAAGAGCTATTTTTTAAATACTTTATTTAAAGAAAACAAGTGGTTCCATATATATTTATATTTTTTAAATACCTTACTTTGAATTCTGACAAAAAAATGTGGCATCGCTGACCCTGACTTCGAAAATCTAAATCGGACTATTTGGTTGCACAACGGAATGAAATTAAAGTGATATTCAAGCGGAAGCGATTTCTGTGTGTTATTAGCAGAAAGTACTTTTACTTATTTCAAATTAATAACATGTTATGGTCCCTGCCAGAACTGAATAATAATAAAATCTGTGTGGAATGCGAGTAACAACTCACCTCAACGTTGGACACTTGCTGCTTTGACTTGTAGTAGGCAATCGTGTCTTTGTCTTCCCAGCTATTGGCACGTAGTTCGATCAGTTCGAGCAACTTGAGTCGTGTCATTATGTTCAGACGTTCGTCCTGCGAAGCGTTGCGAAACCCAACGAATGCACGATCTAGCGTATCCTTGGACACTGCCTCCAGCTGCGGTCCATGGACGCGTAAATTGTGCAACAAGAGCGTTATCGATTCCGTTGTCGTGTTGCACGACTGCAGTCCAACAGTCACATTGTCAATCAGCTGTATCAACTCCTCAATTACCAAGTAGCTGTTCTTCAGCGACGAACGCGATTGTGTTTTGAGTGGACGCGGTGCCTCAATGTTTTTTACGGCCCTGCCCAGATGTGTATGCGCCATTTTGCCTCTGTTTTTGTTCCTGTTTTTTGCGTCTGTTTCTCTCTGACTCGTTCGATTGTGTCTGTTTGCTGTTAGAGCTTCTGTTTTGTTTTGTTATCTTTCTTTGGATTTTGTTCGTTCGATTGCGTGTGTTGAATGTTGCGAAAAATGTGAGTGTAAGAAGTCGTAGAAGCGATTCCGCACCTCCCCCTGTAAATGAAAATGAGAACACGATTGATTGATTTCAAATTGGGTCAAACTTATCCGTTACATCTGTTTTAAATGATTTATCGATATTGATCAGTTACAAGTGGAAGCGATAACAATTTGAGCAGCCCCTACAGTTATCGATATCAGTTACAAGTGGCAGCGATACCAATTCCAAATGTCCCTACAGTTATCGATATCAGTTACAAGTTGCTGTAAATCGCGGTATTAAGTTTAAATTGCGCCGTAGATACACTATTATATGCATGTAAGTATGTACATAATGTATGCATAGTGTTTATCATTTGCAACTCTGATAAGACCAGCAAGGCAAAAACTGATAAAATGAGATTTATTATGGTTTAATGCCGCTCAGGTTTGCTAACGTATATTTTTTTTAGCACAACATAATTTTGAAAGCTTTGTGAGTGATTCACTTCATATGAATGATAATTGCCAACATTCCAAAAACAGTTTGCATGAAACGGGCACAATGTCCGTTTGTTGAATGTTTCTTCTATATACACATGTCTCTCTGCGGCATTTAAGTTTCATTAACAAAAACGATGCGTCGCACGCCGTTGCCTGATTCGCTTAATTGCTGCTATGCTGCGGCGTGAGGCGCACAGATACATAGATACTGATTTTAAATAGCATTTACACACAAATATTACAAAAAAAAAAGCCGCAGCGGCAACACTTATTGAATCATATGTCGAGAATAGCAACAACAAATATGACTGTGACTGACTGCGACGTTGGCGCAGGCAGCGCTGTTGGCGTCGTCTTGGGCGTAGGGCAAGGCTAGTCTGCCGTTAAATATGCTCGTACCTTTACAAATCACAACAGTCTACCAGAACTTACAAAAATTATGGTTTATTTGTCGACCTGTCAGTTCACAAAATTTATGTGTCACCGCTTTTCCTATATTATTGAATAATTAAATGTATGTGCAGTCAATGGAAGAAACTACGCGTTGGCTGCGCAGCAGCGCTCCACTTTGTTGTAACTTTTTGTCCACTTTGCGTGCACTGCCAGGCCGAACCGCGGCAAATTAATGTTGTTGACGATGAAATTCCGTATTTAAATAACTTTATGCACTGTAGTTTAGACTCGTAATTAAACAATTAAACACTAAATACAACTATTTGATGGGAAAGCTTACCAAAAATCTCTGCGACTACTAGATATCTAGGGCTGCAACAAATTTACGTCAAGGTGCCCACACACGGCCTATGCTGCCAATTTAGCTTTTTTCCAAGTAATTTGCGTGCTCATGCAATCACTAAAAACTCATAAGTCCGATGGACGGCTTCCAACAAAAAAATAAAAAAAAAAACGCAGGGAATAAGACGACTGCTGAAAATCTTATAAATAAAACACATAAAAAACAATTAAGACCATAAAAACGGTTATTTTTGCGCATTTTTCATAATATTTTCAGCTTTTTTTTTCGTTTTTTCCAGTTAAAAACTGCTTCTTTTTATCAAAAGTTGGCAGCACTGCACACGACAAGCTTGTTCGATGATCGGCTCGAGATTATCGATAGCACTCTTGATAGTCGCAGACGACGCAGAGTTGCAATATAAAATCAGGGTTGTAGAGTAGCCCTGGACTATCGTGCACCTGATTCTAAATATTTTCACGAAAGCATCCCCCCTCCCCTTTTACAATCAATTCAATAATAAATTATTGTTGCGAATTAAAGTCTGTAAAATGTCGGAGAATTCGGTCACTGACGGTGACCCGCCTGCTGAAGAGGTAAGCAAGAAAGCTGATGTGGACGATGCGGGCGCCAAGCCGCTGAAAATGTCATTTGCCGATTGGAAAAAGAGCAAAGAAGCCAATGAGGCTGAATCCGCACCAGAAAAACCCCGCAACGGACGTCAGCCGCATAAAAGTGACAACAACAAACAGCAAAGTGGCAATAGAAACAACCATAATTTTAATAGCCACATCAATAACAACAACAGCAACAACTCTTTTACGTCATTGAGCCGACCGCCCCCAATGCCCTTCCCACTGATGTCGATGGGATTTGGTAATTTTGGACCGGGTCCCGGTCCATGTGGTCCGCCGCCGATGATGCCGCCGGCGCATAATATGGGCCCAGGTCCGGGACCGGGGCCACGCAACCATCGGCCACTGCAGCCGCCGCCATTTTGGCAGGACATGATGTCGCCGCAACATCGAACGCCGCCAATTCAGCCGCCAATGCCAAAGTGTCCCAGTTTATGGAATCTCGTGCCGAAGGATAAGGGCAATCAGCGTCAAAACAAGAATAACAACAACAAGCAACAAAATCAACCAAACAAAAAATACAAGACCAGCAATAATGCAAATAATAATAATTCAAATAAATCCTCGACAGATGCTGCTCTGATGCCGCCACCACCAGCACCTGGAGGCAGCAACAGTAGCACCAGCGGCGGCACCAACAGTAATTCAGCAAACGGAGTTGTCAGAAAGAAAAAGGGCGGCACATTTGTACAAATTGACGGCAAATGGATACAAAGACCCGAGGCGCCACCGCCATTGGAGGAGGCACCACCTGGCACCAAGGAAGATCGGCAGCGTCAGTGGCGAGAATACCGTCAGGCAATGAAGCCCTTCAAGAACCGGGAATTTCATAACTGGAAACGCACCGTTCAACGTCTGAGCAAATTGCCGCGTAATCAGCTGGATGAAAGGCAATTGGAACGCTTGCAAAAGGCCGAGGAATATATTGGCGCACACAAGGCCATGTTGACCATCAAGCATGCCGAGCACTGGGTGCAGCAGAATAATCAAAAGCCCGAAGCCCCTGGCACTGGCACTGCACAAGGTCAGGGACAAGTCTTTGTTCGCAAGCAGGCGATCGCCACATGGAATAGGAAACCAGATAACCACAATCCACATCAACCAGGCGCTGTTGCAGTGCGAAAACAACAGACCTTTGGCACGGGACGTGCCATCAAAGGCGGCGTTGGCGGCGATTATAGCAGCGTGCCTCCATTGCCAACTTCAGCACCACCACCGCCCATCGGACAGTTTCCCGATATGCCCTGTCCACCAATGACAGGCGGTTATTTTGGCCAGAACCAGGGGTACAACAACAGTGTGTACGGACAGGAAGCAGCGGGCAACAACAGCAATCCGTTCTACACCAGCTATAACTCAAATTTCACCAAGGGAGGCAACCTACTGCCGCCCTAGAATTCAGCATGGAGCGAGAGTTATACCTAATTTTAAGATGAGAGTAATTTCATCATTTTAGCCTGATAATGAAATAAATTTAATAACTTATTCCAAGGCAATCTCGTTCAATAATTGTACAACTAATGATACATCTTTTATCCGTCACATGCAGAGATAAAATGGATCTGGACCAGTGATGCCAAATATTTTCCGGAAAAAAAGACAAAACGGCCAAAGAACACAAGGAAAAAAAGTTGAAAAACTAAAAAAATAGGCAGAAAAACAGGCCAAACTTTTTTTTCCAATTTTTTTTTTAATTCAAAAGTACCAAAATGTTGACGTAGTTTCAACATTCATGTTTAGAGGTGAATTTTAGCGTACTGGGAAAGTGTTTTCGCCTTTAAGGCCCTATTCTCCTTCAGCTTGCTGTTTTTGGACCTTTTTTGAAAAAATTCTCATTTGAAAACGCAAAAAGATATTTGAATTTTGTTTTTTTTATTGAATTAGTAATGAATAAAAGAAAATAAAAAAATTTTTTTCGCCGCGATACGAGGGCTGTTCAAAAAGTAATGAGACTTTAAAGTTGGTGGTGCAAAAAAAAGGTGTCGTCACGGCGGCCACGATTCCGGGTCTCCGGAGCGTCGGAAATGAAAAAAAAAAACGGGGTTATAATCAGTATAGATGTAATTCTGGCCCGTAGTAAAATAAAAATTTTGCGATTTTTTTTGACAAAATGGCGGCCATTCAAAAAAAAAATTTCAATTTTGACCCATTTTTTTGTAGTTTAGTGTAAAAAAAAAATAGTAAAAAAAATCGTTTATTTTACTACGGGCCAGAATGGTGACAATTCTACGTCGATTAAACTTTGTTTCATCCAAATCGGTTCAGTAGAACTGGCGGAATCGTGGCCGCCAGCTCGAAAAACGTGGTTTCGAGATAAACGCGTTTTAAGTTTTGACTTCACATGCATTAACATTAACATTGCTGGATAAAAATGGCCATATCTCCTTAAGTATTTCGAATTTCTAAAAATCCTTTTAGGGGCATATTCACAACTACCCAAGCTATAAATAAATGCAAAAAAAAAAAGTCGAAAAAAATTTTTTGCTGAAAGAGAATAGGGCCTTAAATCGTTTCCATTTTCAAAAAGTTCCAAAATTGGCAGCATAGAATCCTTGTTGAATTCAATTTAATTGAATCTAAAAAAAAGACAGATTTTCGGATAGAAGATGTTTGAGATATATCCTGGCTGAAACAGTTAAAATCCAGACAAATCTATCCGAAAAAAGGTCAAATTGGCATCACTGATCTGGCCGAATGGAAATTACCGTAACGGTTGCATCAATGCGGTTTTATTTTCCAATAATATAGCTTAGTTTTAGTTGCCTTTGGTTGAACGACTGCGATCGCCCCTAAACTGTACTTCCTCCAATGGGGGCAGGCCGAGAAGCTCGCGACGCTTTCGCTTGCCGCGCCAGATGGCCTCTTTGAACAGATTACAGTAGAGCTCGACAGCGGCGGGCGAGTCATCATTACCCGGCACTGGGTACGTGATTAGATTTGGATTGCAATTGGTATCGACGACTCCAATAGTGGGTATGGCCATTTTGGCTGCATCTCGCACCGCCGTGTGCTGTGTGAGCACATTGTTCTGTGTGTTGAGGAAAATACACAGATCTGGCAGACGTGTCACAGCTTCGAATTGGACATTCGCATTGGTAAAGATGCCGCCACGCCAGAAGCGCGTGTGGGAGAACTCGCCCGCCTCCATTGCCTTCTGCTCCACAAGATGCGCATTCAGGGCATTGCGATTGAAGAATACTATGATGCCGTCCCGGAAAGCAATGTGTGCCGCAAAGTTGAGTGCATCGCGCAAGTGCGCTGCTGTCTTGTCCAGGTCGAAGATCAAGTGACCGAGGCGACTGCCATAAAGGTACGGCCGCATGCGGTCGTCCAGGGAACCCTCCTTGTGGCCATAGTGCACGCGCGCATTGAACAGATCCCGCACTGTAAATAGATTGTGCACTTGAAAGTAGTCCGCATGCTTCAAGACTCGCTCTTCTATGACTGCAATGTCCTCCGGTTCACCATTCTTAGCGGCGGGTGTGGGAGCGGCTGCGGCTTGTGTACTTTGAAGGCGTCCTTGCAGAGCGCACAGCTGGCCGAAACGAGGCACTGAAAACGAAAAGCATTGCAATAATGTTGCATTTTATGTCATCAACTCACAATTATTAAAAGTTTTTCTCAACATTCTTTTTCGCGTGCTGCGGCCGCTGTTTTCATAACATTAGGGTTGTTGATAATATATCAAAATATCAATATATCGATATTTTTTATAAAAAATGATATATTTATATCGCGATATTAGATTTGCCGATATATCAAATATGCGATATTTTTTATTGATATATTATGATATTTGTGATCTGTGATCTGGAAAGCAAGCGAGTAAACTCATAACCGCAGCGGATAGAAATGGATTTTTAAAGTTTGTTTTAAAGTCTGTAAAATCCAAATATTGGAACTAAACTTACCGAATCTGAAATAAATCTATTCATATTTAATATGTAATACATTAAAACTTGAATCTCATTTTTGTTTGCCTAATATATTAATGATAAATATATATAACCTAATGGAAAAAAACTGTAATTTTATGAAATATATTGTTATATTTGATAAATAAGACTATCTATTTTTATTGTGGGGCATATTCCCTTTTTTTTTGAAAAATGGTAAAAAACAAAATTATCAATTATATCGATATATCGATATTTTAAAATGATATATTAAATATCATTTTGACATTTTTTTAAAACAGAAAACGATATTTTAAAAATATTCGACAGCCCCACATAACATGAAACCAGTGTGACCGTGTGTAGAACATAAAGAAATACCGAAAACTGCAATTGGCAAATGCAAGTGCCACCTTGTTTTTGGCAAGCTTAGCCAAGGTTGCCACATGATTTTTTTTACAGTCAGGCAACTTTCATGGGCAAAAGCAAAGCGAGCGAGCGAGAGAGAAGTATTCGGATGTTTGCAAATATTGAACGCAATAATAATGTTTAGATAGATTATTGTAAAATTAATCATGGAAATTGAGCAAACGCCCCCAAATGCTGCCACATCTGATACGAATTCGACATGTGAGTACATGGATGCCGAGGGTGAGCCAGAGCAGGAATCAGAACTCAGCGCTGGCGATCTCTACCAGGAGGAGGAGGCGGAACTCGCCGAGGCGGAGCAACAGGGTCACAGTATTATCTCGGAGCTGCGTGATGAGCTGAGCACGCGACCACGTTCCGCGCTCAGCCCAGACACAGCAGACACAGCTACGGGACAATCAAGAGATTTGGCAGCCTCCGTAGAATCGCTGGCGCTGAGCACTTCGACGAGCGCCAAGACTGAGGACAGCGGCAGTACAAATGCCTTAGACGAAGATCTGTATGATTATCAGCATGACAGTGTGTGGCGAGGTCAGAAGAAGCACATATTCATTTTAAGCGAGGCTGGCAAGCCCATTTACTCGCTGCATGGCAACGAGGACAAGCTAGCCACATTATTTGGCGTCATCCAGGCGCTGGTCAGCTTTGTTCAGCTCGGTCAGGATGCGATTACATCGATACACGCGGGCAGCATTAAATTTGCCTTTATGCAGCGCAACTCGCTTATACTGGTGGCTGCGTCTCGCACCAACATGAGCATTCAACAACTACAGCTGCAACTGAGGTGAGTAACAATTAGTATTGTGAGTAATTAATGCTGATTATTTGTTTTTTATCTTCTAGCGATGTATACTATCAAATACTCTCTACGCTCACGTACTCCCACATGTCGAAAATATTCGAAAAGCGTAAGAATTTTGATTTAAGACGTCTACTATCCGGAAGCGAGCGCCTGATTTACAATTTGTTGGCCAATGACAGCAGCAATGCCCGGGGTATGTATCAAATCTAAACTCAATTTTCAACAACTATAAAGTGTATGTTTCTTTGCCATCAGTTTCCAACAACATTTTTACATTTCTGACCAACTCTATACGGGTCTTTCCATTACCGACTGCAGTGCGTTCGACCATCGTTAGCGCCATACAAAGCAATTGCTCAAAGATCAAGAAACTTGTATTTGCCGTGCTGATAGCCAACAACAAGTTGATTGCCTTGGTGCGCATGAAGAACTACTCAATACATCCGGCTGATTTACGTTTAATCTTCAATCTTATTGAATGCTCCGAGTCGTTCAAGAACTCGGAGAACTGGACACCAATTTGCCTGCCCAAATTTGATATGAACGGGTATTTGCATGCACATGTTTCGTATCTGGCTGATGATTGCCCGGCATGTTTGCTGCTAATGTCCGTGGATCGTGATGCCTTTCACACATTGTCAGAGGCCAAGGAACGCATCACGGATAAATTGCGTCGCAGTCTTTGCCTGCAAGCCATTAACGAGGAACTGCAGCAACCGTACAATGCTAAGCTGTATCAGCAGGTGGTGAACATACCCGATCTGCGACACTTTCTGTACAAACCAAAGGCAACAGCACAACTACTCTGCCCAATGCTACGGCATCCGTACAAATCTCTGCCAGAATTTGAACGCCTAGAGGCCATCTATTGCAGTATGCTGCATCGCATACACAACAATTCCCGGCCGTTAAAGCTAATCTACGAGGTGAAGGAGCGTGAAGTTGTGCTCGCTTGGGTGACAGCAACCTATGAGCTGTACGCGGTGTTCGAGTCCATTGTGGACAAGGCAACAGTCATTAAGAACGTAGACAAGCTGATCAAATGGATTGAAAAGGAATATGATGTGTACTTTATACGTAACCATGCGACATTCTAAATACTTTTTAATTTTTTAACAATCCCCTGTTCATAATGATTAAAGCCCGCATTTGTATAGTTATTGGCGAATTATGATGAAACATGCCCGCTTAATTGTTAAACAAACGAAGATGTTGCTCTGCTGCAGTTGTATCAAGGTTTACTATATTACTATAACTGATTTTTATATGTTAGTGCATTTGTATGCCATTTAATAAGCATGTACATTTGTAATTTAAAGCATTAAGTAAATTGAGAAGCTAATTACTGTCTTTTTCTTCTTGATGATTTATGTCATATAAAAGTTGATTTTCAAAAAAATAACGCTCGTTAATTCAAACCGTGCAACCGTTGTGGAACTGTGGTGAAATGTTAAGCGTACGTGAAGTTGGCTGCACGCAAAATATCATCTCACTTGAAGTTGGCTGCGCGATGCGCAAGCTTTGTCGTTTTCTTCTCCGTTATCCTGCTGCTCACTTGACATAAAAAAGGCTTCCTCAGTTGAGTACAGGATATAAGCGTGTGCGGTACAAAAACGCGCCAGGAAATCAAAGTTCGGAAAAATATTACACACACACAAATGCAAGTAAAAAAAAAGTTAAAAGTTTACTAGTGCTAACAATATCAGGAATATCCAAATTCAATTTCAACAAATAAGTGATATTCGGATGGCGAAAACAATAAGAATATGCAACTGTATATTCAGCCTTTTAGCTGCTGCTGTCACCGCCTGCTTGCTAACTCCCTTTTTAACATGCGCCACGCAATTTTGGGTGTTAAATGCTCGTGTATCTGTCGGTTTTTGCGCGCTAAGCTACGTCGGGCAGCGGCAGCGACAGCGGCGGCATTAATACACGTCGTCTACTTCACCCACACCCACGCACACAAACACACACTCTCACGCTCGCATACACAGCAGCGGCGCGCTCAGTGTGCACGAAAATAGGCAGAAATCAAGCAACGAATATACTACTATTTATGTATTTATGTTCATGTCCTTTTGCGCTGTGTGTGTTTTATGCTGTCACTGCTCGCTGCTCTGCTGCTGCCGCGCCGCTTCGTTAGTTTTGCGCGCGTGTTAGTTAGACGTATGTGTGTATGTGTATGCGTGTGCTTGGGGTTAGTGTGCAAATCATTTAATTTATTACTAAATGTATTTTTATACACATTTCTCGTGCACTTTCCGTTTCGCGTTCATTTCGTTTGCTCAACCATTCGTCGTTAATTTACCGTTTGCTTTTTAAGCCAAATTCGTACTCTCATGATTATAACAACAGCCAGTCAGCAACAACAACAACAACAAGAACGGCAACAACAAGTCGTCCTGGCAGCCAAAGTTTCACCTTTGTGCTTAGCAGACGCAAACGCACACACACACATACGCATGCACACCAATACCAAGAGCAACACGGACACGGCGTGTCTTTTTGTGTATCCTAGAGTTATTTTTTTGAAAGCAGCAGCAGCAGCAGAAGCTGAAGCAGCAAACTTGCAAAACGCGCGCGTGTGACGGCAGAGCAGCGGTTTTTCTTATGAAAGAAAAAGGAAAAAAAAATAGAAGTGTAGGAATCTATTTTTGCGGCTAAAGTTTTGTGCCGTCTTTTCGCTTTTATGGCTTCGCGTTTTCGTTCGTCGTGTGCTTCAGTTTGTGTGTGAATGTGTATTTTGTGCAGTAAACTTTTTAAGTGCAGCATTATTCTTGAATTTTTTAATAATTGGAAAAATTCTGCAAACATTTTGCGATTACGAATGAGTTATTTTAATAAAAATTATTTATGTATACACAACGCATAAAATTTTTAGCACAGACTATGCAACATTTTAATTTTACGGATGCCGAAAAGTATGCAATTTAATAACATTTCACATTTTTGGGCGCGCAAATTTGAAATGGAAAAACGTGAAATTTTCAAAAATCAATTAAAAATTAAATAAAAACAATTTAAAAAAAAAACAAAATGCAAAATTCGGTAAATTAATTAACTTTATTTTAAAATTAGTTTGGTGTCAAAGTTAAAAAAAAAACCAAAAAAAAATTGGGAAATAAAAATAAAATTGAGAAAAAAAATACCAGAAATTCGAAAAAAATTCAACAAAAATTCTGATATTTTTTTCAAAGCTCTAGCTCAAAAAACAAAAAAGTTGACTTTTTCGGCCGAAAAAACTTTTCTCAAAAATTTCAGAAAAGTTTGTTCCGTTTTTGCCCAGCGCGGACCACTTTATCACTTGGATCAGGCGCGCGGAGAGCCGTTGCATACTATTAAGCTGAGGCCAATTTAAATTTTATTTACAGAATATTGCATACTTCCAGGCGGGCCAATAAACTCACGTCCTATTGCAAATAATCAAATCTAATTTATTTCACCGTTTAATTTGAAAACAAACTAAAAGTTAAGAAGATAAAAATAACAAGAAAACAACAATCAAAATGATGCGTACAATTTAATTTAAAAACAACATGAAAATCTAAATACTACCAACTGCTGCCACAAATAAAAGCCTCTAACGAAATTAAAAATAGCAAAAGAAAATCCAATCTCCCTTAACAACTGCAATAACATACAACACTAAAGGCAACAACGACAACAGCAACAACAGCAACAACAATTACAACTACAACAGCGACTATCACCGACAAATACAAACGGCAATTTTGTATTAATTTTATTTGCGCATACATTTTGCCGCGTGCTTATAAAAATTTACATAGAAACCAACACCAAAACAAGCATCAACAATAGCAACAACAACAACAACAACAAAAACAACTGCTGGATGGCAATACGGAGTACAAAAAGAAGGTCCTGGTTAACTGCTGACCCAGCCAACCTACGACTTTAGGTTAGTATGAATTTCCCGTTTCGACTTATTGCAAAGCGAGAAACAGACTAAAAAGAACTTTCCGCAAGCAAGCAGGGCTAAGAGATACCCTGTAGCACATCTATGATAGACTGCTGATGAAATTGTGTATTCTTACTGCTTTTAATTGTGTGTAAACAAGCTTTTAGTTTTCTTGAGATCAACGATAGTGTTTATTAGCCGATTAATTAAAAAATATTTAGCCTAGAAAGAGGAAAAGCTTATTGACAGATGCCTTAATATTTAATTGTCCATCTAAAATGTTTTTTTTTTTTATAAAAAACAAAAAATTTCACTATTTTTGCCTTTTCTCTGCTAAAAATAATCATACAAAGTCGCATTTTCCATGATACAAATTTTCTTAGTTTTGTTAAACTCACTTTTTGCTCATACTTGCTTACAGGGTACTAAAAATGTCCCTTTTTCTTTTGCATTCGTTTAACATTATGGCGCGTATGCTGCTTCTTCTTTAGTGCTTCTTTTTCTTTTTCTGTCTCTTTTATTTTTGTTGCTTATCCTTTTGCCCGGCTGCTGATCAAATAGGCATCATTTGCCTGGCAGGCAACACAAAAAGGTCGGCAGCAATTTCAAACGACAGTCAGTTGATGACTCTGTTGACATGAAATAAAGACTAGAGGGAGATAGGGCAAGAACAAGAGAGAGAGAGAGAGAGAGAAAGAGTAAGCAAGAAAAAGCATCTTTATATTTATCTATGTGTGTGTGTGTGTTTTTGCTATATTAACCCTATTTTTGACGTCAATTAATGACTCGGCATCCGGCAGACATTTCGGATGAAATTTAATTTTTTTGCCATATTTCTTGGAGTCGACAGCGACTTCCGGTCACTTCCGTTGCCTATTTTTAGGCGATATATAAGAAATTGCAAAAACTAACTTAAATTAAGCGTATATATGCGACTGTTACTCACTGTGTAGGTGTATGTGTGTGTGCGTGTGTGTGCATGTTGTGAAAATGAAAGCGTCATGGCAAAATCGTGTCCGTGTCGCTCTGCCAGCTCGTTTAACCCCACGTGTAGAGCTCTCAGCCTCTCTGCTGGCTGAGTTGCTCGTTTTATCATGCACACACACGCACAGTCACCCACACAAGCACTCAGCAAACCCACATACACATACATACAAACACCGGGGCAACATTACGAGCATTGTGCGGAATTTATTGAATTTTTATTGGATTTCTCTTGCGTAGCAGCAGCAGCAGGAGCATTTCTAGCGCCATGCTGGCTGCTGTGTTGTCTCGTTAGGCGTGGCATAATTCATTATGTTGACTCACTCCCTTCCCAACCCAACCACTCAACTAACCCAACCACCCAACCACCCACAGTCGGCAGAGCAACCCACTGGCGTGCTTTGCATATTAATATGCATTCCTGTGGGCTCAATTTATGATTTAAAGAGCTGCTCCTGCTCCATTTTCAACTTCCGCCTGTTGCCTAATCACTACAACTTTTCGCTCTACCCATTCTAAATTTATTTACAACACATTTTAAAGATATTATTTCGCTGCAAAGATCAAAACCAGACGCTTTGGGCTGCAAAACTGAAACCATATTCATGTCCATGACCCACAAGTTTACCTTTCGAATTGAGAGCTAGGTTTTTCTTTTTTTGCCTATTGGCCAATTGCCACAAGCCAAAGGACGTTTCCTCCAGCCGTCAGTTGGCCAACAAATTGTTTGTCAGCCATATGATTGTGGAAAAGGCTTTAAAACTTCCAGACGTATTTTGCTGACAGGCCACAAGAAAGCATCACGAAGCTAAAGTAACTTTTTTTGACAGCTGTTTTCAGGCACTGTGTAAAACTATTTTTCAAAATATTTCATAACGGAAATACGACTTCGTGTCAAGACTTATTTGTGAGTTAAATACTACATTTCTTTTAAAGATATTTTAAATATTATTTATAAGCTCAGATATGAATATTGAATGTTATTTTATTTTTAAATTCAACATTATTAGAGTAGTTAAGAACTTTTTTAACAGCCGTTTTCAGTCTGACGTTTTCTATTTTAGTAGTAGAAGAGAATTAAATACTAAATTTATTTTTTCATCTTTCTTTTAAACACCTTTAAATTATTCTTTAAGTTATTTAAGAATCTCATTGACTTTTCCCCATGCTACACAATGGATTTGTAGTCGAGTTTTACGGATATGTGTACTTCATACATTTTTGTAACTTTTGCTTAAAGTTATGTAGCAAAAGTTTTCAATATCGTTGCTTTGCGTTGCGTAAGGGATGCTATCGGCTGACCCCTGACCCCCGACCCCCGACTCCTGTGCCCTGTGTTCCCTGCACCCACATTTGCTGTGGGCCACAGCAAACGTTTAATATTCACGCTTGAGCGCACTTTCAGCGAAAGAACTGCGGCGGAAAATAAAGGAGAAAGGCACAGAAAGAGATACACAGAGAGAGAAAGAATAAGAGAGAGTGGGGTAGACGGAACTCGGAAACTGACAGGCCCAGTAAAATGTGTGAACTGTTTGACGCTTATCTATGCTTCTGCTTTTGACCAAATTTTATTGCCTCTTTCCAGGCCAAGTGTTTCGTTCCGTTACTTTAGCCCATCCGCTTTTCACTTACAGCCCGTAGAATTGTTTGTCTATATATTTTGGTATATAGAAAATCGGATATATAACAGCTGTTTCTTATGCAACTCAACGAGCTCTCATTTCTGTTCATTACTAGCAACTATAAATATATTAATCATACGCCATGTTATGCGCACATCTTGCCGCTAATGAAGAATGAAGAAAATTAAAAGCATTTAAGGCGCTTTAAATGCAATTTAAAATGAAGCCTGTTTACATAGCCGGGCATGTCCTGACTGTCGACTGAGGTCCTGCCTCAATGTGATGGCCGACAAACGATTGCAAAAGTGTCTTTCCTCAGTTTTTCTTTCTTTTTTTTGCTTCTTGTTACTGACGTTGTTCGAGCTCGTGATTTCAGCTGCCGGCGCTTGCAACTATCATTCAACTTTTACAGTACGTGTGTGTGTACGACAGTCGGGCACAAAACAAGCCATACCAACCACAGTAATAGTCTGTTGAGCTATTCAGTTCTAGTCAGGCCATCAACGGAAGTGCTCGTCGCCATTTTTAGTGCACTTCTTGAAAGTGCGCACATTTCCGTTTGGCATCAATGACTCGCCCACTGCCCCACGGCTCAGGACACGCCCCCCAAGCCACCCGCCCACTAGCTATAGCATTGCTTCCTTGCTGTTCCTCTTTCACTTACTCTCTATTGCTTTCTATCTTCTCTTCGTTTTTATGTTTCGTTGGTATTGCCGTTGGCTGTTGGCTTTTTACTTTTGCTGATTTTAATTTTGGTAAAAGTTGTCACATTTGATTTTTAGCAATTGTTTGGTTTTATGTATCCTGCCTCGTTCGCAGTTGTTGTCTTAACTTACTTTGCTTCTTCTCTGTTCTCTCTTGTCTCTCTTTTTTCTTTTGCTTTTTATTGCCTTCGTTTTTTATGTGCTCGCAGGGCATCTCTAATGGCATTCAACTGGCGCTAGTCCAGATTGGCTTTAATCCTGCCTCCTCTGCCTGTTGCTTATGACTGCAAAATTGCGGTTGAAAATGTGATGTAAGCGGAAAAGCTTCAACTAGATTAAAGTACGTGTGTTTGTGTGTAAAGTGTGTAGATGAAGTCAATTCGTAACTGTGCAATTTCGAGCGACTTAGCTGAGAGATGTCAGAAGTCAGCTGATAAAAAGCAATTACTATCTCACAGATACGAACGAATATAGGAAATGAATAGGAAATGTAATTACTTTGCCCTGCAGCACTTTTTTTCTGTTTATTAATGCTGTGACAATTGATCGGAGCCTGCTAAAAATGTGATGTTATCACAGCCACAATTCAGATAGACTAGCTAGATAAGTCAATGAAAAACATGTAACTATGCCAAGAAATACTATATTTAAAACAGTTTGCTAAGGGGGTATTGCTGTTTGGGAAATTTTTTTTCTAATTTTTGCACATTTTTATAGCTTGGATATTCGAGAATATTGTCTTTTGAAATTCGAAATACTTTAGGAGATATGGCCTTTTATGTCCAGCAATGTTAATGCATTGCACTGATTGCGCCCGTAGTTCTGAGCCGATTTCGATGAAACAAAGTGCAATCAACATAGAATTGTCACCATTATGGCCCCTACCTCAATCATAATTTTAAAAATTTGTTTACTATTTTTTTTTTGCACTAAACTGCAAAAAAAATTGCCCAAAATGGATTTTTTATTTTTTAATGGCCGCCAATTTGTAAATAAAAATCGCAAAATTATGATTGAGGTAGGGGCCTGAATTACATTTGTACTGAATCTAACGCCGTTTATTTTTTCCATTTCAAATGATGCGAAGTGGAGTTATCCGTCCCGCCATCAGCATACCGACAACTTTTTGAACAGCCCTCGTACCAAGTATGTTCTTAATACAATAAATAAACAGAATTTAAGAACATTGTAAATGTTGCGAACATATGTTTAGCCCAAATTAATATGTTATTCACACTTTCCAATATATAAATACTGGAGGATATTTAAAATAAATTATTTGTATCTATAAGATACTAGTATAAACAGTTATAGACCGTCTTGAAGAAGCTGACATAATATACTCATAATAGTAAGAGCTAAACAAGCAATTACCAAAGCCTAAAGATATTCATCGCTGTTCAATTTTATTAATTTACTTGAATTATAAATTAGCATATCAATTATTTTTAATCAACTACCAAAACATTTAGTCAATTGCATGAATCAATTAATTTATTATTTATTAAATACGTGTTTATTATTTCTAGCCTATTTAATTGCCCTTTTGTCATGGCTTATTTAATTTCAATTTAATGCAGCTCTCGTTGCATTTGGCCCCAAGCGGCTTTCAACTAAGCCAACTTAATATAATATGCATTCTTGGTAATTTCTTATGAGCTTAAGTTGAATGCAATACGAGTACTTAAAGTGATTGTTTGGAAGATTCGCCCACGGCTGCCTTCCAGACGGACATAGATACAGCTTAATATTTAAGGCAACTGAGGCTGTCTCTTTTTGATTATACAACCCAGATGCTTCCCTCTCTCTGTCGCACTCTGTGCCTATTTCTGTCTCTATCTCTATTTTCGTGTGACATTGCCGCCTGGCTGCATTTTGTACATGAACACGAGATGCATGTTATACAGCTACGCCCAGACTCAGGCCCAGGATGACACAGAGAGCGCACATGCTGTGACAGCAGCGCCAAAAAAAGCAGAAAACTTTGAAAAGACAAGTGAGGGCGACTAGCAGATACCCTGCATATCAGTTTTGTATAACTTTATAGACTAAGTTCCCTCTTTATATAGCCAAATTTCCCTTTTTATTCCGCACTTCCGATCATAGATAGTTCAATATCTTCTTAATCGATTTAGTATGAAATATTCAGAATATACAATTGCCATAAAAATAAGTACATCTGCGAGGATCAACAATTTATCTTCTCAAGTTCACTTGAAATTTAGTTTTTTTCGATATGGCAAGCAACATCCTCCATAACTATCTCCCGATTTCTATGAAATATTCAGGATAAGTATTAAATATTTATCTTCTAAAATGCGGTTATAAATGTGCTTATGAAAATTGGTGTGAAGTCAAAATTTAAGAAATTTGAAAAGTTTAACAAAAGTAAATTTAAATGTTGGCTTTTGATGTTGATCACGAATATAAAAAACTAAAACTTTTAAATGCCTCATCTTTTCAACCCATTTACTGAGTAACAAATGAAAGGAAAATTTGAACTTTGCTAAAAGCGAAAAACGCTACAAATTTTCGTTAGCGTAGCATTTGGAGCGACATTTTTACGCTCTTTCAAGCGAAATAAATATGAAAATGTTTGCGACTATTTTATGCGATATATTTATGCTTAGCTATATGTGTGTGATTGTGTGTGAGTGTGTGTGTGTGTGAGTGTGTGCTGTAGACCTACAACAAAGCCAATAAAATGCTGTAACCTCGAAAAGTTCAATTTTTTGTATACATTAACATTGAGATGTGCTTGACAATTTTTCACTTCAAGCAACAAATTATGCCGTGGCACAGCATTGGGCGCACTCACACACACACTCACACAAGCTCCGTTGGGTTTTCAAGGATACCCCTGATCTGCCCCCCTCCCACGTGTCCTGTTCTCTTGCCCCTTTCCCTTGTTTCGCTCATGTCCGCCTTGGTTTAAATGCGTGCCGTGCTGCCGCGCCACCGACTTTTATCTAAAAGCGCACTTAGCCCAAGTAGGCCAAGTAGATTACGGCCAAAGAGCTGGCTTAGACATACATACATATTCACATGCATATTCCCACATAAAAGTATATATAGTCTAATTTCTGTGGGTGCTTAGCAATAATAATTAGTTTTAGTACTGTATTAATTTTTCAATATTTAACATTAACTTGCAATTTGCAAAGTGTCATTGCCTTTATAAACTTTCGTTTTAATTTGATAAATAATTCAGTAAACAATATACAAGTATAACCTTTTGAGAATTCTAAAACAATAAAGATTATAGATACAAGATTCCGGATACTTGCATCTATTATATTTTATCTTGTGTCTTGTAACTAATTAGTAAGAGTATATTAAATACTTACATAAGATACTTCATTCATGAATTAAGATACAAGACACAGAATGCAGAATGCAAGCTTAAGGATGCTAAATACACGTATCAAGTTACCTTCTACTTGAATCTTTCTTTTTTGTTGTATCTTTGTAAGCAAGTCGAAAGCTACAAGACAAGATTTCTTATTTGTAATAAAAGATACAACGATGATGAATGGAAAATATATTATACTTAATTTAAGTATATAGTAAAAGATATACTATTTGTAGATATGCAAAAGTATGTAAAATTTATTTATTTTTATTTATTTATTTAATTTTATTTAATATCAACTAAATTCCGTTGACCAAATGAATTTATAAAAATTAAAATAAATAATTGTCTTGACATAATAAGAAATTCATATATATATATCCATCCAAAAATGTATGTAAAATCGTTTGCATTACTGTTGGTGTAGATTTTTGTGAAAATCAATAAATAACTTTTCTTAGTATTTTATTATATTTGATTTCTATATTATTTTTATTTATTTGTTATTTTTAAATTTGTCAAAGAAATAACTATCTTGTCTTACTATAAATATTTATTCTTTGTGATATATTCCAAAACCTTTACTTATTTTTGTCTGTTGAGTAAATAAGCCGTTAGATTGTTACATGGCTCAAAGATATTCAAGTTCATAAGCTATAGCCCATTATCCATGTCGCTTATTTACCCAACGGCTGCCATCAAGTTTGTGCTTATGTTTTCTTGGGAAAACTTTATAGACAATGCATCCAGCGATGTTTTAATGATATAAACAGCAAACACTTGAGCAAATTGCGCATGTAAACAGCCCAAGGAAGCGCTTCCAAGTGGGTTAAACAACGACATCGACAACAGCAACAACAAACATAATACCGGGTGCTAGACCCTGAAAAGTGATTAAAAAAAAGTGTAGAAGCAAGAAAACTTGTTGTACAACAACGGGAACAACAGCAGCAGCGGCAACGGAAGCTGTGTTGACAGCGTTGCTGGTTATGTCCTTGGGAAAGGTTTTAAGCGAACCGAACTGAATCGAGCCAAGCTGAGTCGAGTCGAATCCTGTCGCATCGCATCGCGTCGAGGCTAAAAAAGCCTTTTGGCGCAATAACGGCACAAGCGTTACAGTTTTTTTTCATTATAGAAAACCCTAATTGGAAAAGTGTTTTGGGCTGCCACTCGAAGCTTTTAGCTCAAATGTCAGACAATGGAAAATGGAACTGTAAGAGGATGCGAGACGATGTTGTCCGATTTGTTGGCTTTTGAGGGTCGCTTCAGGGGGTAGAGCTAAAGAGGTAAATTGGTTTGGCCAACAGAGTGTTGGGTTGAGTTGGGTTTTTTTTTGGCTCTTGTCTGTTCCCCGAAGCGCAGCTGCTTGAGCTTATTTAAGCAGCGAGAGCGAAAGAGAGAGACAGAGAGAGAGAGAGTGCTCAGTACACAAAGGACAACAAAGAGTCGAGAGTTTTGAGCTACGACAGCCGGCGAACAATTTGTCCTCAACATTGCAATCGCTTTGCTTGTTGCTGTGCTTTTGTCTAATTGTTAACCATTTTTATTAGTATTCTCTACAAGAGTGTGTGTGTGTATTTATATTTGTATTTTGTTGCATTGTTTAAAAGTCACACATTGTGCAACAATGTCTACATTCGAGTCTGCAAAATAACATTTGTCTAATGAAAGGCGCCATTACTCTCAGTTTTTCTTCCTCTGCCTCTCTCGCTCTCGCTCTCTTTCTAAACACATGTCTGCATCTCATTCTCTCTGTCTTTGTCTCCGCTACACGCTTGTCTATTTTCAGCATATTACCTATTATTTTGTTATTATTATCATTATTGTTGCCAAGACAGCTCTGAGACATTAGATGACCTGAAGTGCACATCCATCAACATGTTGTCAGAGCACAAAAACAAAAGAAATCTCATAGCTGAGATAACTGAAGTCATAAGATAACCGAGATGACTTTGTGCTCTTATTAAATTTCCAGAAGTATGGAATTTATAACAAAATATATACTCATTTAAAAGATCTCCGCAGATTTTTATGGCAGTTGTTATTAAAAACAATCGAACAAAATGTCAGTGTTCCTGTAATCCAGAGTTTGTATTAATTGTAGTGTAAAAAAAATTGTGAAAAAATCGCAGATACTTTTGAAACTTAATATATTTTGTTTTATTTATACATATTGCTTTACATTTTTTGTATGAATATCTGTAGTTAAATTACCATAAAACTTGTATTTCGCTTTTTATTAAAATTCAAATATATATACCAGTGTATACATAAAAAATGCCGTTCTGTGAAATTCAGGGCATACAAATTCCTTTTATTAACATATCTGTCATAAAATTCACTTGAAGTGCAACGAATTCACAGATACTTTTGTAGCCTTATATATTTGTTATTTATATTTACGGCTTATAATTGCAAGCATGAATACTTGCTAATTCCATTTAATTGCACAGTAGAACAGGAGTTCTGGCCTTTCAATTGAGTCCGTAAACCAGTTATTAAATTTGTGATACTCATACTTGCAACGAGAATCCGGTGCAGTTGCAACTGGACGTGTCGTCTGGCTTGTGGTCAATTACAACATGATAGACAAGTCAGCATGGACTCGGAATTCTAATCGTCAGTTGCTGCAGCTGCTAGCAAATTGTGATTTGCTCGTTGAGCAAGCCGCAAAAATTGCAATTACTAGGGTGAGCATGTGTGTGTATGTATGTGTGTGTGTGTGTATGTAAATGTTAAATGTTCAATCTGTGCAACAGACACGCATAGACAGACAGGCAGACAGACAGATAGATTGGAGTTTCCAAATCGAAACGATGCGAAATGCAGAAAACTATGCTACAATAATTTCACAAAACAACAACCAGCAAGCGCGTTGTTAATTGAAAACTGTGTGTGCTTACAATGTGTGTGTGTGTGTGTGTGTGTGTGTGGCTTGAGGCTGAAACAGATTGAATGCTAGAAAAACACAGATACTCGTACACTGGCCATGGCCCAGCCGCATTAGCTGCAGTTGAGCGAGTGTCAAGGTGAGGCCAGGTAAGCCCAACCAGGCAGCAAACAGCCAACAACTTGTCAACAACAAAAGCAACAACAATTGGCAAATACAAATATCTGGTGCACTCTCTTTAGCCATATCTAGCGCTGGCATTTGGCCAAATCACGTAATCATTAACTTGTTTATGGCGCATGTGCCAACTGGGATTGAGCCCACACTCTGCACACACCGTATAAAAAAACTGTGAAATTAATTTCAATTAGCGTCAATTTCGCTTAACACCTGTTTAAGCCAATTGCAAATTGGCATTGTTGGCATTAACTGTTTATTTATGCACTGGCTTCACTTTTCCCAAACTAAGTAATTCATAAATCACAATTTTAAAACAATTAAACTGGATTTTATTAGCAATTGGCAATTGCCAACCAAATTTTTTCACTTTAGCAAATGCGCCACTTAAAAAATCATTATCCATTTTCCATGCCACGCCCTTTTGTGCTTTGCTTCCCTTCGTTTCGTCTGTGTCCTTTGGGACTTTTTACTTTGTGCTCGTATATTATTTGCATTTGCATTTGTTTGTTTGCTTAGCTCAACTGCATTTGCCTTTTTCACCATATCTGGTTGCACATTACGTGCTTCGTGCTGCGTTGACATCGCCCCCAAGGAGGGCGTGGCACGTCCCCAATGTGACAGTCGCTGTCATTGGCAAAACGAGCAATCTTTCTAATTAACGCATGACTTTTATAGTGTTGAGCTTACGCTCAATGTAAATTTTCCCAGAGCTGATTCGTCTTAGTCTTTTTACGGCCAGGTATGAATCGAACGAAGACGGTAAGAGCTAGATGCACCAAATAATACATGTACTCGTAGACTCCCTATACATTAAATACTTTAAACTAGTGGTATAAATTCAAACAGTGAATCGAGTTGTCGATATATATACTCCAAATAATACTGGTATAATAATAATACCAAAAAAAAAAAAAAAAAAAAAAAAAAAAAAAAAATTTCTAATCAAATTAAGTTCAAATGTTCATAACTTTGCTATATATGATCGGATTTCCGAGCTAAATATCATTTTGATCATGGTTTCGCATCTAAATTCATTCTAAAATCATTTTTTACACCACAAAATTTAAGCGTGATTCTGATGCGTTTCATTTTATTGTAAACAACAATTTAATTAAAAGCTATTCTAATAATCAACTGGTTATTATGTTTTCCTTCTAGATATTATTGTCATCTTTAGTAAAGAGTATCACTTAGTTACACTTGATACTTTTATTCTAAACAGTTCTCCCAGCTGAACTGAACTTTGTTTATCGTACTTTTTTACGACTCGAGGAGCACTTTCCATTAAATTGCAATTTGTGTTGATATGAAATTGCTATTGCCGTAATGCGTAATTGCGTGTGAGTGTTCGTATGAGAGTGTGGTTGTGTGTTTTAGTGTATATTGAATCTATGGGGTGGCATATCGACCTGTTTATACCCTCTACCCATTTAAATTGAATAACAAAGGATAGTTTAACTTTCGGCACATGTATGTAACAAATGGGAGGACATTACGAAACAGAGTCAACTAGATGTATTCATATTCACTTATGTCTGTCTGAGCACAGGGTATCTAATAGTCTAATAGTCAAATTCGACACTCGGGCTTTACTTGATTTAAAAGCAATGAAATGGCAACTGCACATGAAACGGCAATCAGTTAAATTTTCACGGTAAAAACAGGTTAAAGTTAATTGGATGTAAAAAGTGCAGCGGTGAAAGAAACCCGTGGGTAATTACATTTAAGTAATTAATTATCAATGTAGATATGCATATGAAATCAGATAAAACTTGTGCATTCACAACTGCACAGCTGCACCACAATGTGTCATAAAAATTAATCATCATCATCAGCTTAAATGGCGTTAATTCACAGTGAACTATGGAGATTAATTCATTTAAAATTAAATCAGATGCAACTCGAAAAGTATTTGAGATATCGAGCTGAAATTTAAAAGGAGGGCTAGTTATATATTAATAAATCTAACTAACTATAAACTGAAAACTTTATACTGAAAACTACAGTTCAGTATTAGCAAAAGTTGAAAACTTCGGCTAGCTAAAAAGCTGAACAAAGTTTTCAATGCATTTTCTCACTTTCTGTAATACAATTTAACGGAAAAACAATGTCAAAGTGGACAAAAAACTTTGTCTGTGGGCTTTTTAATAATATTCATAAATCAACTAAACACATGGCTATGTTCTATTTGAAAAAGGCAAACTTTAACTACATTTAATATATTTGAAGTTTTCGAATTCAATTTCAAGTGTTGCGAGTCTCATGTGTGTTCTTAAATTAAATTGGCAAAACTTTCCTCATTTTCAGATGTGCTCGTTGTGTCACACGTTCAATTTGAATCAGCAACTGAAGAGGACGCCACGCCCACAACGAGAACACCAAGTGCTGAAACTGAAATACATTTTTATACAACAAAAGCTAAGCTAAACTAACAACAACAACAACAGCAACAGAAACAACAACAACAACTTTAGTGATATGGAACTGTGCATAGCAATAAAGTCAAAAGCTCAAAGTTCAATGCATCAAAGCAACTATCAAAAATGCCACCAAAATCAAATGAATCAAGTGAATACTCAAGTAAACAGTCACAAAAGCCACAGAGATCGAGACCACCTGAAAAAGCAACAAAAAAACCAACGAGCAACTTCACAAATTAGCAAAAACCACAACAACAACAACAGTAGAAACAATAGCAAACATTGCCATAGACTTCATTTGCTGCTTTTGCTGTTCCTGTTCCTGTTGATCCTGCAACATACGGCGGCGTCTCCCGGCAGCGGCAGCAGTCGACGCGACGCTCTGCTCGCCTATTACAAACGCGCCCAGTTGCGCCAAAGCGACTCCCATCCAGCTCCATCCCATCCAGGCATCCAGGAGTATCATCTGCACGAAGCTGCCGCCATCGACTTTGACGATCTGTCGCCCACGGGCAGCGTCGTCTCGGCTCTCAGCAATGCGGAGCGTCTGCGCAAACGTAGCGCCACCTCAACCACAGCGCAGACTGCAACGCCCACAACAACAACAACAGCAGTGCCAGCAACAGCAGCAGCAGCAACAGCAGAGACAACAGCAGGGAGCAGTAAATCACAGGAGAAATGTGAAGCCAAAGTGCTGGAATCGCTGCCCGATGAGCCGGTAAGTGAAGCCTCAAGTTAGGCTAACATTTAGTCCTAAGAATCCTTAAATATCCTTATATTGCAAATTAAATGTGACTAGTAGGAAAGGCTATGGGAGAAACCGTACATATTCTGTAAATGGATAATATGATATTCATATAAAATCATTTTTATCATCACGATTTCTTTGAATAAAACCAATTTCTAAATATGCAAAACATTTCGAGGCGAGATTTTAATTAAATTTAAATTTTAATTTTATAAAGATCATAATAATTTAATTTCATATAAAGTTCTTAATTTTATTGTTAGGTTTAAAAATACTTTTGATCAACTGCTCTTAGTTGACAATTATTTAATAAATAAATAAATAAATAAATAAATGAATGAATAAATAAATAAATAGAAGCGAATGCCATCTATGGCCTCCAGTCAATGAGATCTTTTAAACAAGAATATTTTCTTTAAAAGTAAAAGAAATTTTCCGCAAAAGATTTTTAGAAATGATACATTTTTTAAACCCAAATAGTGTAAAGGTTAATTGCATGATATTAAACTGTTGTTAAATATAAGACAATAGTCAAAAAGTAACTATCTAGGTCAGCTAAACAAATACCTTAAAGCAGTGGTGTCCAAAATGTGTATTTTTTTATACAGTAGAAAACCGGACACCATAAAAAAGCTATTTTTGGAGTTTTTTATAAATTTTTTTTTTATTCGACCTTAGGAAAAACGTATGTCGCTTAGGAACCGTTTGAATGATACAAAACTTACCTTAACCCATTAAGTACCCATTGAAAATTTCGAATTTTTGTAAAAGTCTACTTTTAAACTTTTTTCCTCGGGCTCAAACAAAAACTGTTTGGATGCGAAAAAAATTCTTTGAACAATTCTAAGAGTAACTTCAAAAAAGCTTTTCAAAAATCTCTTTGCTAGTATTTTTTTTATGATTTTTTGAAAATTGCTAAATATTACTATTTTAAAAATGACTATCCCATGGGATAGGAAATGTATTTTATAGCACTGCTTTAAGGGGCCCCAACACTGTAACATTTTCAAAAAATCGATTTTTTATTTTTTTTGCTAAATCAATAGCTTAGACATCTAAGAACATGTATGTAAAGTTTCAAACAAAAATTCGAACTCTAAGTATTTGAAAAGAGCGCCAGACGCTGACGTGCCGGCTGAGCATATTTGGCGTTTCAAAACTTTAAACGCGATTATCTCGAAACCATGTTTTTTGACCTGGTTGACAGCATAACTGAAAAAGTTTTTATCCGATCGACCTGATCCAGATGGCATTCTATTCGGGAAAAGTGTCGTTTCAGTTGGACGTAGCCGTTTTTTTATATATGTACAATTTTTTTTTTTATAAACAATTTAGTGCAAAATTTTACGCGAAAAAAAAAATTTTTTTTCGATAATTCAAACATTGATTAACATATTTGTAAAGCTTAAAGATAATCGGAACGTCCGTTTTTCTGTAATAAATAAAATAAAAACCATGTCAAAAATCGCAGTTTACAGTGTTGGGGCCCCTTAAAGAGATTTCCTTCTAACGTACTAAGCTAACCCATAAATAGCACCTGACCGCATGGCCTTTGGCTAACCCCAGTCCAACCTCTGTGCGGAAACCTTGTTGACAACTCAACTAACTAACAAATCGAGGTCGCTTAATTCCAAATAAAAGTATTCACTTAATTTGGTAGTTAATAAAATGGCCTGTTAGGGATAATAATAGCATTGAAGGAGGCTAAAAATAATAGACGCTTGGGTAACTCGACAGAAAATTGGCGATTGTTGTGGGCAAATGTGGGAAAAAGTGCAGCTTGCAATCGACCCAACGGCGGACAATTAGCATGAATATTTAAAATTGCTAACTTGACAGTTGATAAAGTGCTTCACGGTCGCTGAAAAATGCTGAGGGCCAAAATGCTCGAGGAAAGCAAAGGGGCAAAAGTGGCGAGGGGCGAAGGGCGGTGTTTTCGTGTCTAATCAATAAAGTTGCTGAGGCAGCAGCAGCAGCAACAACAACCCCAGGACCATTCTATTTCATCTTCCCCTTTCTCCACTCGTACACAAGTTGATGCAGACTTCAGACTTTCATGCTGACAAAAATCTTTTTGCGGAAATCTGCGCGCATGAAATTGCTGAGGAAAATCCTCGTAGCCGCGTAGCCCGTTGTTGACGGTCGTAAAAAAATATTACGCATACGCCATGTCTGACGTACATACATTCGCATACATATTACGAGGTCCGTATCTAGGGGATGCGAGTGCTGCAAGGTATTACATAGGATTTGTTGCTGCTGCGACTGTTTGACGGCATGTCACGCGTTTTGCTTCTGCAAGTTAATTAAAAGATACTAAAGAAGTCAACCACAGGCTGAGGCTTTGGCTTTGGCTGTGCCTTTGGCTCTGACTGTGGCTCTAACTCTGACTCTGAGTCTGACTCTCGTCCCGTATCTGCTTGAAAGTCATCAACGATATTTTAATTGAATTTGCATGACAATTCCAACAAGGACTTGAAATTTAAAGATAGCGCCACTCTTAACCACAAGCTCATCAGAAAGTCAGTCAGTCAGTCATTCAGTCAGTCAGTCAGTCAGTCATTCAGTCAGTTGGCGCTATTTTTAGACAGCTGCGCGATTCGTATAAATGTTCAATAAGTCGGTGGGTAAACAATTTTCCTTTTGGCCATGACGTAGACACCAGGATCGATGGCGTTAGCCGCTTTTCTTGACGCAACTACCAAATAACTTGAGAGCCATAATTAAAAGATACAATTTCAATGGCAAGCAAATTTGTAAATTGCCATTAGAGCAATTTGTATATCTCTTCACAGTGTAGTGTGTGCTCCTTAGACACGTAGCTTATACATACTACTGTGGGCAAAAAGTATCGGGAATTTTAAATTTAAAAAATTTTGGGATTCCAATTGGAACAAATGTTTGTACTTTTAGGTTGGCACTACTATCACTAACATCTGTGCAAAATTATACGTTAAAATATTCATTAGTGTTTAAGCTACGATTAGTTTTGTACGACGCCAAAAGTGCAATTGGCGATTTTGGTTGAATCTCCTCAATCGACTCGAAACGGTGTCCTCGGAGTGGTCTTTTGAGCTTAGAAAATAGCCAGAGGTCACACGAAGATAAATCAGGCGAAAAAGGTAGCTGTGGGAAAATTTTGGTCGAGTTTTTGGCAAAATGGTCACGAAGAACAGGGGCAGTATGAGAGGGCGCATTATCGTGTTGCAAGAACCATGAGTTGTCAGCCCATAGTTCTGGCGTCTTTTTACGCATAGCTTCGCGCAAACGACGCAAATCTCTCAAACAATATTCCTTGTTGACAGTTTGGTCGGTCGGAAGGAATTTATAATGAACTACAACACGATAATCCAAATAAACTGTCAACATGACCTTGATTTTTGAGCAAATTTGACGCGATTTTTTCGGTCTCGGCTCACCTTTAGCCGATATTCGCTCGATTGATCGGTAATTTCCATGTCGTAAGCGTAGATCCAAGTCTCATCGCCCGTAATAATGCGTTTTATCTTGTCCTGGTAGTCAGAAAACATTGTTTCACTCACTTCTACGCGGGGCTTTTTTCGATGAAATTGACCGTTTTTTGGCACCAAAATCGCCAAATGCACATTTGGCGTCGTACCAAACTAATCGTAGCTTAAACACTAATGAATATTTTAACGTATAATTTTGCACAGATGTTAATGATAGTAGTGCCAACCTAAAAGTACAAACATTTGTTCCAATTGGAATCCCAAAATTTTTTAAATTTAAAATTCCCGATACTTTTTGCCCACAGTAGTATATATATTTATATATATACATGTGTATGTATAACAAGTGAGAAAGCTTTAGTCGAGAGTGCACGACTGCGAGATACCCTGCACTTAGGTATTTTTCTACTATTTTTCTTCCTTATAAAATTATGATCTAAGTGTACTTGGCGAAGATCTAGAAATTCTTATATTTAAATCAACCACGAAGATCTAGAATTTCTTATATTTATATCAACCAAGAAGATCTAGAATTTCGTATATTTATATCAATCAATTTTAAGTAATCCTGATCTGCCTGGACTTACACATAAGGAGTATTCATAGCACATTTGCTGCTTCTAGCTCTTACTCTCCTTGAGATCTGTTTTATACTTATTAATTCCTCGGCACAGGGTATTAAAAAATGTTGTAAAAAAATAATAAATAAAGTAGCGCACATGGAACAACAGCTGGACAGCTGGACAGCAGGACAGCTGGACACTTTCAATACCCATGGAAATGCCTACCCAAAGCCGTCTCTTTTTTTGTTTTCTCTCCGTGGTCAACAGTGAACGCGTTGTCGAATGCCTGTCAAGCATATTTTTTTTTGTTTGTTCCTTGTTGTTCTTATTGTTATTGTTTTTGTTTTTGTTACTGCTCGTTTGTTGGCCACGTTGTTCGCTTGGCAGCGGCTGCTTTTGTGGCGCTTCAACAACAGAGAAGCGCAAATTTGTATGCCTGCTGCCCATTTATTTGCTTTTGTTTCAATCACAACAACAGCAACAACAACAACAACTACAATGTAATAACAAAGGTTACTAATAACACACAATGCAACGCCAAAAAAATATTTAAGTAATTGCACCCCAATGAATCAGCTAACTTTGAACATAGAAACGCTTTTTGTCGATTAAAATATGTGTATTTTTTTTGTGTAGTAAAAATAAGATTTTACTCCGCAAAATGTTAAAAAGTGGATAGTAAATTGCATTTTATTATAAACTGCCAGCAAATCAATAAAAGCCTTAAACTAATTCTATATAAAATGTCTGTTAAAGCACTGTTAACATATGTAGATCTAACAGAGCGAAAACCTGTTGACTTGCATGCTGTTAACATAAATAAAAAATGGATGCATGCATATACATTTTTAGACACGGATTTATCTGTCTTAACGGAATGCCATTTTCAACTTTAATTAATTTAGTTTACGTCAAAAAGTTCTTTTCTCTCTTTTTTCACTCGTTGTACATTTATAAAAAAAGTGTTGCATAAGCGCTAGGCGTTAACCGGAAATGCTTTTCAGTAGACAATGCATAAATTATTTTGTAAGTCTTATGCAATTTACTAAAATACAACTGCATTAACATTTCAAGTAGAGAAAAAAAACAGAAATACAGAAAAAGACTATGAATGAAAGAAACAACGGAAGAAAGAATACTTTGCATAATGAAAGATGTGTAAAGATGTGTAGTACATACTTGTGAGCTGCCCAGATGAGATTTGCAAGTGTCAACAACAACAACAAGAGTAGCAACAAAAGTAGCAGCAACAAAGCAGCTGACATATTTTATTCATTAAGCACAAAGCGAATAACACGACGACAAACATGCAAATGACAACAGCAACAACAACAGCTAAATGCCATATGGGCATGTAAATATTTTTATGGTCATAAGTAAGAATGTTGAATATACACATATATATGTATATATGTACATGTGTATATGTATATGGTATGTGGCAAATGCCGGCATATCCGAGTGCACGCCGAGATGTCGAGCATGAGACATTAAAAAGCCAGTAAAACGCGCTTTACGGATTTCATTTCAACTGCTTGGAGTGTGTGAGTGTTAGTGTGTGTGTATGTGTGTGTGCAACAGCACTTGGCATAGTTGCTGGCTCAACTTACATATTTATATGTATATGTATAGTATGTGTGCTTGTAAATATATGCATGTTTTATTGCAAAGACGCTTCTGCTTGTGGTTTTTGCTATTTGCAAGTGTTTCACATTTTCTTTTGTTGTTGTTGTTTTGGGTTTCTTTGCCGGAGACCGCAACACGCTTGAATGATTCTACCCCTCAATGTGTGTATGTATATGGCTATGTCTGTGTGTGTGTGTAAGTTATTTGTGTACAAATATGTTTGTTTCTTGTTAATAATTCATTTGGCTTTTCATCTGGCACATAACGTATACGCAATGTGGTCGCCTCCGAGTTGAGAATTGCTAATGGGAAATATTTGTTGGAAAAGCCAAAGGTGACTCACCCACACAAACACACACACACACACACACACACACACACACACACACACACACACACACACACACACACACACACACACACACACACACACACACACACACACACACACACACACACGCACAGAGAGAGAAAAACTCCCACACTCTAATATTGCGGTTACCTTTTGTTTCCAAAAGCCATAATGATGTCATCAGAGTTTTGCTGACTGCCACAACAGCGTATCCGGTGCGTTTCCTGTGCTCATTGTAACGTGTTAATTTTATACAAACAACATTTTATTTCGCCAGAGACAGACAGAGAAAGAGACAGGGAGCGCGTGCGAGAGACAGAGAGAGATTGAATCTGGTATACCGTCTGAGAAGGGATTAAAAACATTTTACAACCCAGCTCGGACATTAAATCGTATTATTTTCAACAACAAACTTCTCTTTTTTTTTTAGCCTGGTCAAAAGGTGTTGAGCCATGCAAAACGTGCACCATGTGAATAATTAATAGCCAAAGTCCAAGCCTAATTCGCTCTACTCCTAGATTCTGGCATCTTATTCACGTATCCTTAATTTTCTTCGCGTTCACACCAATTATGACCTAAAGGCGCTCGCCTTAAGTCCGAATACTCGTTAGGTTGCAATTTATATTGGAGCTTAGCTCGCTGCTCAAGTGTACAAATACCTTTGATGGCCAGGCTTTTGTGTGTGTGTGTGTGTATCGAATGAAATATGTTTATTCTAGGACAGATAAGCATTATAAGCCTCTTTAGACGCTTCTCCTCTTGTGTGTGCTTAGTTTATTATAATGCAATCAAATTTTTGCTAAAACAATCTTGTTTAGGTTGAAAAACTAATTCGTTTAAGATAAAATCTTGAGACTTTAAAGAAAATAGAGAGAAGCGACAAAATTTCCTGAAAAATATTTTATGGAAAATATTATAGAAGTCGACGGTGCTATAGTCGAGCAAACTCGACTGTCGGAGACTCCGTAGTTACTATAGAAAAGAACAACATTTTAAAATAAAACCTGTATTTTCGATCAATCGTTCGTATGGCAGCTATATAATATTGTGGTCTGATATCAACAAAATTTGGTCAAGATGTATGGGACCATCCCATGTGCATATTCTGTCAGTTTGGTTTAGAATTCGCAAACAACAAAAGAGTTGTTCATGCTTCGACTTGATTTTCGACTGATCGTTCCTATGGCAGCTATATGATTAGACCTCGGATTTTGCATATTTGCATGTTCTTATAGGGATAAGATAGGTGAATTCTGATAACACCAAAGTTCGTTTCGTTAAAAATAGAGTGGAAAACGATGCGCATATTTTTTTTTTTTGCATATTTGCATGAAATGCATATGCATAATATATGCAAAGAAAATATGCAAAAAATATGCAAAATATGCAAAATATATGCAAAATATGCAAAATGTATGCAAAATATGCAAACAAAAATTTATATTTAACAAATCAAATAATAAAACAAAAATCGATTCATAGGGTGGAATAAATATTAAAAGTAAAAATAATGAGAAAAACAAAAAAAAATTGGTTTACTAATCTAGAAATATAAAAAAAATTAAAAATGTTATGTAATTAAAAATCATTGCATAGACCGGATTGAGATCCGAACTCCAATCTCGTGTTTAGCATGCCGCGCACTTATCACTTCGACCACTACGCCACTTGGACTGATGCTGGCAAAATCGATATACATACTTGATGTACATTCTGGCAGAGTAAATGTAAAATGATAAAATTTACCATTAATTCTTTTTATATTATTTTCATATGAAGGAATTAGCGACAGGAAACGATTATCCCACTTTTTCAGCTATTAGATTAAACAATTTTCGACTGTAGAAATCAATTTTTTGATGAAATTCGATTGCATATGTTTTGCATATTTTGCATATTTTTTGCATGTTTTGCATATTTTTTGCATGTTTTGCATATTTTTTGCATATTTTGCATATATTATGCATATTTTGCATATTTTTTGCATATTTTTAGCATATTTTTTTTGCATATTTTTTGCATATAATTTACATATTTTCGACATGCATTAAAAATTGGTTTTTTTAAATTATAACATACCTAAATACAAAGTTTGGTACCAATCTGATGAAAAATGTGGAAGTATGCAAAATCCGAGGTCTATATATGATAAAGTGGTCCGATCCAAAATCTAAAACAAACTCGATCTGCGTGCAATATAGACGAAACTACATACAAAGTTTGGAGTCTCTAGCTCTTATAGTCTCTGAGATCTAGGCGATGACGCAGACGGACATGGCTATATTGACTCGGCTGTTGATGCTGATCAAGAATATATATACTTTATGGGGTCTGCCACGCCTTCTTCTGCCTGTTACGCACATCTTTTTTGTGACAAAAGTTAATGGACCCCTGTACTTTTTTTTTAGCACGGGGTCTAAAAATTCGCATTGACATTGAATCTTGATTACACAGAAGTCCGTCAAGTTTACATCTATAAAAAAATGCTGTTATTTATAGAGAAGTTTATTTTGAAAATGCTCTCAGAGTGAATTTTCCATTCAAGAGAATTCATTTCATTACAGAATTCTGTATAATTTATTTGCGGTCAACTTGCAAAGACTTGTTTAAATTGTAGAATAACAATCGTTGAATGGATGCTAATTAATCTCTTGATTGTTACAACTTTACAGTTTTACGACTTCACTGAGCTGGCCGAGGACGCAGCACGACAATTTACAGAATTTCTGTCAAATAAATTTCCAAATGCCAACACGCCCATTGCCATTGATGAGCTGACCCGGTCGGAGGTTAGCCGTCGGGCCAATGCCATTGCCAGCTATGCCCTCAGCGAGGATGACAATCTGCTGGCCTTTGCCATTGCTGCGCCCAGCATACACACAGTTGTGGTCAAATTCAGGGACAACGTGACGGTCAGCTAACAATTGAGAGCAGCCAGCAATTCAAATGGAACTCAAATAAACATGTTAACTCTTTCAGATACCACCGAATCAGGTGCATAACAAGGCATATTTGGGCTCCTATTGGCGTGAGTTGGGGTAAGTGACGAAATGTTGTCAATATCAATTTCAGTTGACTTTTGACCATCATGTATTCATTTTCAATTCATACGAGTATGAATTGGCAATGGCATGTTGTTTGGGTTCGCGTGCCGTTTGGCAGACAGCTAATTGATTTGATCCCATCCAAAATGATTATAGATCCGCCTGGAACAGCAGCGACGGGACGCAGGAATGGGGCGCACCATTTCGTGACTGCAACCTGTTGACGGGTCGCTGGTTATGGCCATTTCGCATATCATTCACCGAGCACCGAATCAAGTGAGTCTACATCACATATTAAGTGCACTCAATATTTTTATAACATCTGTATATTTGACCTTTCTGCAGAATTGTGGCAGCTGCATTTGTTGCCGCCGATGAGGATGTGTGCAACGATGGCCTGGAGGAAGTCTTTGGACGACGTCATGGGTGAGTTTCGCTAAATATTTATATCAGTATTTTTAGTCTAGCATTATAGAAAGAAGTTTACATTAAAGCATATGGGCATTTCCAGGATCGAGAACGCGACATTTGTACGTCTTTAAATGAAAAAACAAATGGCAAAAGTTGACATTTTCAAAATGTGTTTTCATGCGTTTAATGCATTTTATCAACACTATTTTTATTATGAAAGACAAACTTTGAAGACTTATCGTTTTTGAAATATTTATAGAAAACAATAAACGCGAGCGCGACGAAAAATGGAAGTCATGTTTGACTTCATCTTGACAAAAACAAAAGTCTGCGAAATGTGTCAAGTAATCTGAAGGAAAACACTCTTAAACCATAATAAAATAATTTAATTTTCCATTTCAGAAATTATTTTGATATGTTACTATCATTTTATTTATTTAAGAAGTTATATTAGTAATTTGTAACGCTAAATTGCGAACGTGACAAGATTTCCACCTGGTTTGTTCCAAGAATTTGTTCATAAAATTGTATTCGATATATCGAAAACAGCTTGTAAAACTTGTTTTAAATTAAACATTCAATATATTTCTATGTATTAAAATGGTTCATGTTACAATCTTACTCTCTTACTTAATGTTATCGTTAGAGTACAAACTGTCCAGTTTGATAGTCAATTGTTAAGAAAATGGGCAAAAATATGGAAAAAGGGAATTTATTCCAATTTAGAATCTATATGTTCATCTTAGTGAATTTATTTTAGCGTATATTGCTTAATTAAATACCTTAAATATATTTTTGGAAGAAAATTTCACAAGATGTGAGCTTTTGATTCATTTTACGTTTTTGAGCAAGGTGGACCTTTTTTTGGAAATGACCATATGCAATGGCCCCATTTACAAATAACATTTTTTCGATTTCTTTTTACATTATATAATTTTAACTAAATTAAATGAATCTTCAATAACTTTATTTACTTTATTCTTTTAGCTGCGATCGCAATACCACATTTTGCCTGGTGACTGAGAACAAACCGATGGCCACTCGAGATGTTTATACGTGCTTGTGCCGCGAATCCTTTTACCTGCCAAATTCCACACTTCAAGGCTTTCGCGGTGATCTGGTTGAGCTGAGCGAGGGCTTTGATAACTTCTCCTGTGTGCCGTGTCCAGGCGGTTGCACCAACTGCGATCTGCATGGCGTTTGCCTCGCCTTCCAGGGGGAGGATGCACTCAACATAGATGCCTGTCTGCGTCTTCTGGTGGCCATTGTCCTGGCTGCCTGCATTCTCTGCTGTGTCGTCCTGAGTGTCATTGTGTTTCGACAACGCAAATGCAAGGTAAATTTAAAAATGTTTTTGAAATGTCGCCAGTTTCATTAGAGCTATGCTTTTTCAGGCCATTGCTTCGGGAATGTGGACTGTGCTGGAGACCATACTGCTCGGCATTGTTTTACTTTATGCATCGGCAAGTACTAAGATATTTGATTTGAGATCGTGTAGAATAAACGCATCCTTTGCAGGTTGCCGTCCATTTCTTTCCCGCCTCCACCGAGCGCTGCCTGCTGGAGCCTTGGCTACGTGAGATTGGCTTCATCACCTGCTATGGCGCCATTATATTAAAGCTTTATCGCCATCTGGTCGACTTTCGCACACGCAAGGCACATCGCTGGGTGCTGCGCGATGTCGATCTGCTGAAGTATTTATGCACGATGGTTTTTGCCGTCATTTGCTATATGGCGGCATTTACCGCCTCATCGCTGGATCTGCTGGAGAGCGCGCAGCTGGAGAGTTTACGGGAAGCCAGCACCAACACGTGTCATCCCCTCAAATGGGAGCTGGTGACGCAGACCAGCGAGATGCTCATTCTGTGCTTTGGCCTCCACTTGGCCATTGCCAGTCGCAATGCCAACACACAGTTTCGGGTGAGAATTGCATTTGATTTCTATATAAATATAAATACAAATAAGCCAAACAAAATGGTAAAGAATTCTCTATATTAATTTCCAATATTTAAAAGTAATTTAATCACAAGTTCATGGTTCGTTGATTTATTTGTTGCATACTTTTGGCATAAAGTTATTGTAGTTCAGTTTTTTCAAGATGGCTACTGCAAAATGTGGTATAATAAAAAACATTGCCTACTTTTGTGCTGTAACAAAAATTTATTCTTGAATAATAGAATTTTATGAGGAATAAATGAACTTATTTAGCCTTCAAAATAATATAAAAGTATAGGTTTTTTGCATATGTCTTAAATTTAAATTTACTCAAGTTAAATTCCTATTTCGTTATTTTTGCAGGAGCGACAATTTCTGGTTACAACGCTGACGCTAGAGTTTCTCGTCTCGTCCAGTTTCTATTTTATGCGCTTCTTCTACCTGCCGGAAATGAGTCCCAGTGCCATTTTGCTGGCGCTATTTGTGCGCTCGCAGCTGACGAATAGCTTTGCGTTGGGTTTGATATTTGTGCCAAAATTGTGGTATCAGCACAAGCAGGTAACAAAAACAGTTAACAGTTTGTCGTTGCGTTCAGTTCAATTATGATTTTCAATTAACATTTCTGTTCAACATTAAGATTTATTTCTTGCTAACAAAGTGCGTCCAAAGTTTGTTCGAATACCGTAATAAAACGATACGTATTATACATACAATAAAAAATATATAAATATTAGAAAGTTGAGATTATCGTAAATTAGGTACAATTTTGTGCTCATTTGTCCGCAGTCATCGTCGTCGTTCTCGTTCTCGTCTCCGTCTTTGGTCCACGTAAACTGTAAACTGTACTCGTATTTGTATTTGGTATTGACATTTGGTTGAGGAAACGATTTTTGTAAATAACAAATATTTAAAAAATAACATTTGAACAAACAAAAATAATGTTTATTCCAATTTAAATAAAAAAAATCGCAGAAGAAAGCTTTTTGCTAAACTAAAATGATTTCATTCGTTATGATTTTAGTTTGTGGAGTTGACTTTTTGGTTTTAGATTTAAGCTAACATATCATGAATTTTAGTCAAGCTATGAAGTTGCTGCAAGTGTCATTTTTGTACCAGAATGTGTTTTCAGTACTGTACTGTTTCAATTTGATTTCATTTCATGTTTCATTCTACTCCATTCCATCCCATTGCAATTATACTTTGTGTTTGCTAACTGCACTCGTTAATCAACACTGGCCGCATGTCTGACACTTTAGTCTTGTAATTTGCATGTCTATATTCTTAATCATTTCACAAAAGCTAACATGACAATACTATAATGACAAAAATCGGTTTCCTTTAAAATACCCAACATGCATACCAAAACTATAGAGTATTTCTTTTAGCCACACTATAAAATGTTTCTGTAGCTATCTTTCTGTCTCTCTTTCTCTGTTTCCTCCTACCCTGAAACTAAACTCTGTCTAGTCTCTGTCACTGTCTCTTTAACTCTTGAACCAAGTAGTTTTATTAGCTAAAGTCCAACAACAATTGGTCGTCGTTACTTGACCTATGTTTATCTCATTTACAGCACAACAAGAGACACAACCACGCCCTATAAACATTCACATCAAATAATTAAAAGAATATATCTCTATAACAGAGGTGGGCACGAAATCTGAACTCGAAAGCACAACAATAAGAACTACAGCAGTAGGCAGAAGAATAGTTGGGAGCAGTCGCTGCTCCCGGAGCCACTGCGTGCCCACCGCTGTTCTATAACATAACAATCCAAAATCCAAACACAATTGACACGATGCGCACAGAACTACTTTAAACTTTGAATTCTCTTTATTCTTGACACACTTTCTTGCTTTGCCTCTGAGTTCGATTTCCGTTTCCGTTTTCGTTTCGTTCCTATTTCCGTTTCTGTTTTTGGTTCGGTTTCCGTTGGCTTTTGTGTTACTTCCTGAGTGTGGTTTGCGGTGTTTGTTGCATCTTCATAGCTTGCAGGTTCGTTCACTTGCGTACGATCTATCAATGCGTTTACCTGTGGATGCTTTCAAGGGTACGTCACATGACGCCGGTCAACGCTTGGGCGGCGGCTATGCGGGCCTATGTCTGGGCGATCCTGATATTGGTGAGCTGACCATATCCGAAATGAGTCCCGAGGATATACGTGCCGAACTCAAAAGGTTTGTGCTTGAATTCAATTCATTTCCGTTCCAATTCCACACGTTTCTATACGCTTGCAGACTGTACACACAACTGGAGATTCTGAAGAACAAGACGCTGCGTCAGGATAATCCGCACATTAGTAAAAGACGCGGCGGTCGCAAGGCGGGACATCGTCGCTTCTCATTGCAAGTAAGTGACTGAGGCCTGACTGAGAGTGTAGTCATAGTTCTCGCTGTAAAATACATGTTCATCATGGGCCAGAATAGACAGTGAAGCCGAAGGCCTTACTTCCAAAGCAAGCCTAGATAATCCAATGTCTCTGAGCTGAGCTTCAACTTGATCCTTGTGCCCCCACTAAAAATGCCTAAGCTCTCCCGTTTTCTACTATTTTTTTCCTTAAACTCTATCCACATGTTAAATCTTTCTGTGTGAACATATATAAATATTAATATGAAATATATCTATATAAAATATATATATCATTGTTCTTGTCATGACTTGTACTATATAAAAAACTCAAACCCACCAACAAAAACCAATATCTAAATGTAGAAAAAGGGCAGCAAAGATAAGGTAAGAATTGTCAGTCTCTCACTGTAAAATACTCGTAAAGCTAACCAATAATAAATAACAACCTAAACAAATCCTAACTACTATATGTGTTGTGCCTAACCAATCGAAATGCGCACGTTTGTCTATAGCGCCTAACTCTACGTAACATATCAATAGGTCTATTCAAAACAAAGTACTTAGCATGCGGGCCTTAGCTTTCCGAATCCAACAAAAATAACCAAATTAAATGTACTTGTCTCCTTTGTACATGTCGAGTCTGTTCCACGCGTCCCTACTAAATGCATGTCCTCAAATAGCACTGTCATATGTCTACAATTTCAACTAAAACTAATTAATACTAAAAATCTAAAACAATGCACTTAAACTGCAATTTAAATAAACTCAAATATAGTTACATTTAAAACGCAACTAAATAATATGCAAACAACTTTCGCAGGCTTTAAGTGCCAAACATCGCAGCAATAAACATCATCAGGATATTGAAATAACCGAGGCAGAACCATCACGAACACCCGAGGACTCAGTCTGCAGTGGGGAGGGACCGACCGATACCTATGCTGAAATATCGGGCATATCGCATTCAATGCTATCCCATTCCATGGTCTCTCATTCCGTTGTCTCGCATTCAAAGTAAATCACAATGATCCCAAAAACAATTGTATATAACTTTATGAAAACAAAAGAAAAAATAAAACAAATTCAATACGATATAATACGATATACTATTATATATATATACTATATAAAATGAATGTATGTAACTGAGAATTAGGTGCAGCATTATAACAAATAGCGCAAACAACACAAACAATAAAAGAATTACTTTAATTTTTGCAATGATGATAAAATGGCAAATGTTAAGAATTGAAAGATGAGCAAAATATACAAACAATAAAAAACATTACTTTATTTTAACAAATGGAATAGAAAGTGTTGAGTACTTAAATGAATAATGTGCTTGAAAGCAAAACATTTTTGTACAATTTTGATAAATTTTTAGAGCTGTTTTTTGTGCGTGTGGTCTAAGTTTTGATTTTGAAAAATAGAGCAAACGAGTTGTGTGACAAGAGCAAAAGAAAACGTGACAAAAAATATAGAAAAACAGAGCCCACCTGTGTAGGTAACATTAAAACTGTATAAACAAATAAGATGCCTATCACTTGTTTGTTTATTTGTTATAGATAATTAATTTTTATAGTTTTTGTTTTTGTATAATTATCTCAGTAACTGAACTATTTTAGTTAATGCCAACTAAGTTCCTTGAAAGTAACTACATGCAGGCGTGTTCCCAATTCCACCAAAAGTTTGTGCTGCTCCAAAAAGTATGCTATATATTGTTTTGTGGAACTGAAATGGAATATTGAGAACAGGCCTGACATAATTTGCCCTTAATTTCTATCCATAAAGTCAAGTAATATAAAGAGAATTCCTAACGGTCGATTGATGACTAGCTAAATCATTTAATCACCGATTAATCAGTTGTAAATTTGAGCTTATAGGCATTAAGCATACTAGAGAGAATTCCCCCAAATGAAAAAAATAAAACTACACAATCGACGCCTAGACTTTAACTATGTATGTACTTTAATAACTTTAATAATTGTATTGTAAAACCACGCAAACTATTATTTGTATATATACTCGATATATAAAAGATATATACGAATAAATTTGCATATCTAAAGTATGCGCATGATTTACTCGTACATTATGAGAGCAAAGCCACAAAATACCAAAGAGAGGCACTTGTTAACTTTGTGACAGAGCGAATAAACAAAACAGAAATTAAACATAAAACATTGTTGTATAATTTTACATAAAAAAAAGGAAAAGAAAATAAGAAAATATGTAAAGATCGTTCAGAAAGTTAGTATATAGTTAATAGTTATGAATAATATTTAGTCAAGTAGCTGAAAAATTTGTCCAAAACATTTTTCACATTCCGATTCCGATAAAATTCAACGCATGTTTAATAAATTTTGTGTAGGCTATTTTTGAAAATTCTAGTAATTTACCTATAAAAATGATATACATTTGAAATGTATTCGATAATTACTCGTATGCGAATCTATTCCGAAGTCCACTTTTAGAAAAAATTAAAAGGAAAGAAAATTGTAAAGAAAAATTATGCTATGAATTTTGTTATGGAATCGTTGCCAGAGTGGATTTCGGAAGAGATCTGAGATATATACATAGATAAATATTTAAGAAAGACTTTTTGACGCCAAGGAAAGCGTATAATATTCTGAATATAAAAGTCCAGACAGACATTAACGCCATATAAACATACAGTACATAGGCATTTATATGTGGTATATACATACGAGTATTTAACACACACACAGAAAATAACACACAAAATGCATCAAACAAGTTGAGCATTTAAAACAAAAAAAAAACAAATACAACTTTTTGATTGCGTTTGATCAAAATTGTTTGTGCAAAAAAAATATTATAATGAATTGTAAAAGAAAAGCAAAAGCAAAAAGATGGCATATACAAGTACATATAATTATACATATATAACTAATTATATTATATATATATATAAAAATATACATATTTATTATGTGTGTGTATCAGCATTACAATAAACAAAGCAAAAGCGATGATGAAGAAGAAGAGCCATACTAAAGTTAGTTGCTCATTGCAAATGAAATCCAGAGACAACCAAAACAAACATTTTGCAAGTGTGATAGTGTTCATGATATTCGTTCATTGTAATTAAAGTAATAATAACTAAACTAATGATGATGATAATGATAATGCAAATGTGTCATTGCAATTAAAATGCATTAAGCGTTGCGTTGTCTATATATATACAAATATATATGTATTCCCGATTAGGGTAAGGGGGGTTTAAGACCTGTGGTAACCTACAAATAATGCAAAAAGCAAATGCAAATTGTAATGCAAATACTTTCAAAATAAATTACAAAAGAAAAAAAAAAGAACAAAGAAAGAGAAAAAAAAAAGAAATGGTACTAATAAATATAAATAATGATTAAATCAAATATAATTATGGTTGTATTTCATTTTTGATATTTTTATATTCTGGCTGCGACGCACAGTGGGGCCATTTGCGATAAAAAAATTTTAACTTTTAAAGTTTAAAATGAGATATTCGAAAAATTTATGGCATATGATAGATAACTCTTCAGCCTAAGAAATAAGTGCTTAAGAAAAGTGCCACACCCCTGGATGCTTACTTATGGGCTATCAAAGTTGAAATTTGTGAAAAAATTAATTTTATGGCACATAAATAAATTTTTTTTTACAATATTTGATTTTTTTTGGTTTCACTTTTAAGTTTTTTATATTTTAAAATTATTATCAAAAATTGTAAAAAATATTTTTTTTTAGGTTTACATATATTCATATATTTTCACAAAATTCTAACTATGACCCAAGAAGTTGATAAAGAACTTAAAGCTTGAGATTGTAAATTTTGAATTTTTAAAAAACACAAGGGGGACCCTTTGCTTTAAAATCGATATCTTAAGGCAATATATTATTTGATGATTTGAATTCCGAATATATGGTGATTTATCGACAAGTCGTATATATATATATTCCGTATCAGCAGCAATAGCCACGACGATCTAAAAGACTGTAACAGCTAGAAAATATACCTACCTTAATTTCAGGAAAATCACTAAAAAAAAGTAGAATTGAAACTCAACTTTAAAGCTAAAGTTTAAGTGCGTATTCAACGTAATTAAACTAAACTAGAATTTTGTATAATTCTTGTAAAGTACATCAAAACAAGTTATTCCATTTTATCCATAGGTTCTGGTGGAGCAAAGACACCTCTCTTTCATATGGTGAGAGTCTAAAGTAATATTACTACAAGTCGGACCTTTATTCGCATCTATATATTGTATATATTCTATTTATCTCTTGGTTTTTAAATATAATTGAAATGTGCTTATTGCTCGAATATTTGAAATCGTTTTATCGTTTTTCGTTAGATTGCAAATACATTCAATTACATACACAATCATTAATTTTGGTTTTAATTACATTTAAATGTACATTTACAGTTATAGTTACAGTTACAGTTATAGTTACAGTTTAATCACTATTTACTCACTTTGCTTGCTTTGTTCGCCTTCATTTCGTAGTTTAGTTAATTAGTTAGGATCTAGCATTTAGTACGTATCGTTTATTTTGTCCACAAGTTTCGTTTCGTTTCAGTTTTCAATCGCTTTTTTGTTTTGTGTATTTGCTTTTATTAAATTTGAATTAATTTATTTAGTTTTGCGGTTAGTTAAAGAGAAGCGAGTTTTGCAATTTGTTTTTTTGGTTGCTTTTTGATCGTCAACTTGGTTTATTAAAACTTAAAAAAATTACAATAATTAGTAATTACTTAGAATTTATTTTGGTTTTACATGCGCTCGCATTTTGTTGCTGTGCTATGTGCCATTTTAGGTAGACTTTTTGTTTGAGTGTATTATGCATTAATATTAGTTGTAAGTTATACATTATACATTTATATAACACTAAGTATAATTGTTGTTTCTTTCGTCATTTTGTTTTTGTTTTTTGTTGTAAAAATTTACAATTTAATCGGTATTTTGGTATTGCTACAGTTAAAGTTTTAGTACATACAACTTGCAAGTAAATTAATTGATTAAAAATCCTTTAAATGTGTTTTTAAAAAATTATCAATTATTATATTACAAAAACAATTATAATAACTATTATTAATATTAATATTATTTATTATGCATAAGCTTGTTACGTTACGACTGTTTTCTTTTTGTTCTTTTCTTCTTTAAAAGCTTAGTTTATAAAAAGTTGTTAATTATTTATATATATATATATATATTGTATATGTTTGTTGTTTTTTAAACTAGTTTGGCGCGTAAAGCTGTTTTGCGTTTTGCATAGATTTCTTTCAATTTCAATTTGCTCTTAAATACTTTTTGTCTTGCGTTCAAATGCGCTTAAAAAACTTAAATAATTTAAAAACAATGGTTAACATTTAGAATGCAAGAACCGTTTAAACCGATCAAACAAAATATAATAAAACAAATTAAAATCAAAAGCACTAATGTTATTAATTAATAAACAATTTTTTTATTTAACGTAAATCAATTTAAAGCCAAAACAAACGAGATCCTGCTCGTATGCAAATTAAGCAAAGCGTTTCCTTTTTTAAAGTTTGAGTAAAAATTTTGAAAAACCTATATAATTTTTCAATCGTTGAGAATAAATAAACTTGTTCTGGTTCGAATAAGTGTGCGTGTTATGTTAATTTGTTTTTATGCCGTTTTTCATCGTCATCATCTTCACTTAATTTCTTTACTATAAATTAATTTAAGTTTTGCGCGTAGAGTTTTTTTTACCTTGAATCAAATTTTCAGAAATAATATTTCCACAACAGTAATAAAAAATATTTCTCTTTATATATGTATAAATAATATAGATGTATGTGTGTGTGTCTGTGTGGGTGTGTGAGACGGCGCATGTGTGAGTGTGCGCGTTTAAGGTCGCTATAAAAAAGGATTATCCGTTAAGATATAAAATAATATACGCAATAAAATCTCAGGGAATAACAAAAATAAGTATGTCATACAAATAGAAAATCGAAAAAATAATCAAAATAATAATAATAATAATTAATTAATTAAAATTGCAACATTTACATAACCAAATCAAATCAAAAAATCGATTGCATTATTAACTTATAAACAATTAAATGGTACGCCATATGTGTAGTACAATTTGTTACTAATATATCTTTAGTTAGCAAAAATTCTAATTTAGAGTCTAGCAGCACTTTGAAGATTTGCCAGTCGTTGCTGTCTTGGGGCATGGTTTCGGCCATGGTTGCTTGTTGTTGGTCAGCTTGCTGCACCCCGTTTACAGTATATATCGTCTTTGAAAACGTCTTTCATTTACTTTTTGTTTGTTGCTTCACTCTTTACTCTTCTCAATCTAATCCACTCCTCGATGCCATTCCTCAATCCAATTCGTTTTGTTTTGTTTTAAGCCATATCGCTTGGTTTCTTTGGGTCAACTATTGTGCGCCCCCCGCTGGGCCTATCCTAGAGTGGATGCAGCTTTGTCGTGTGCACGGTGAGTGCGCTGCGTTGCGTGAATCGTTTGTCACAGTACGGACAGGTGTACGGCTTTTCGCCGGTGTGTGTGCGTATGTGTTTCGTGAGATAGTCCTTCACGCTGAAGGACTTCTCACAGTAGCCACAATGAAATGGTTTTTCACCTGCAAAACGAATAAAAAAAACACGCAAAAATATTGCCAATATTAACATTAACATTACGCCTGCGACGACTCAAATTTCTGGATGCCGTGCAGTACCAAAAACTTTCGTTTGATATAATAGGTACAGTATTTATAAGATTTGCACGTAAAAATCAAACTAATTTTTATAATATAATATAATATAATATATATGTATGTGTACATATTTTGTTGTTTGTTTTGTGTGTTAAAATGCGTACGAGACATATTATTACGTAATGAGATGAGGCGGGCGATACGTTTAAGGTTTCTTTTCTATTTTTTAATAATTTTTATAAATTGCTTTACACTTGCTGTAGACTTTCAAACATATTTTTAAATAAGTTTAACTGAAGTTAGATCAATTTAAAATGTACTAAAATTAAGATTGATTTTTGTTTTGATCTGTAAATTAATTTTAAATCAATTTTTATAATCCAGAAAAATTATATTTATTCAAAATAAGATCTACGGCAAGCTAGTAAAGCATTCATATTATTAAGTTATCATATTTGAATTTTGTATTCAATATCAGTACTGGCTAAAAGGAAGACTATGGCAAAAAATTCAAGATTAGATCGTAAAGTGAAGTGGACATTTGAAATTTGGAAAACATGCGACCCCCAAAACGTCAACGCAAACGCAAACCGATCAAAACTGTACATTTTTAGATCATGTGCTCTGCGTCTTCTTTGGGGGTGCTCTCTTTTTTTCTCTCTTTGCCATGTTCTTCGGCGTGTGCGATGGACGCTACAGCTGAGAAAGCAGCGAGCGCGGTGAGAGCGAGTTTTGAGTATTTCGAGTATGACAAAATGAGAATGGAAGGCATTTTTTTGCATAAACATAATTATTTTTTTCATATTTTTTTTTTTCTTACAATTGTTTTTTTTGTGTGTATTTTGCACTTGAGTCGAGTTGAGTTGATTGATTGATTGATTGACTGAGTTGATTTGAGAGTTGATTGTTGATTGACTGACTGAATTGATTTGATTTGAAATATATATTGCTTCTCACCCGTGTGAGTCGTTAAATGTTTGTTCAGGTAATCCTTAACAGTGAACGCCCTGCCACAATAGCCACATCTAAATGGTTTCTCACCTGTATGTATGCGAGTGTGCTGTTTTAGTGTATTCGATTGAGTGAAGGACTTGCCGCAGTAGGAGCACGTGTAGGGGCGTTCTTTGGGCGTGGCGCTGTTATTATTTTATTGGTGGTGGTGTGGCGAAGAGTAAATAGAATTATTTGTTGCAGTGCAGGGTAAAAAAAATAAACAAAAGAGAGAGAGAAAAAGAGAGAAGAGAAGAGAAAGATGAGAATCATATTATTAGTAACATTCATAAATTCATCAATTAATACATTTTTTTTGCACACTTAATGAGAACACAACAACATTGGGAACGCATGGGCCACGCCCCATGGCACATTGAGGACGCACCCATGCGTCCTGCCTCAGGACTGATCTTAAGGAAAACAAACAAAAATATAATAAATAATTGGTTAAGGTCAATTGGTTAAATAGTTATTAAACAAATGGACGTTGCGCAGACTTTGTTAACCAAAAAGCTGGACAAAGATTAAGAATTCTCCCAGAGATTTGTCCGACTTTTGGTTACACTACGCAGCGTCTGGAGTGTGTACATCTGTCTGTCTGTGTGTGTGTGTCTGTTTGTGTGTGTGTTGCTTCAATAGGTTAACATATAAAATATGGATTTACTCTGCTTCGCCCGTGTGAATCTTGCGGTGCATGGCCAATGTGCCCGGTGTCTTGAACGTTTTGGGGCAATCGGGGCATTTGTGTCGTATCTTGTGCGCCAGATCAGCGGGCACCGTTTGTGTGCTAACCAACACGCTTGTTGTGGCACCCGGTGTGCCCGGTTGCACGCCCGGATTCGCTTGGATGGCGTAGACAGGCACAGCGCTAACCACATCGCCGCTATCGCTCAAACTGAGCGGCTCCTCCTTGATGATCACCTGGGGAAAGGGAATGCTTGATAACATATGGTTTCTATACGGAATACGGGTTAGTAATAACAATAATAATATTAAGAATTCTACCTGGGGATGTGTTACTGTCGCACCATTGCCGTTCTTCAGCAGCTTGACTGTCAGAGGCGGCACCTTCAACGTGCCCGGATCACTTAGGTCGTCTTGATGCTGTTGCTCTTGCAGTTCGCGCTGTCGTTGTTGTTGCTCTTGTTGTTGTTGTTGCTGTTGTTGTTGATCTAGCTGCTGGTGATGGTGCTCCTGTTGTTGTTGTTGCTGCTGCTGCTGCAATTGTTGCTCCTGTTGCAGCTGCTGCTGCTGCTGTTGTTGCTGCTGCTGGTGTTGCTGCTCTTCGGGCGTCAGTCTCATATCACGCGGCGCAATGGCAGGCAGATCATCTGGTGTCACCGGCGCCTCCTGGTGCTCCATAAACGTTTGCTGGCCAGCGGCCAACATTGCCGCCGTACAGACAGCACCACAATGCGAGCATTTGTATTCGTTGGGATTCTGCGTTACAGAATTCACACCATAAATGCTACAGACAATGCAACGGGCCAAAAATGCCGTCGCCTGGTGCGTCAACCGATGGTGTTCATCCACCTCCAGTGCGCTACCAAACTTATCATCACAGTTAGCACACGCATAGCTAAGCGGCTTCAATTGTTGTTGCTGCTGCTGCTGCTGCTCGAGCGTCGCAATTGCTCCCTGGGCATTCAATGTGAGGCCATGGCAAAGTTGCATATGCTCCGCTGCATGCTGGGGACGCTCGAACTGCTGATGGCACATGGGGCAGTAATGCGGACTAATGACATTCGGATCCATGCTGAGATTGGGCAGAAAAGCTGTCTTAAGCGTATCCATGTTGATGCTGTTGCTGTTGGCGATTGTGGCTGCAGCTGCTGCTGTTGCAGACGATGTTGCAGATGTGTTGTGGGCTATCACGGCGGCTAATTGATGCGTTGGATGCTGCTGTTGTGGCTGCTGCTGCTGTTGGTGTTCCTCGGGCGTGGCAGACGCAATTCCTGTGTGTTTGTGGTAGACTTTAACATTTCTCACTTCGGCTGAGCTGAGCAGGCAGGCTGGCGGGCTTTTTTAAGCTTGTTTTTAGTGGCTTCTGTCAGCGTGTTAGTGCTCTATATATATGTATGTGTGTGTGCGTACCTTTCCAGCAGAATCAACAAAGCAATGGCCTCTGTAATGATCAGCACTGGATGTTATGGATTAAATTGTTAAGCAAAGAGTACAAAAAGCGTGAAACATATTAAAATGCAAATGATTCATTTTATAGAAATGTTTTCTTAGAAATCTCCGCCACATCGTAATTTGATACCTAAGAAACAAATCCTTGCTTATCAGACTGATTCTAAGTGGAATAAATCCATCTTTGCCTCGACGTAGGATTCTGGTGGATTCCAATTGGAACTTATGCATCTTTGCTTCTATAAAGGAATTTGAGTTGTGCGAATCTACGTGCTAAAAGAGAATCGTAATGCAGTGCGATGCGATGCGAAGCGAAACGTATGAAGAAGAAAGTCGCAGCAAGATTCTACTTGCTTGCGGCGAGATAACAATAAAAATAAAGCTTTGCCTGTGTTTGTTGCTGCCGCTGCTGCGGTTTGGCGGCAGAGGCGGCGAGTTGGGGATATTAGATGAAAATGTAAAGAGCGCTGCCCTTTTGTTGCAAGTGGCAAAGCTTAACACTAATTACAGCACAAAATAAATACACATCGGAGCAAAAGCAACCGTAATCAGCAAAAGGCGGCGCAAATTAAGCGTAAATTAGCACAGAAAATCCAAAAAAAAAAAGAAGAATAATAATTTTACGAGCCCAGCGGCGGCGGCGGCGGGTCTCGCCTCGCGCGCAAAACGAAACGAAATTGGAAATCAGTTGGCACTGTCGCCTTCTGTTGCTGTTGCTGCTGTTTCTGCTTCTACTTCTACCGATCTCAGTGTTTCTTTCTGTGTTTCTCTACTTCTGTGTTCCCCCAAGTTTGACCCCCAAGTCTCCCCCACACACATGGGACAGGCAATGCGTTCGAATCGAAAATTTTTTTTCGGTCCGTCACTGTCATATTCTAAATTCGGAATTCTATTTTGATTTTTTTTTTTTTGGTGCGTTTGCTGCGCGTTTTGTTTAGGCCCTTACCAGCGTTTCCACGTATTGCACTTGTGTTTTATTACGGCCGTTTTTATGGCGAAATTGCCAATCAATCCAACAACATTTTCTTTGTATTTGTACAACAAAAATACATTAACTTTTCACTTTTATTATTATTTTTGGCGAAAAATGTACAAGTACAACAAAAAGTATCGACGACATCGATACTTTTGCGTATTTTACTTTGTATCAATATTCTACTATCGATAGCAGAGCTTTGGCGCTGCCACACAGTTCTAACTTTTTTGTGTGTTGTTTTTGTAATTTTTGTTAAAATTAAGCAAATCCCAAATTTAACTAATTTTTTAAAAACGAGTTTAATGTAGAATTGAGATATCCGTGTGGCCTGATTATTGCCTCTTTTTTTGCGCCAAGCTTGGCCAAGGCTGCCACATGGTATTTTTTGTTTGCCATGCAATCAGCTTTTTAAAATGGCAAAAAATAGTAAAAACTAAGCATAATTATTATAATTATTATAAATTAAATAGCAGCACTCAATTAAAAAAACCTTGCATTAAAAAATCACAGTTCTGGGTGCCAACCTCCTTCATTACTCACTATGCTCCTCACTCAACGAGCATAGCCAGGCGCGCGATTTAAACAAAAAATTTAATTAAAATTATATAAAATATAGGTAATAGTTTATATTAATGTTGCGAGCTCCCACCGAGGAAGACGAGTTTGTGTTAATAAAATCAAACCAAAAGTTTTTAAATTCAACATAATTTTCCCAAAAATTTTCTTCGTTTGGTAAAGTTGGTTTATTGATTTTAAAATATATTTTATAAAATTGTAAAATATATAAATTAAGAAAAATGCCAAAAAAAAATCATTTTTTAAAAAATACCTAAATATGGAGATCGAGTTTGTTCTGTGGCTTGATGGTTGCCACCGTGTCTTGGGAGCCAGGGCTGCCAGCTTGTTTTGCCAAAGTTGGGTCAAGTTGCCATGGCCAACATCTTGCTATTTCACAACAAACGTCAATAAAGTTTAGCCAACAATAAAAGTAGAATTTGAAGGCGAATTTCGATATAGTTGGCAATTAGATATCATATATTACACGGCCAAGTAGTCAGCTTGGTCAGTTTGCGATATATTATAGACGCAGCAGCTTAACAAATCCAGAATCGAACAAGTGACAAGTTAGTTTGTGTATTTTAAATTCATGTGATTGCTGCGAACTAAAAGTGTTTTTGTATTTACTTATAGAAGACAATGTCGTCACCGTGGTCTAAGGTTGGCAACGAGCCAGTGCAGACGGTAAGTTTGGCTGATATCATGTCCGAGCAATATGCACATCAGCTGCACAACAAGGAGCTCAAACAACAACAGCAACAGGCAGAAAGAGAAAAGATACAAACACAGAGGGAGAGGGAGAGTGAGGCCTCGTCTCCTTCTTCCCCCAGCTACTCGGATGTGGCTGGCACTTCGCAAAGTGCAGAGATCCAAGCCAGCCACGATGCTGATGAATGGGAGGATTATTCCATGTTGCTCAGCGGGCAAGAGAGATCAGATAAAATATCGCCAGAAGTGTTAAAGTTGCTGGAGGATGAGGCTGAATCGGATGCAGTCATTGCCCAGATGCTGCAGTCACAGTTCGATCACGAATACAACGAAGAGCTGCGACGCATCGAGCGGCAACAGAATAAACAATCAAAGGTTACCGTAACGCTCAATAAATTCCTGCGCGACGGCGATGCGGAATTTTTGCACGACACCGAAGATTATGACGATTATGAGGAGGATGAACTGGAGCGTCACAAACGGGACTGGGATCGATTTGAGACAAATGAAAAGAGGCTGGATGCCATACCCAAGTGTGGCTTCAAAGTGGACAAGGAGGGCGAGATGATAACCAAACACGATCCACAACTATGCGGCGTACGCAATGCGCAGCGTGTCATGTCATTCCCTCCAGAGTTTCCCACCGGTGATGCCGCCTGCTTTGACATGAAGCTATCCAACAAGGTGCGTGCTTGAATCTCATATTCTATAATAGCTACTTTATATGATATCTTAACAGGTCTTCAATCAATTGAAAGCGTACTCAAGACGTGGACGGGCCGATAAAAAGGAGAAAGTGGCGACGGCGGAAATGGGCGTCGATGCTCAGACGCGTCTGCTGCTCTACAAACTGATTAACAATCAAATTCTGGAGCAAATCAATGGCATTATATCGACGGGCAAAGAGGCGGTCATACTGCATGCCAACTCGGATTCCAGCTATACGGGCACAAATGAGAGCGGACACGGCGATGGAGTGCTAATGCCACCGCATTTACTGCCCAAGGAATGCGCAATTAAGATATTCAAGACGACGCTAAATGAGTTCAAGCAGCGTGATCGTTACATCAAGGACGACTATCGATTCAAGGATCGCTTCAGTAAACAGAATCATCGTGTCATTATCAATATGTGGGCTGAAAAGGAAATGCACAATCTGATGCGCATGCAGAGCATTGGCCTCAATGTACCCGATGTTGTTGTCCTGAAAAGGCATGTCCTTGTCATGCGGTTCATTGGCGACAATCACAATGCGGCGCCCAAGCTGAAGGATGCCCGCCTGAGTGCCGCTGAACTGAGCTATGCCTACGAGGAGATTGTGGACGCCATGCACAAGCTATACAACCAAGCGAACTTGGTTCACGCCGATCTCAGCGAGTACAACATACTCTGGTTCGAAGGCAAATGTTGGTTCATCGATGTCGCCCAGAGCGTGGAGCCAGAGCATCCCAGCGCCTTGGAATTCCTCATGCGAGATTGCGGCAATATTGTGAACTTTTTCGAGAAGCGAGGACTGCCCAATATCTACACCAAGGAACAGCTCTTTGAGTTTGTTACCGCACTCAATGCGGAGACACATAATGCGGCAATGCTGGAACGCATTCATACGAAAGGCGCCTCCATCAATCAGGCAACGGTGCCCAATCAACAGGAGTGTCCCGACGAACTAAAGCCACTGGAGTATCCCTTCGAGTTGGCCTGGGAGAAGTCACAACAGGATCGCAAGGCGGCAGCAGCAATGCAACAACTTAAAGTAAAGGACAATGAAGATGAAATCAACACCACAAGCAACAACGACAACAACACTGCCACGTGTGCCCAGTGACAATTTAAAGATGTTAACTAATCTTACCAATATTTGGCCAATTGAAGAAGCTAAAGTCTGTTCCGATAACTATGTTTTTTGTTTTGAATTTTTAAAATTCGATAATAAAGAATTTACAGACTTAATAGCTATGATCTTGAATAACAATATGAATATGTTTTGAATTGAATTGTTGTTAATCAATTAATGCAAATTAATGGTAAACAACTATTGCACGCGCCACGCCTTTGTCCGGGTTTTAGATGAGCCACGCCCACACTTTAATACAGAGTGTTGTTTTTGTGGGCTAAACCATCAATTGAACTCATTTGAGCTGCGCATTTGTTATTAATTGAGAGATTTCAGTGTTGGGCAAATCATTCAATTGATTAAATCATTTCCATGCGCATTTGAATTGCACTCGATTGGATCATCATCATCATCATCATGATCATCATCCGGTTGGGGCATGCCTCAAGCGACTTTCCGATCAGCAGTTTGTCAATCAGCTACGTCGGAATGTTCATCAGCTGGACTTTAGCAAATAAGTAGATCGATTTGTACGTCAGCAACAAGCGTACTTATACTCATACTTTTCATACTCATACTATATTAATTAAATAAGCAAATATGACTAGTCGGAACTGTCCGGCTCTTGACTTCAGTTTTTGTTTACTCTGTTTAGACGTAATTGCCATGACACTCCGTCGTCAATTACTTAGAATCTAACCAACGTCTATTGCGGAATTTACTCGGGGAAAATATAATTTTAAAGCTTATCAGTGGAAATGTCTAAATCTATATGGTAATTATTATTTAACATTAATGAATTGCCTATTTATTATTTTGTGTTATTAAGCATATCAAAAACAACTTTTGGTATAACCAGACAAATCAAATTCCTTGTATATAATAAAGTACACAAATAAACAATTTAAAGATGCATTTAATTTATAATGAACATCTTTTATTTATTATAGTGAAAGTAACTAAAATTTCTTTGCAAAGCTAATTTTAAATTATTTTTAAGAACTTTTAAACAATTTAAAAAAATTTACCATTACAAAATAAATAGTTTATTTAAAATGGTACCCGTTTAAAAAATGACATTCATACTAAATATATATATAATATATATTCAAATTTTTATACTAACATAAAATCATTTTAATCGTAAATTAAAACAAACAATTTAAATTAAGATTATTAAATTAAAACAAACAAATTAAATTATGATTATTAAATTGATTTTATTTTAGTATAAAAATTTGGATCCAAGCCTTTATTCATTATTATTTTATTTTTTAGGGTATTTAAAATCCAGAAATTTTCTTTATTTTTTCCTATGATTTGTTATACGATCTTTAATTACAAAATAATAATTTTTTGTTTGTTTTAAATTTTTTTCGATTATTAAATTGATTCTTTTTAATGTTTTAATGTAGTATGAAAATTTGGAGCTAAGCTTTTATTTATTTCGCGTATTGCATATTTTATTTTCTAGGGTATTTAAAATCCAACCATTTTCTTTATTTTTCCTTATGATTTGTTAATTTTTTTGTTATTTATTTTGTAGCAAGCCATCAATCAAAATTGAACCCTCAACAATCAGCAGACGCTGAACTGCACAAAGTATTATTATGGATTTTATATGGCTTGTGTTGACTTTTTTTTAGTATATTTTTGTTTTTGCGATGAGGCGACTCACAAGTTTATTATTCGTATTATTATTTATTTATTTTTACTTTTGACGTTGCATTTTGGTGTTGCCAACAGGCAGCAGTCAGCAACAACAACAACAGCATCTATTAGCGTGTCTAGTTTGTGAGTGTGTTTGTATGTACATACTCGTATATATAAATATAGGTCTCAGCATTAGGGGGCCTGGCTGCTGTACGCGTTGCTGGTGACGCAAAGAAACGACGAAAAACAAAAAGTGGAAGTCAAAATAAAAAGAACTGCGAATGAGGCGTTTGTCTTGGATGTATGAATTTCAGATGAAAATAGACAAACAACGGCAATAAAATAAAATGCGTTTACTTGTATCTAAGAAAATAATAGCGTATTTAAAGATGAAAAACATAGGAATAAAAATCATATACTCTGTGCGTTTTATAAAGGGTATAAATAAAGAAATTTTTGTAAGAATATCATCTATCCAATTTGGGTACTCTTTACGTAACGATCTTTCAACGCACTGCTTGGATAACTCAACTTTGCAAGCAGTGCGTACATTTAAGACTGCTTGACGACATTTGAAACACTTACAGGGTGACTGTTAGTCGCGCACTAAAACCATGAACTGACACTTTATTTATACCATAATGATATAGCAAAATAAATGTGTTTTTAATAGTGATACAAAAAGTGAATTAAATACATGTATTAAACAATTGCCTGATATTAATTTTAAAAAAAATAGCTAATTCAAATGTACTTAACAAAAAAATATTTAGAGTATAAAAACATATGCATATGTATGTATATAACGAGCAAGTGTTTTTGTCTGGCTGAAAACCATTTCAATAATAACAACAAAAAGCCGCTTAATCAAAGAAAAACAAATTAAGAAAAATAAAAGCTCGAATTGCGGTCGCGACCATGATAAGGTCAAGTCGATGAGACAACCATTGGACATTCTTCATTGTGAAATTTGAATATTTAAGAAGAGATGAGTCAAGCAATTAACAGATACATTTGTAACATTTACACTCAGTGAAATAAGTATGTACATGTGGATGAAGTTATTCAAAAAAAAAAAATACTTTTAACAAAACAGATTTGATTGAGATTTCTGAAAAAAATCTTATCATTTAAATTCCGTTTGAATGATACAAAAATACCCATGGAAAATATCGACTTTTGTAAAAGGGTTTAATCAAAAATCTCTTCGCTAGTATTTTTTATGATTTATTAAATTTTCCATGGGTACTTAATGGATTAAAGAAATTTTTGTATCATACAAACGGAATTTAAATGATAAGATTTTTTTCAGAAATCTCAATCAAATCTGTTTTGTTAAAAGTATATTTTTTTTTTAATAATTGCATCCACATATTCTTATTTCACTGATGTAGAAGAAGTATTTATTTTATATTATAACAATTTTTTATTGTTTTTTATTTCCATTCTCTTTTAATGAATTGGGATTAAATTATTAAAGTTGCATAGTCTTAACATAGTTATAAAGTCATAACACCATTCTCTGCGCAGTCACAGAAATTCCATAGTCCTCTGCAGCTAACGATTTCATTAAGGACGCCAAGCAGTTAACGCTCGAGAGCTGATAAACCAGCATTAATTGCGCATAAAACCCGAGGGCAATAATCATAAAGACAGCAGCAGAAACGTGGCCCAAAAGAATTGCAGCAGATGAAGCAGTGGCTGTTTAAACAGCATTGCAGTCATTGCGTTTGCCTCATCAATTAAAAAGTCTGTTAGCATGTAATCAAAGCAACAGCTTCGTAAGATCCTCTCCCGCTCACTCTCCATCTCTACTGCGACTTAAAGTAAACATAAACTGGGCAGAAAGCTTTAAGCTCTTTGCATTTTTTTCGAGTGTAGCTAAAGACACGACAAGAAACACGCATACTTCACGCTTACATGCGCAGACTCATAAGCACACACACATGCACACATGGCTGGCCACTTGACAGCAAAGCGAAGGAGGCTCGTCGCACGCAGATGCTGCGCTGCGACTGCGCAGTCAGCTTTATGTTGACCAACGAATGTGAAATCGTGACCGAAGTGGCCTCCTCAAGTGGCTGACGTCGCAGTCGCAGTCGCCGTCGCTGCTGTCAATTGTTGAGCATAATCTCACACATATAAACAGAGAGTGTAAGAGAGAGAGAGACACACACATACGCTTGAATTGGAATTTGCGCGTTTAACGTTAACAATTTATTTGCATTTTTAATTTTCATGTTCCTGTGCAGCGTATATATGTATGTATGGGTGTGTGTTGCGTGTAAGAGTTGGTCAAGCTTGCGTGGCATGCGTACAGATTCAGATTCAGATTCAACGTGTGTCCACATGGCTTCTATTTTAGGTCTAACTTGTTGCATGGCCAGTTGACTTGGCCTGCTGTCCGTCCGTCCGTCCGATCGCATCGTTGTAATTCAAGTTAGCTACAAAAATAGAACCTTAATTTATTGTTGCCACCGCCTGCTGCCCTTACATGGTCATATCATTTTCATTTTTCATGGTGGCGTCGCCTTAGTCGTCGTCGTTGTTGCCGTTGTTGTTCTCGTTGTTGTTTTCGTTGTTGTTGTGGTTGTCGTTGTTGTCTATAAGCAGCTATTGGCCATGTAGTTGCTAGTATCAAAACGCTTACAAGCGTTTCCTAAACGAAAGTGAAATGTGCGCTCTTGCGGCATTCTAGTGTAGTTAACTGGTAGTCAACTACAGTGCACACACAGTAAGGTGACTGGTCTATAAATAAAAAATTAACAACAAACTGAAGTAGTTCAAATACAAATTAAGTTCAGCTTATGATGACATGAGGAATTGATAAAAGTTTATATGTAGCTAGAGATTGCTTTGCTTTAAAATCATTTAAGGCAACAAATTAATTGAAACAAATAATTAATATAATAATAGGTCAACCCATGATCAAAATGACATTTCGCATGGAAATCGGATCAGTTTCGGCACAGTTATAAAAACTTAAAGTTGGTCTAGTTTTTGAATTAGCAACTTTCCTGGTCAAAATTTACATTAAAGTACGCTTGAATTTTGTATTTAATATTTTTTGAGAAATCTCAATATATCAGTATTATTTAAAGATATATTGACAACTTGATTAATTTTTTTTATGTCAATTTTTACATTTTGCTATTCACAGTTTGGATTTACATTACTATAGTGTTTATATTCCTATGTCCATGAATTGTTCGTGAAATTAAAAAATAAACATTTCAAATTCGTATTATATGATTAGTTTGTTAAATGCACGTTAAAAATTGTTTTCCCTTATGTAATTAAATGCCTCAAAGTGTTTGAATACTCTGCTCACAATATGATTGATAAAATCTTCTGACTTAAATGTACATAGTTCATAATTTAAAAATATATTTTGAAATTTGCAACATTTTCAGCCTAATAGTTGCTCAAATCGAGTGCAGACTGTTTTGTGCTACTTGCACTATATTTAGAAACTGTAGTTATGTGCCATAATTGTTAACCGCTTGGGGTTAGCTCGGGGGCTGCAACTAGGAGACGGTTGTTAATTATGGAGCCGGCAGTCGGGAGTCGACAGTCTGAAGGCAGAAGGCCGTCGAAAAAGCCGTCTGCTGTTAGTTTGGTATGCAGCATGATCCATGTAATTTATAAGCCAAACTGATAATGATATATGTATGTATGTATGTATGTGCGAGTATGTGTGCACTGTAGTACAGTGCAACCACTGAAGAGACGGGCGAGTCCTCGCCGTTTCAAAATGGAATTTGCAATTAAAAATATATATGTAAGCAATTAATGCTCGTAAATTTCTACAATATATATATACTATGTATACAGTTTACGTTATGAGTTATTTAAAATTTCATGCGAAATTGTTGCAAAACAAATTTACAGCCGCATGTTAATGAGGATACAATAACAATAATGATAGCCACAAAAGATTCATTTGACTGAAGTGGATTATAAGGCTTTGCTTGATTGCAAACAAAAAAAGGCAATAAATAAATCACTATGTAAATAAGTCAACACCATTGAAACGTGTTTTCAAAACCCCCGAAAACGAAAAGTCACGTGTGTCAGACGAGGGGGGAAACGGCATTTGAAGTTGATTGTGATGACTCAACGAGGCATTTGCCCCACAGCGATCTTAACTGAAAACAATAACAACAACAACAACTCGCCTCGTGTTGCCCTTGACCATGTTTAGACAGGCGGCATGGCCAAGAGCGCAGTTACCGTTAAGAGCCGCACAGCCAAAAACTGTAAACAATTCAAAATATCGGCACACTCTACCTGGCTAATAACTCACTTTGTTTTTGTATTTTTAGTGTTTTTTTGGGCAAAACCTAAAAACCATTTTGATTGACAGTGTCGCAAATGAGCAGATGTTTTCCAACAGTGTCAGATCAGACCTCATGTTGAGGTTTAGTGCGGGAATACACGAGTATGACCTGGCTTTGACTAGCTACCTATCTAAGTATTTACCTGGGACTGGCTTGCATTCAGATTTCGCTAGTTTCAGGCAGTTCACATTTTGCGTTTTTGTTGTTTGCGAAACAGCGCGCAAAGCATAATTGCGATTGGAATATGAAACCTGAGAAAGATCGAACACGATCACGATCACGATCCTCGCTGATCTCGATCTCTCGAGGCATCCAAGTAAAATCAAATACGTAGTTGTTTTCCAATATGTAACAGAAATATAATAGTATATAGTAGGCATTAGTTCAGTGAGTCAGTTACAAGCAATGATACAGTCTCTATTTGTTTTTATAGCTGTCAATTTTAGTAGCATAGCGAAATTTTGGGGTGTTATTAATATATCGTATATCATCATCATATATCACATATTATATATGATTTTATAATGCCATATCTATATGGCATTGCGGATACCAAGTTTCTGGTCAAGAAGAAAGCCAAGACTAAGGCGGTCAATACCAACACTTTGCCACCCGTTAAATTCCATCGCACTCATGTTACGCCCGAACGCATCAACTTCGATCATAATGAATGGCCCATTCAGTTCCGGATCAGTCCCGTGACTCTCGTCGAGCTGTGTGTCAATGCTGTGGATAAACTGCCAATACCTTCGATTTATGAATGGAATGATATGGATATTAGGCGTTGGATATGTCGTTATGGTTATCCGCAATATATGGTGAGTCTGATAATATGGGAGTTGTTGTAGGAAGTAGAATGGGAGAAGAATCTGATTTAAATATATTCAATTATATAGTCTGTCTGTAGAACTAAAGAGTTCAATTTTGGTACACATATTTATTTTGATGTCTTCTTTATATTCTAAAAATTTCACAATGATCGGTTGGTAAATGCAGAAGTTGTCAAGATCAAATGGAAGTAATTGTAGAGAGTAGAATGGGATAAGAATCCGATTTATTTATTTTCAAATATATAGTCTGTCTGTAAAACTAAAGAGTACACTTTTGGTATATATCTATATCCTAATATCTTCCTTATTTTCTGAAAATTTCACAATGAACGGTTAGTAAATATAGAAGTTGCTTAGAAACTTTCCAGGGTATCTTTAATGCCGCATATTGTATAAACTATCTCTTGTTATCCGTAGAACACCTTTCGGGTAAATATGATCTGGGGTCGGAAGCTGCTGTTGCTGGACGCCGATGCATTGACAGCCATGAATATCAAGGATTTTGATCACATTAGACGCATTACTTATGGCATTCGAATGTTGTTCCACTTTGAGTTGACGAAATTTTCGCATAGTATTTCGCTGCCGGATGAGAAGCCCCATGAGCTATATCTGCTGTGGCACACACAAACAGGTGTCGGCCATGATGCAGTGCGTCGCTCGGATTTGTACAGACGCATGCAGCTGATACGCGAGCGTGCTCTCAACCTGGACCATTGGGATATGCTCGATTTGTGGCTGCGTCGCGAGCGTGAACGCAAATACACGGAGATAATTGCGCTCGTGTCGCGCTTCAACATGTTCAAGTGTCCCGAGGAGGCGAAAGTCAATGAGCATGCGATACCAGAGAGTCAATCGGAGCGCCTGTGTGATGTGTGCATTCCGCCCTGCGAGTGCTTCTGGACGGCCAAGGAGCTGTCGCTGCCCTGGCGCCTCAGCTGCCTGACCCCGGGCCTGCCGCCCTCGCACAGCCGCTGGAAGGCGCACGAGCGCAAGTGCGACATTTGCATACCGCCGTGCGAGTGTCGCTGGCCATCCCGTTACTATCTAACCGGTACAGTCATCAAATGCCTGAGTCGCAATTTTCCGGAAAAGTTCTCGCCCATTTTCGATGAGCGCATTGCGACCGTGGTGCGTCCTAGTTTGGTCGAGCGCTGGACCCGTTTCTCCATTTAGAGATTGCCATATATATTTTTGATTCCAGCTAATAATTTGGTATTGTTACAAAACACTGACGCTAAAAAATTGAAAAAAAACCCAAATAGATATTTTATAATTCGAGAGCCCAATTTTAATTGCATCAATTTTATCTGGATAATTGCAGTTTAAAATCGAATTGACTCGTAGGTGGAAATAGGTGGGAAAAACACAAGACAAACTTTAAAATACCCTGTATTTAGTCTGGAAATACCAACATATGTAGTTATTTCGAAGATTTTAATTCAGAAAATTCTGTCAATAATTTAAATCATTTAAATACATTAAATATTTTATATCTTTAAAAATTTTAAAAATACTTTTAAAAATTACTACACAATTCCTAATAGGTGGAAATAGGTGGGAAAAACACAAGACAAACTTTGAAATAACCTTTATATAGTCCGGAAATACCAACATATGTAGTTATTTCGAAGATTTCAATTCAGAATATTCTGTCAATAATTTAAATACATTAAATATTTTATATCTTTAAAAATTTAAAAAATACTTTCAAAAATAGGAAAAACACAAGACAATCTTTGAAATACCCTGCATGTAGTCTGGAAATACCAACATATGTGTGTAGTTATTTCGAAGATTTTAATTCCGAATATTCTGTATATAAGTTAACTACAATAAATATTTTAAATCTTTTGAAATGTAAAAAATACTTTCAAAAATTACACAATTCCAATTTACAGAGATTGCAATTTAATTTTTAAGTGTAGAACGCTTTAAATACAATTTGTTTCAGTTATTGTACGAGTAATATATGAAATTGTTAAATCTTTGCATTATTTGTACGACATATTACAACACAAAGCGCATCATACCCTTTGGGACTCTGTAATCGGGGGCTTTAGAAAGGTACAGTACAAAAAAGTAAAGCAAACAGCAGAGAAACAAAATTTGAATTTTTGCATCCCACGACGACAACGACGACGGCGACGGTGACGTCGACAGCGACAGCGACAACAGCAGCAAGAGTCATAACACTAATACATGCGTACACGCGATCCATTGTAAAAACGGCCCCATTGAACTGAACGCCAGCCGATGCTGTCAGCGCCAGCGTCGACGCGACCGACAAGTCAACGTAAGCGTCAGCATCGGCGTCGACGTTAGCGTCGACGTCAACATAGCAAGCGCGTCGCTTGCTCGAAGCAAAGAAAAAGCAACTGTCGCGCAGGCAAAATTTTCAGTTCAGTTCCAACAATCGGAGTGTCAGCAGCAGCAGGCGAAGGCAAAGACAGAGACTGAAAAAGAAGCACCAGGCAAAAGACAGAGGCAAAGAGCCAACAACAACCAACTGTTTGTTCGAAATTTGTTGAAATAGAATCAAGCAAATAATTACAAAATATTGCCTGCGCATGCGCTGCTCTCGACATTCATACAAAAAGTGTTCTTTTCAAAAATCAAGAAACAGCTGCCTCACAAGAGTTTCGAAAGCGATTTTCAAAAATCAAACAAAACGAAGAGAAATAATAAACATTAAAGTGGTTCATTCACCACGCGTGTGTTTGTGTGTGTGTGTATAAGTGTGTTTATCGGATGCATTTTACACTTTAGTTCTAAAATACGTTAAATGCAGTTAAAAAAAAATCTTATATAAAAAAGCCGCGTGCATTTTGTTGTCACTTTTTTTTGTGACGTCGCGCGCTTTGTTGTTTTTGTTGTCTTTTACAAGTTGTGATTGTAAGAGGTGTTAAAAACTTGTAATTATATTATAATTATACAAACTGTTCAACAGCGTGTGTTAAGCAAATTACATAATTTGCTTTGAATAATTTGCGTTTTTTAGACGTCATCAAGTTCAAGGTGAGTGCTAAATAGATCGAATATTACTAAAAACCCCAAGTCACCCCATTTTTACTCTGGTGTACAAAGAAAATTAAGTGTTTTCATGCGAACTTAAAATCTTATCATTTAACCAAAGTGCAGCAATCAATTAATTGATATCTTGAGTATTCGGATGTGATTCTTTTCAAGTACACAAATCGAGCACGTTTCGCGAAAGTCTCTTTTTAATAACAAGGCTGTTGTTCAATCTATTATCGATCGATCCCTTGGGATCAGAGTGTCAGTTGCTTTTTATTGTCAACAGTAAACAGTACTTAAGCATGTGGTAAAGGCAGACAGATCTGATTACTACTTATAAAATATACTTTAATCAGTCGATATTTAAAAAGAAAACTGTTTTCAATTGATACGGTGCATTGTGACGAAATAAGCTTAAAGAATAATAATATAAATAATAATAATAAAAAATAAAATAACTTTAAATTTGTAATTTTTGCATATAATTTAAAAAAATTATTTTAAATTAAATTTTAAATTAAAATACAATTTCTGTTTCGTTAAAGCAGTTGAAATATTAAAGTATATACAATAAATTTAAAAAATTTCATTAAAAGAGAAAACATGTTTAAATTTGCAAAATAAATGTAAACACAAAATAATTCACTGTTTTAAAAAATAAAAGATGTGCACAAATCTCGTCACTGTTTATAAGATTTTTGTTCTAACAGAAATCGCTTAAAAAAAATCATATAAAAAAAAAACCTTTAAATTTGTCATTTTTTATATTGATTTCAAAAAATTATATTAAATTAAAATACAATTTTTATTTTGTTAAAGCAACATATTTAAGTAAATATAATAATTTTAAAATTTTCATAAAAAGAAAAAATAAGTTTAAATTTGCAAAAAAAAATGCAGGCACAAGATAATTCAATGTTTTAAAAGATAAAAGATGTGCACAAATCCCGTAAATGTTTATAATATTTGTGTTCTAGCAGAAATCTTTTAATAATATTATAAGAAACAAATAGATAGAGAATAGATTTAAAACAGAACGAAAGAGAGAGTGAAAGAGAGTAAAAAGCGGCATTTTCGGCCACCGCAAATACAAGTATTTTAATACATATGTATGTGCATATACATACATATAAGTATATATACAGATATAAAACTATCTGAATATGTATCTAATGAGATTGCTAGCCTTGTTAGTCAGCAAATGACGTACGAATAGAAATGGGAGAGTGAATGCCTGAATTTGTTGCATGTGAACGCGTCAACAATATTCCTACACACACACATACACATAAATACATGTGTACATAGACATATGTCGTATATAGCCAATGCCCAAGACACACAATCATATAAATCTATTTATTCGTAATTATTAGCATATATACATATATAGGCAGACGCCGCTTTTTTATATTTTTGTGTGTCTAAGTCAGATGTTAATTATGTCAAACAAGGACAACAACACAGTTACATATATGTATACATACATATTTATATAAGTAAACATATGTATTTGTTTGTATAAACCAACCCCACACATGGGCAATTTGAGTTGAGTTTGTTGCCAGGAGCTTGCCAAATATTTGCATACCTAATTTTGTTGCCTTTATAATGGGATAATGAATTGGTATTGTTGATGTTGTTATTCTAGGCTCAGATAACAAGTGTCTGTTAATTTAATGGGGTTGCTAGGGCTTAGCACCCAGCACTGATTATAAATAATTATTATGCAGTCTGGACAAAACATGTGCAGCTCAATATTAGCATATTTGTACACTGAACGAAATGGAAAACGATACTGAAACTTAATTATTAGATATGCAGAACTGATATCGAAATACATTTCAAACTATAGATATTTAAAGTAAAAATTAAATCCTAAGTAAAACTTGTTGGAGACATTATAATAGACTTTCCTTATTGTCAGGATAATCGTTATCTATTTCAAGTTATAGATATATTTGAAATAAATGTTAAATCTTGAGTAAAATTTTTTGAATCTATGTTAAACATATTATAATTGGCTTTCTTGATTCTCAGAATAATAGTAATATATTGCAAATCATAAATAATATTTTAAATAAATATTAAATCTTAAGTAAAAACTGTTGAAGAAATGTTCAAGAAATTATTATAGACTGTCTTTATTTTCAGGATAATTTTAATACATTTCAAAATCTAGATAATATTTCAAGTCAAAGTTATATCTTGAGTAAAAATTGTTGAACTATTGTCCTAGACATTAAAATAGACTTTCTTCATTCTCAAGATCACGATCTAAATTATAGACTTTATAATTTTTTTTAAATTTTATTCCATTTAGGTGTTATACCAGTTTGAATATCAAAATACCCTTTTACTCTCACTCTGTATTCCATATATCCTACAATGATTCAGCATGATCTATTGTCAGATATCTATGGCGCCAGTAAATACTTCGACTCACTTTGATTTATAGCGACACTTGGCATGAGAACTTACACAGATAACAACAATAGGGAGTACTTTATATATTTTTAGAAATCGAATGCGGTTTTTAGCGGCGACGTTTAAAGCAAAACAGACGACCAACAATTGTTCATGATAAGCAGCCACTGTGCTAGACTCTAGACCCAAGAGTAAAGGGGTTTCGGTTGGTTCGGGCTCGGGTTCATATCATATCTTAAGAGTACAGTTAGTTATGAATGAGTCTGTCCGTCTATTAGCTCTAACTTCCTTTGGGTCTGAGTCATTTTAAGATAGAGGTACATACCCATTTTTTTTTCGTTATCAGATAACTGTTTAAAGTGGAATTTTCATATCTGTATCATTCATTTGGAGGCGAGCACGTTTCGAACTTAGTTCTCGGTGCGTGCACGAGACGATCTGAGAGATAGCGAGATAAGATAAGAGCTGAATTATCGAAAAAGTCTTTCATTAACCAGAATTCTATAAGTAGCTTGCGACTTGATGGATATCACGCACTTGCACATTTATCATATCACATCACATGACATGCTATCATGTATATTTCTGCATATTTGAATTCTAATTTGATTATTTTTGTTGTATCTTTTTTTGCATATTTCAATTGTCATTCTAATTTGAATTTTTCCTTTATCAATTTGCAGTTGCAAACGGCGACATGTCGAATACCGAGAAACGGGGCCTTCACAGAGTGCGAAGTAAGTAAAAAACAACGAGTTTAAACTAGTGATGATCAACAAATCAGTTTTTATTATTTTTCAATTATTTTTTAAGTATGAACTTCATTAAAATCGATTCACAGTTTGAATTTACATCACTTATTTTCATATTTCTCCCTGATACTTTTTCAAAAACTTCAAGCTGTCATAACTTTGTCAAATTAAGGCTTTTTTAACTCGATTCACAGTTGAAATTTACGTCACAAGTTTTTATCCCACACAATAGTATGCTATTAAATTTGTACTCAACTTTTTTACAAGTGTACACATTGACTGTACTTTGTATAAGCTAACAGACGAGCCCCCTTTTTTTGTGTGTTTGTTTGCACTGTTTCTAGACTCTTCGACTCGATTTGCTGACATAGAAATACATATATCATGCCCCTGACAACACGGTTCTCAGCTCAATTCGGTTATAAACGAATTGATTTGGAGGACCGGCCCTCGATGGCATTCAATATTGCACTGCGGGCAGTTCGATTGGTGTCAAATGAGACAACTTTAATTGAGGCTACAATTCAATTGAATGTTTCTAAATGGGGTGTGTCCTCAAATTGGTTCTCTTTAAGTTTTTTTTAATTTAAAATTGAAAAGATTGCATCTTTTGTTATCAATTAATTATATTTAATTGCTTAGCATATCCGCATTTGTATCTAAAATGATCGATCTAAAGTTGAGATCAATTGATGTTCAGGGAATATAGAATTATATAAAAACTTTCCTCTATCTATTTATTTTTATTTGTAAAGAGTTTTATTTTTATTAAAATCAGTAGTTTTCGTAGTGTCACATTTTCATGTATTCTCAAAATTCCCTCAATAAAATCTATATTATTTTAAAGGGTATTTTATAAACATATATCACAGCATTATTTATAAGTCCTGTCAAGTTCTGATTATGAATATCCTTTACAAACTCTCAATATTAGCTATGTCATCAACAAGTGGGGAAAGTTTCAGGGCGTGGTCCGGAATATGTGACCCATATGTATCTGTGTGCGTATGTTTATGGTCTAAACTGGCCCTTATGACGCCATTGTTGTGACATTTCGAGGATTACTCATAAACAATACATAAACTATTCAAACAAATTATCGCAGTCACGCCAGTTGAGCACGTCGCCGTCGTCGGTTGACTAATCCAACTCTGTTGTGGGTGGGCTAATTCAGGGACTACATAAAAACTGCCTCATTGTTGTCGAAGGTGCAATTAAAGCAGCTGGTTCTAAATTGCGCGTTAGCTATAAACAAAAAAAAAAAAACTAATTGCCATATCAGCGTCGGTTATTTGAGCATATTTGAGCTATTTAGCACTTTAGACGCAGACAGAGAAATAGACAGACAGATTGACAGACAGATAGATAGATAGTAAAATAGTAGAAGCGTCATAGACGAGTGCACATGATATGACACTTGGATATACCGCGTATATAGTATATTAGATAAGCCGGATGTGCTAACTAAAAATCAAAGCTGGCAATTAACACATTTATGAATAGATATTTATTTTTAAGAGTACGTAGAAGACGGGGTGGAGTGGGAGATAAAAGTCGCACGAGTTTCAGATACATTCATAGACGTCCTTGTCCCCTGGCGCGTGATTCATGTCAATAACATGGACAGACAGACTGTCAGACAGTCAGTAAGACAATGCAAAATGAATTAGCAATGTTAATTTAAATGCTTTTTCCATTCACAACTCAAATTATAATAATTGAAAAGCAAAATACGAAAAAATAAAAACCATTAAAATGCATTTTGTATGCAGTTTACACCCACTGTCGATCGACTAACCCACTAAGCGAATTGCACCACAATTGTGGCCAGCATTATATTATGTGTCTGGCCCTGCACTTGAGTAACTTGAGCAGGCAACCAACCTGGCCGAAGGTGGCAAGAAAATAACATTGAGAATCCACATTGCACATTCAAGGTCAACATGGAACTGCAAGATCGAGTATGAATACAAAAACGGTACACAAAAACAATATACAACCATAGTTAACCACATTTGTGCAATGTGTTCAATCGTAAAAGGCTAACAATTTCATTATAGAATAATCTGGCATGTTCCGAATTCCGTTTCCGTTCAAAATTGGCGGAAACGTAAACAAAATGACTTAATTAAATATTGTGAAATAATTTTCATTGAAATAATCGTAGTTGGAATTAATAATTAGAGTTTTCAAAAAAATATAGCTCAAATTTAGTATTATTACAATTGCTATTTTGGAAAGTTTTCCATAATATTTAATTTGACAATTGAAAACTTTAAAAATTATTTCTAATACAAATTGATTTGTACTACGACTTTAAATATTTAATTTGTCAATTGAAAACGTTTTAGTTTATTTCTAATACAAATTGATTTGTACTACGACTTTAAATACATATATTTATTAAAATAAGTAAATATGTGAAAATTCCTGTAAATTCTTTAGTTTAATTTATTATTTTAACTACGACTTTATTTTTTTGTAAATATTATTAAAAATGTGCAAATCATTTAAAATTCTGCAAGATAATTTCCGTCTCCATGATGCATATTCTCCATAAATTATACAATTTACATTAATTTGAATGCCACGTTATTAAATTTAATAATGAAATTCGCAGCCACAGCCCCGATAAGGTTTCATCTTAGCAACAGTCCCTAACTTAACTTAGAAATCTCCATACGAAGTACATGTATGTATGTGTCAATATACATATGTAAGATTGTAGAGCTCTTTACACAGCCTACTCATACATAATTCCGCTTTAATTCGTACTGATTAATCAAATATATAGTTACCCTTTCCCTTCACATTAATTTGTGACAATACTGCTCAATTTAATTGCAATATTTTTAATAACTTTATAAGCGCTCATTTACTTTCTTTACGTTAAAAAAAATACATTGTTTAATGACATATTTTGTTGGGGAATTTTTTTCTCTTATGATATTTTAATATGCATTAATTAAGTCGACTCTCAGTGTTTGAAACTCATGTTTTAGGCACGTCTCGCAGCAAGGAAAAATAAATATATACACATACAATATTTTTTTAAATTGACTTTAATTAATTTCTTGGAACTTGAAGTTGTTTACCCAATTGAGCACGTTATTGTCGTTGACTTTCAGTAGTTACATTTTTATATTTTGTTGTAATTTACAGTAAATGAACTCATAATTACAACGTTAATCGAAGGCGAAAACCTGTCAGCAAACACGACAAGTCAACAATTTCTCACATAATTGTTCGTGTCTATTAAGTGCACATAATTAGATGTTGGTTATTTCCGCTCCATGGCACACTTTTAACGCAATTAAACAAAACACTGCGCATTATTATTAAAAAACAACAACCAAATAGACGCTGAAAGTTCAAGAATTTGTGCGGCCAATGATCGTTTAATTTAATCAAATCAAATGAATGAAACAACTATAAATATACTAGAAAAGCAGGGCGCATGCCGACTTTGAACCGATTCCAGCCACATCGATGTCCAAGTCTAGTGTCTAGTGTCGCTGTCCCTGGTTGGAGTGGAGTGACAGCACTTGTCCGACTTTTCCGATAAGCCACAATCTTTAGCCAAAAAGGTCAATAATAGCATCTTCACACATGTATCATCACATCAGCAAAGATTGTAAATATTTGTGTACTAGGAAATCTACACACACACAGTATAGAACGGCAAGCCCCCTGTCTGGCCTTAGCAAAGAGCGTTCACATCGCCTGTGAATACCCTGTAATTAAATCGAAAGCAATTGAATAGAATTTAAAACAAGCACGAAAGGCTATAGTCGCGTTCCCGGTCATAGGATACCCGTTACTTATTTAAATATATATTTAATATTTTTATTGCATACTTTTAGGCACTTACATACATTGCTTAAAAACTTAAATTAGCTATTACCACCTTTCTATTTGTTCGATCTTGATGCAATTTAGTAGGATGATAACTAATTATAGTAGAAATATTGTAATATCTTAAAAACTGTGCGTTTTATTGTCTTTCACGATTTGCGGAGGCGGAAAGGGACTTGGCGAAAATTGCAGACAAACTTGGCATGATTTATATTTGGGTCGGAGATGCATCCTTCTCCCTGTTACATATAATACTTATTTATAAGTAACGGGTTTAAAAATATAAATATAATTTATAAATTACAGGGAATCTTCATGTCAGGCACACTTAATTTTTCATACAGCTTTGAGGCCTGTTACTATGAGTAGTGCGATTAAATTCTGTTGCTGCCATTCTTTTTATGCTTTTCTATACTATATATGTTATATATTTTATTCATTTATTAATGGGCCAGTGGAAAATAAACGAAATCGCTCTAGAATTGTGAACAATTAAAAATTTCTATATTTAAATTTGTGATTGTGTTTGTATATAGTATATAGTATATATTTAAATTTGTGAGACGCTGTAAAATGTGTGTTCAGCTCGTTGACGAGCCCCTCACAATTCCACAGTAATTATTTACTTATAATAATAAACAAAATAAGCATTAGAAACAACTTGTAACATTGCGCTCAGTTAGACCTACTTATAATTGCTAATTTTATAAACGAAACTTAATAATTTCTTCAATTAAAAACTTAGGGGATTAACAGTGTTTTACAGTGGGGCTTATCAGCATATTCATTAGTAGAAATGACGCCACTTTTGTAGACCCATAAATCTATCAGTTGTGATTGCAATTTACATTTACATTGTTGAACTCGTATGAGACGTCAGTCAGCATCAGCATCAGCAGAATTTTCCCTGTTGCACTTTGTACTAAAGAGCAACAAGTGCACAACAAGTGCTTCAATCTCAATCTCAGATCCCATCCCATTCCCAATGCCAATTTCTATCTGCAATCTCGGAAGATGCAAATTTTTCCATGATTCGAGATGAATTGTCATGGAATTTACCCGCAGGAAACTAGGACAATGTTAAAGGGAAAAAGAAGGAAATTGAATTGTTAGCGATAAGCGAGTTTTGAGTTCCATTGTTAAGCGGATTCCATTGATAAATGAAATCTCTATTGAGTTATAACAAATCATTTCAAATGGCAACCAGAACCAGTTATATAAGTATAATTAAAATAAACAGCAACAAATTGAATTACAAAAAATGCAAACAAGGCCAGTTCCGTTAAAATGTGCATTGGAAAACAGTTGGCAACACAGGAAATGTATCTACATTTTAACTGAGTGACAAGCTAATAATTGCAGCTGGAAGGCAAGCTAACAATGCCATCGATTGACAGAGACAGGTACAGATACAGATACTTTGTATCTCGCTCGAATATTTAGACAGAGTCCCGAGTGCAAACAAACCTGCAATAAATTGACTTATAAACTAGATACGATACCAAAATACGCAAATGTTTGTTCTATCTATATGTATTTGGAAAAATGAACTCATGGTTTTCGGCGCGCCTTCAACACACGAACATAGATACAAACTCGCAGATACGTAGATACAAATTGGCAAACAGTCAAAACGTTAGAATACCAAAGCGTATGACGTCGATGCGGTTGCTTGGGGGACAAATTTTCCAAAGGAAATTCACAGATCACATGGCCTTTGGATAAATGCCACACGTTTCATATAAATACGTATGTATGTAGATTCTACAGTTAGGTTGAAACACTAAAGAGTCGGTCGAGGCAATATATAGGAGAGTATATTAACCCGGTAGAGACACCCTGTAGGCATAACACATTTGCCATTTTGAAGGTCAGGAAACGCGCACCAAAAACCTATTAAAAAAAAAGCATTTTAAAATCTTTAACAGAAATAAAAGTATCTGTAAGATAATAATTTATCAATTAGTTCAGAGCCCAGTGCCCGCATTTGTTGAGTGTAACGGCCCGAACAGAGTATCTAAAAATAGACGAGCAATTGTAAAAGCAACATTAAATATACAGAGATATTTGAATACCGAAACAGGCGAGAAAATGTACAATGATAACAACTAAGAGATACCCAAAATACAACACAAAAATAGTATAAAAATAAACTCTAAGTTCAAATTTATAAAATAAATCTATTTTACTTAGATACTTTATTGGACTCATAATAGCTTTATTCATTTACTCAAACTTGAAATGCCCATTATTAAAATCATCCTAATTTCCTACAGGGTATACAAAGCTGTTGCGTACTAATTTACGTCAAATATATTAAGTAAAAATATAACATGAATTGCCGGAAATACGTACATCTGTTCAAATACTTAATTATAATTTTCTTAATTACTTTACACTTTTACCTCGGTCAAAGAACAAGTGCAAAAAAACATTTGCAAATGTCAAATGTTTAATGCGTATTTGCATATTCAAAATAAATTATCAAACGAAATCAACGAACTCGGACAATATGTAATGCCTCAAGTTATAACTCAAACTCGAATTGCAGATACAGACTCCGAAATCGATTCAGATTCCAATTCAGTTTCAGATTCACATGCTGCCGAGTTTGGTGTCTGAAATTAGCATAAAAAAATATAAAATAATTTTAGTATCACGTTTGCCCCCAAAACATTGTTTCTTCGTCAACAACTTCATCATCTTCTTCTCTTTACCTTTTTTAATGTTGTTGTTGTTGTTGTTTTCTTCGAACTTTTGCCGTTTCTTAATGAGCTTTGCTTTTTGGGGCTATTTTTAAACGGTTTTGTTGTTTTTTGGACATTTTTTATGCTCACAGTGCCGAACTTTTCGGTTACTTAAGTTTGAAAACTTGTTTAATTATTTGCTCAGAAGCGCAAATTAAATTGTTTCAATATTCGTCTGGTCAAAAAACGAAAGCCAATAAATGCTAAAGTGCATTTCTACACTTTATTGACGAACAAAATATTAAAATATTGTGTAAATGTTGAATTTTTTAATTAATTGCAAAAAAAAAAAGAGTTTTAAATTTCTTTAGCAGAAAGTTGCCAGTTTTTTTGTAATTTGCTTTTAAAAACCACAAAGTTCAGCCTTCATATAATTTATTTTAAAAAGCAAAAAGGCGCATAAAAAAGTTAGTTCTGACCGGTTGTTTTCAAAAACAAAAAATCGTTTTCAGCGACAATTAATCAAAAACAACGCAAGCAAAAAAAAACTTGCTCAAAAGCGGACAACTTTGAGAATTCTTGGAAAGCGTAAACATTTCTGGGATGAGTCAAAGCTGTCAGTTACCCTTGGGCCAAATTAAATACTTAAATGCTGAAAAGTTCAACTCAATGTGAACTGGAGTTCAAATACAAAAATTATTAAGAGTATTAAATTTCCATAAAAATTTATTATTATTAAGTTTATTTTTATTGAAATTCATCAGTCGCATTAAGAATTAAACATTTTAAATATCAACAACTGTAAGAACGACAAGTTATTTTGTTTTTTAAATTAATTAAATTTTATTTTGGTCCTCTTATCTTTGAATTTGAACATTTAATTGGGTTATTTCCTATGATGAGTCTAGACTTGTAATTTACCGACTGCAAATGTTATTTATAGCCATTGTAAATCGCTATAAATAAATAATTTTCCGCTGAATCGTGTATTCTTATCAGAGTCTATATATTTGAGTCTGATCACATTCATTTAGCATTGATTTAAAGTGTCATTTTGTAAAGTATGTAATAGAAATTTTCAGTATTGAACTTGTCAAAATTTCCCATGACTTGACGTCAAAACAATTTCAAAAATATATTTCCCAAAACAAAAGATACTAAAATTTGTATAAAGGTCATCAGGAATCAGCACGTTTTGTAGTCTCTAGATCTAGAAATATTTTATATAAAAACAGGTTGCAATTTTGAAACATTTTAATGTGTTACTTTTAAAGTATTTGTATTTATTTTATTGAATTTATTATGAAACGTAATTTCATGCACGTTTTACTGGTTTATTTTGGAGTAGAGTCTATAGAAACTACCGCTAGACGGTCAACGGCAGTCAGACATCAGTCTGGCTATTGGGATTGGGCCAGATTGTTGTTGTTGCCTCATTTGAATACCGAGTGCAAATTAGAATATCTTATAGACAGGTCTGTGGCATTAGCATTAAATGGCCTTAAAAGTGTCATCTGCCGCCCCCCAAAACGGGGATTCCACAGGTGGGCGTGTCAAGAGCTAGACTGTCGCTAGACTTAACTAATGATGATCCAGCAAATCAAACAACTGCTTTATTATGTATTATGTATATTTATAAACAGCTTTCTCGACTGTGCCTGCAGTTCCATTAAAAAGGGGGATTGGGTTGATTGCAGCTTAAAAGCGGCTTTTGTTGTTGTTGTTGCCTCGGCGACAGCTTTTAAAAATTTATGCACACGCGCAAATGTCGCAAATTGAAGTTGGACGCAGTCTTCCAAGCCACGACAAGGTTCAATGGCATATGCCAAATTAATGCAGTTTCTTCTTTTTTTATGAATGTATCTTTTTGTTGTATCTTGTGCGCACAATGCACTTTGGCACTTTAATAACTAACCACATGAGTGAGCAGACAGCTGAGAGTTCCACAAATTAATATCATCATTATGATGATCATTATTATGGCTGAATCAGCCCAATGTTTAAGTTCTCACTTAAGTTCTTTACCTGCACAGTCTTAATTCTTGTAATTTAATAGCATACTTTTGCCAAAATGTTGCTCAAATCAAATTAATGCGGCCCTTCTCGTATTGAGGTCAAATATTGACAGTTGTGTGTTGTTAATGGGTTTTATCGCATCATTAATAAAGTTAATAAATACGCCTTATCGCCGTACTTATCGTATGAGTGTCATGTAATAAAAACAACGGATTACATCAGTATTACAACGGCCAACCAATAAACTTGTTAGTTTCAGTTACGTATCGATTAGTTTTGATTCCCTTTAATTTATTAGTTATCTGCTTTGTAGTTTATCTATTTTAATTGGAATTGGGTTTCACTTGCGAATTGGTTTCAAGCGGTTCTGAAACGTACTTTCTTATCAAAAAAGTAATGATTTCTCTCTAGGAAAATTCCACACGCGCTCAGATGTTTGTGCCTGATCGTGAAATGTATTTACTTCTGATAACAATTAGAACATCCGTAAACCTTTCACATAATCGCGCCAGAACTCAACGAATTCCATTCACAAAAGCTTAATTAATCTAAGTCAAGGAATTTCACAAGTTATTTAATATTATAACCGGCTCAATATTAAAGCACAATTTTTATTTAAAATTTTTCGCTCAGGTTGAAAAATTTAAATTTTTTTTGTCAATTTTAGAGCTGTATGTGATAATCGTGTCAACTCTAATTTAGTCTTTTTAGAACTCTTCACTAATGAGTAATTTGGACACTTCTAAAAATTTTAGAACAGATTTTTGTATGGGTGACAGCTCTAGGTCCATTTTTTTTTAGAAATAAAGAAATTTTAATTTTTGTTTGTCAATTTTAGAGCTGTGTGTTATAATCGTGACAATTCTTATTTAGCATTTTTAAAACTCATGCATTAATGAGAAATTTACACATTTTTAAAAAATATAGATCAGATTTTTTATAGAACTTTCTCATAGATGAGAATTTTAGAAATGTCTATGCATACGATGGCAACTCTATAAAAAAATTTCCATTATTCTGGGATTTTTACCGCTGAAATCATATAAACAAAGGGATTTTTTTTTTAGCTTTTTCAGAGTTGTTTTCGTAAGGATGGCAGCTCTGGAACAGCTTGAATGTTGTGGCAGCTCTTTTAAAATATTTGAAACATTCGATATGAACATAAAATGTGAATAACTATTATTATTATCTATCTATCTATCTATCTATCTATCTATCTATCTATCTATCTATCTATCTATCTATCTATCTATCTATCTATCTATCTATCTATCTATGTATGTATGTACATATGTATGTATTTATTCCATACTTATGCCTTGTTATCTGTTCTCTTTCAGATCTGCTGTCGTGTCGCCAAGTTTTAAATCTGCTGACAATGCTCGGCTTTATGCTGAACTATGCGCTGAGAGGTGAGTCCCCTTAAATGATTCCTTGTTGCCTTAACTGGACTAATCTGTAATCTATCTTCATTTATGTGCAGTAAATCTGACCATTGCCATTGTGGACATGGTCGTGCCCCACACAACCAGCAATGAATCTCTGGCGGGGAATGCCACCAACACCATCGACAGCATCCACAACAACAGTAGCAGCAGCAGCAGCGGGAGCAGCAGCGGCGGCGTCTTGACCAACTTCACATCCGCCGATGGTGTGGACGTGCTCGAGGAACGTTTCCCCTGGAATGCGCAGGAGACCAACTTTGTGCTGGGCTGCTTCTTCTGGGGCTATGTGCTCACCGAGCTGCCCGGTGGCCGTCTGGCCGAGCTGATCGGCGGACGTCGCGTCTTTGGCCATTCCATGCTGTGGGCGAGTCTGTTGACACTGATAACGCCTCTGGCGGCGCATATGAGCTACGTGGCATTGATCGTGGTGCGCGTGGCGCTGGGATTCATGCTGGGCGCCTCCTGGCCAGCTATACATCCCGTTGCCGCTGTCTGGATCCCACCAATGGATCGCTCCAAGTTCATGTCCAACATGATGGGTAATTATAAACATACAACTGATGATTACAGTGTATTTAATATTCGATTTATCCTGCAGCTTCTTCCCTGGGTGCTGCCATTACGATGCCCGTTTGTGGTTATCTCATCTCGGTTGCCGGCTGGGCCAGCACCTTCTACTTGACGGGTGCCATTGGCCTGGTCTGGTCCCTGCTCTGGTTCACATTTGTCTATGAGACACCTGCCACACATCCACGCATCTCGGCGGAGGAGCGTCGTGAGATCGAGGAGGCCATTGGCACCTCCACCTCCAAGAAGCGTCCCAGCTATGTGCCTTGGGGTCAACTGCTCTGCTCGCCTGCCGTGTGGGCCATCATTGTCACCCATGGTCTGTCCGTCTTTGGCTTCTTCACGGTCATCAATCAACTGCCCACGTTCATGTCCAAGATTCTGCATTTTGATATCAAGAAGGTGAGGATCGATCGATAAAAGAAGATACCCTTTATTCCTGAAATGAAATGTATGTTAAAATTATATGTTTTCCTTGCAGAATGGCTTGTTCTCCTCGCTGCCCTATCTGGGCAAGTATGTGATGGCTGTGGCCTCTTCCTACCTGGCGGATCACCTGCGTCACAAGGGCGCCTTGAGCACAACGGCAACCCGCAAGCTCTTCACTAGTTTTGGTAGGTTTACTTTAAACATTTTTCATTGGCATCAGGGATTTAAAATGAAACGAATATCGGTAATAAAAATATAATAATAATTAAAAAGGCATTACTTTCTTAATGTTTCCCTCATTTATTTCATATATTCTTTAGTTTGATGTAGTTTAATTACATTTTTAACAATTTTAATGTTTCATTTAACAAATAAATTTGCGAAACAAATTTATTTGCGCTTATTCAGTGCTATGAAAATTCGATCATGAATATATGTAACAATTAAAAGTTCAAAATTAAACATAAAAAAATAATAATCAAAAATCAAAATTAAAAAAGGAAAAATAAAATACAAAACAGAGATCGCAAAGAGACTTATGAATCGGAGAAAATCGAAACAGTTCAAAATTTTTAATTTTCAAAAATAATTAAACTTGTTTTTTAAATTTTTATAAAAAAAATTTAAAAGAAACCATGCTTTTATTTGCTCTTATTTGCAATTTTTAAAAGCACAATTTAACATAAAACTTTTTTCAATTTCTATTATAAAAAAAAAAAAAAAATTGAAAAAGTATTATTTTGGATGTATAAAAAATGGTTATTTCGGTTTACAGTTTTAAGGTTTCGGTCAAATGAAAAATTTTTTTTTTCGGTTACGGTTTCAGTTACAATTTAAAAATTCAATCGGTTTTTATCGGTTAAAGGTTACGGTTTCGGTTAGGGCTTTAATCCCTGCTTCAAACATTTTCTATTGGCATCAATCTAATTTTTTTTTTTTAATTTTCCTTTGCAGCTCTCATTACGCCGGGTTTGTTGATGGTGGCCTTGGTCTTCCTGGGCATGGATCCGACCTGGGCGGTGGCTCTCTTCACGCTGGCCCTGTTTGCCCATGGCGCAGTCACCGCTGGCTACTTGGGCAACGGTTTGGACATTGCGCCCAACTTTAGTGGCACCATCTTTGGCATGGCCAATTCCCTGTCTTCCTTTGGCGGCTTCGTGTCCACATGGATGGTCGGAGCATTGACCTACAACAATGTGAGTGCTTAGTTAATATCATCTATTTAAGTGTTGTTATAATAACTACTTTAATCTTACAGGAGTCGTTCCACCAGTGGCAAATTGTCTTTTGGATTCTGGCGGTCACCTACATTTCGGCAGCTGTTGTCTTTGCCATCATTGGATCCGGGGATCTGCAGTCGTGGAACAATCCGCCGGAGCGCGTCAAGATGGGCGATGTTGCCCAGGAGGAGGGCATGCCGCTCAAGAATGAGAAGTAATTTGCCCATCTCGGCGGAAGTTTGACGGTGCTGAAATCAATATTAGTTGACGAAAATTGAAAAAAATTGGAAAAAAGAAGAAAACCCACCAGATCCGCACAAGTTATAGTAGTAGTTTCTACTGCACATTTTGAGATTTCGAGAGTGCCGCACTGACTCTGATAATTTAAACAAAATTTCCATTTAATTCTTACAATTTTCAACTTTGTTTTTGGCAAAAACTCTTAATGGAAGACATTAGTTTTAGACAAAGCTGTAAAGTTTCTATATACAAATCTATATATACTTATGATGCATGACTATTTAACTATTCGATAAGTAATATTTACTTAAGATTCGAGAGCTTAGTTGTAGGCGTGGCCATTTAGCAAGTTATTTTTTGCTAATGAGTCGCTGTTTAATTTACACATTATCTATTAAATTTATGTATATAGTTTAGTTGATATTGTATGTCTTTAGGTTCATGCAGTGCACAGAAATCGCATCAATGAGAATGTTGTACAAATGAGGATGTTAAAATTGTTTGTTTTTGTGCACGAATTGTTCTGTTTAATTAAGTTTAGTAGACTCTCTAAATGCATCCCTATGTACTCGTATTAGCTAAATATATAAATGCATAGCTTAGTCAAGTATAATAAATAATGTATACTTTATTATTTATGCAATCTATTTATAGGCTCTTTTCTAAATAAATTAATAAAATTAAAAAGAACATTTATATGAATTAGCTTCATTTTTAAATTCAAATATCGATTGGTTGGGCTCGCAAACTTTTAACGTATCGATACATCGCTGGAAAATTGCCACGAGCAAGTCTATCGATAAGCGCTTTGATAAACGGAGGCACGAAAACTGAAAAGAAAACAATTTGAGCCGTGCACAAATTGAATGTCTAAAATGAGTAATTGCAATCATCCGTATATTTCTCTTATTTAAAACGCATGTAGTAAAATACTAATTAAATGTGTTTCTTAAACAAACGTTTATTCAAATTCGTGCTTGTGGATTAGAGCTAAAAAGCTTAATGTAACAAATCTTGATCAAGCTTCACATGTGTGAATGGCAATGACAGGGTCACTCGTGACGTCACGATTTCGTTACGTTTCTCTCTCTCGCTTCTTTGATTGTCGCTCAGCTGGTTTGACAGCCCCCCCTCCCTTTCTCACCCACACTTGCCTTTACCGCCTCTTGTTTTTCGTTTTGAACAACATTCATCTACTATCAGACCACAAATTCAAGCCGACCGAAAAGCAAATCATCGAAGCCGATAGCAAAAACAGCAACGATGAAGGGATGACGTGCCTCTAAATAACTAACACAGGTAAGTGGGAGGAAGGGGGAGTGGGGAAAGTTGCGTTTGTAGTAAAATGTAATAGAAAGCCACGCTGTCTGTTGTGTGTGGGTGTAGAACAAAGCGCGTCGCGACTTGACATTGAAAAGTTAATTGCATTAGGCGTCTGCATAAATGTTTATTGGGTTGCCTTTTATGCAAGCCACGCACAAACAACTAACACACAAACAAGATAGAGAGAGAGAGAGAAATGGGAGAAAAAGAACAGCGCCAGCATCCCAGGCCTGAGCGTTGTGGATTTTGTAGTTGGCGTAAAAGCGCTTACAACAGCAACAATTCCACACACATACATATATAAACATGTATCAGTATGTATGTTTGTATGTATGGCACGTTCTCTCATTGCCTGTCTCTCTATCGCTTGCGCTTGTTTTGTCAATTCTCCAAAAACGCGTCGCGTGCTCCAACAAACACCACCCCAACCTGCGCCTGTCGCTGCTACTGCTGTTGCTGCTGCTGCTGCCGTCGTCGTCGTCGTCGTCCAGTGCTGGTGAATTGTAGTACAAAACAGAGGCCCCATTCATCGTTCGACACTCACTGCTGCTGTTTTGTTGCCCAGAGTCCGGATCATAGTTTTGATTCCCATTTCGCAAGCGTCATAGGAGGATTCCGCACATTTTGTTGCTACCCATTCCTCAGTATCAGGCAGCGGACAAGGAAAGCACGGCAGCTCAATTTTCACATTTTGCATAATTGTATAAAAGTGACTCAAGTAAGTTGTAAAAATTTTGATACATTGGCCAAACGTTTTTCGCGTGCTGCACGCATATCTGTCAATGCATATGTATGTATGTATGTACATGCGTACATATAGTTGCAAAAAGAAAATGTGTAAAAGATATCCTTGCGAAGTTGCAAGCCAAGTGCTAAATTTAGACCTGAAACCAACAAGGCTGCAACACGCAGTCGCTGCTGCTGCTGCTGCTGGCCCCCCACAGCCAAAACACCCACACCACAAACCGTATGCATATACATACATACATACATAAATACGTCAGACTCGGAATCTCTCACTCTCTGCGTGAGGCGCTGTGCATATATGCACTTTTGCATGAGTGTATGTGTGTGTGTAGTATGAATGGAACAAAAGTACTTAGCGCTGCCAACAGCGACGCAACAACAACAACAACATCAATGCGGAATCGATAGTCAGACGACGAAGCTGTGGAGGAGAGAGGTCTGCTCCGGATAAAACGACGCTGCAAAGTCGTTTACATTTTACTGTCGTGCTCTCTCTCTACTTGTGTGCTCATGGAGCACGTAGACGTCGACGTAGTATTTTCCGCGTAAATTGAAAGCAAATTGAATGTGATTGAAACTGGCAGCAGCAAAAACAGCACTTGCACTGTCATTACCTTCAACTGCATTCAATTGCACAAACTAGCCAAACTTGCTATCCATATTCGAGTCTATCTCTTTTCTTTTTTTATGTCATGTTTCCACATTTTTCTCTCAAATCATTTTTTATATCAACAGCGCAGCGACTTTCGCACGCTTTGGTATTTTTTTTTTTGTTTCATTGCATTGCTCGCAGTCAGCTCCCATTACTAGCGCTGCTGCTGCTGCTTCTTCTTCTGCCCATAAATACTATGTACTACGGGCACGCTGCTAACTCGTTGCATTTCCACAACCGAAGCCCTGTCGAAGGCACACGAATCAGCACGAGTTGTGCGCGCATCTACTCCCCCCAGCCCCATGCTCTCTCCCTCTCGCGCCCTACTCACAGACCAGCCCAGCCAGTCAGTCAACCAGTGCAAAAAGCTCCCACACACACGAACGAACAAACAGAAATTGCAAGTGAGAGCGACGGCCCCAACAGCAGCAGCAGCAGCAACCAGCAGAGCTCCAGCGCCAGCGCAGAGATTTTTTGGCCATAATTTTTCAGTTTGAGCGCAGCGCTAGCCGGTGACGGGTGATGATAGTAATACGTACATTGTAGTAGTAATAAGTCGGCGAGCCGAAAAGTCTGCCACAGAGAGAAATGCAGCCAAGTGCAATTGCAGTTGCAAGTGTGTTGTGCAAAGCAAGTGATCAACAAAAATACATGGCCAAATGAATGTATACGATAAAGGCAGAGTATCAAACTACAATTAGGACTTGCTGTTGTTTTATCGACGCTGCTTAAACTTCTGTCTGGCCGTGGGGTCCTGTTGAAGAACTTTTGCTTCCGCAATACGAGACCGAAAATCGATAAATTCGTGCTGTATAAGTTACGGCGAAAGGTGCGCGCTCACTCGGGTGTTGTGTTCGGCTCTCGGATTCGGATACGAGTATAAAGCGGCAACATTCTTGTTGTTGTTATTGTTGTTGCTGCTTTTGCGCTGGGTGGTTGTGCAAAGCAGCGGTGTAGATTACAACAAAACGCCGCGCATGAAACGTGATTGAAATTATTGCACAAAAAGGAAACGGCGCTTACACGCGCTAAGCAGGCGTGCGTAGGCGGCAACAGCAAAAAAGAGAGAGAAAGAATACTAGTGTAAAAGTGAGAGAAGAAGAGAGTAAGAATTGACTGAGAGCGCATTGAGCTCTCGCGTAAATCAGGAAGCAAAAGTAAAGCAAAAAAAAACAAACAAAAATACATACACCGATGGCGAATAAATAGAAACCGAAACCGAGTGTAAAACGTAACAGGAAAAAATGTACTAGCATGTAGTAATAGTAGTAGGAAGCAGTGTGACAGCGAGAGGACCCCACGGACATCCAAACACCCATACAAAACTGGCTGAACGTGGACGTCGCAGTCACAGTTGACGTCAACGTCGACGTCGTAGTAAGTTTTTCTGTGTTGTGGGTGCAGCGTCGCGTAAACACGAACGTGTGTTTGTGCGCTTGTGTGCGTGTGGAATGTGTAATACATAAATAAAATAAGGCACAGCAAAAAATCATGATAAAGTTTGTCAGGCACAAAAATCGCGAGAACTCATTAAAGGCATCGAAAAATTTTCTGCGTAAAAAGGTACATACACAAGAAATGGAACAATTCAACTTAAATGGTCTTTAAATATTTAATTGGTATTTAATATTTAATACACATTTTAATTGCAGCGTGAATCGAATGACTCTGGCACTGAATCTGATGGTGAACTCCTCGATGTGGAAAACAAACGTCACTTAGACGTTGATATGGAAACTAGTAAGTAACGATTAATTTAAGCGATAGCAAACAAATTGGCAATATCGAAAAATATCGAATTGGATAACGATACATTTACATTAGCGGATAAAGAAAACCGGACAGCATAAAAGAGCGGTTTTAGGAGATTTTTAAAAAAGTTTTCAAAACTCTCTTCGCTAGTATTTTTTTATAATTTTTAAAAATCTGCACAAAAGTCACTTTTTGTATGAAAATGAAGAGAAAGTGGCTTTTCTGCAGTTTTCAAAAATAAATTAAAAAAATACTAGCAAAGAGAGTTTGGAAAATTTTTTTTGCAGTCACTATTAGAATTGTTTGAAGAATTTTTTTTGCATTCAAACGTTTTTTGTTTGAGCTCGAAAAATCGTTTTTTTTTAGTGTCCGGTTTTCTTTGTCCGCTACTGTATATCCAAAGAAAAACTTTTTATAACAACGAAAAACATTTGAAATTAATTGATATGATTTGTTATCGCTGACAGGTTTGAGTTCCTGGACGGATGCAAACTCACCTACAACCGATACTGCATGCTCATCCGAGTCTTCTGCCTTTGCTGCTGCTGCAATGATGTGTCACCATCAGTCGTCGTCGTCGTCCTCTTGCGCCCATCTAATGTACGATCAGCATAGTTCCGAGGAGGAGCTTGAGGTGATCAATGGGCCATCAGCGGTGGCTGCTGCCGAGGCAGCTGCAGCGGCGGCGGGGGCGGGGCATCCAAGCACAGCCGGCGGCACGGCGGCATCCTCGTCCAGTGCATCGCGTCTATCCAATCGAGTTTGCACCTCATCGCTCGACACGGAGGCGCCATACGAGGAGCGTGCCACAACATCATCGAACTCGAAGCGCTCCAGCTCGACACTAATGGTTGAGAATCGAAAGCGTTCGCTGGCTCACAGTTCGGATGATGAGGTGAGTGGACGAATCACCAGACCAATTATCCAATTATCGAATAAAGTTATTAAATTTGATCTCATCTTCTCTTTTCAGTTGCGCAACTCGCTGGAGCCAATTTTGACGCCCGTGAATTTTCGTACATCGCCGCCATTGGAGGCATTTAAGCCAAATCGTAGCCATATGATGTTCCGCTCCACAACGCCACTGATATTATCGGAGGCCAGATGTGGCATCGAAAATATTAAATTATGTGATAATAGTGTAAATGAGGAGAACGGTGACGGCAACGGCAGCAATAGCAATAGCAACAACAGCAACAATGGTAACAGCAACAGCAACAAATGCCCCAAACTTGCAGCTGCTGGAGAAGGAGGAGGCAGCAATGAGAACGAGCCGAGTGTGATTAAAGCGTGCAGCAGCTCCTTAAAGATTAGCAACAGCTCGCATCACATTTACCAGCCGCAGCCCAAGTATAGTTTCCACTACAACAGCTCCAGGAGCAGTCCGGCCTCCACAACCGGACTGGATATGGAGGTGCGTTCGGTTAGTCCGCCCGCGAAATTATTTCATTGCGCCATTTCGCCGCGTCGACGTCCCAGTAATAATGTTGCTGGTGCTGCAGCTGGAACTGGAGCAGGAGCAGGATCAACAACTGGAGCTGGAGCTGTAGGTGAAACCTCAAATGCTGCCGTTACCGTTACCGCCGCCGCCACACAGAGACTGCAGCGGCCGCATCGGCCGTGTTTAGATTTTGATAAGATGCAGCAGGTGAGTCTCTAATGCAGAGCGCGCTAACAGCGAATGAAAAGGAAAAGGCAAATCAAAGACTTTTTATACAAACAACAACAACATCAACAACAACAAGAACAACAGCAACAACTGCAAACTGTAAGAGAGTACCTAAGCAACCAGTGTTGATCAAACGTCGTTGTTCAGCACTGGCCACACAATTAGGCGCACACTACACGATCAAACGGCATGACGACCGCGTCATGCAACAGCAACCAACAGGCATACAATAATAAACAACAAACAACAAAAAACAACCAGCAACAATGGATATCATCAAATCAAATTATGTAAAGATACAAATTATTGAAATTTTAAACAGAAAATATGCTAAACAAAAAAAAGTAACAACTTACAATAGAAGCAGCTATTTTTTCACAATTTTAAACCAAAAAAATGCTAAAAAGGAATACAAACTAACAAAAAACAAATATGACATGTTTGGCAGCAGAGAAGCAGCGATGTTTAGATATATGTATGTATATGGATAAATGTATGTAGTAACTACAGAACTGTAAATATTGTATTTGTGTGCGTTGACAAAAAAACAAAAAGGAAAAAAAACCGAAACATTTTTGAAAATTGGCAAAAGCTATCTTGTTAGCGGATATTTTAATTTTTTTAGAAACGTTTGCGTCAAGTCAAACAAACAAAAACAAAGAAACTTTATATAGTTATTTAAAAAAATATAAAAAGATAATGTGGTGTGATGTAGAACGAAGACTCGAAAACTTTAAAGAGCAAAATTATATTTCTATAAATTGTGTAATGTGCAAAGCAAAGAAGGAGAAAATGTGAGCAGGTGGAGAAAATAGCGTAGCAAACACTGGGGACAAACACAAAATAGCAACGGGCAACAATGTGAAGCAACAATAGCAAATAAACAAAAAAAAAACAAAACAACAACAAATAACAAACAATAAAAACTTTTGTAAGCAACAGCAAAGAAACTAAGTTGGGCAGTTGAAAAACATCCAGTTGAATATGTGTCGAAATAGCATGCTATTTTATAAACATATATAAATTTATCCATAAAACTAAAAAAAAATGAAGATGAAAACACGAAAAAATAAAACAAAACCAAAAAGCTGCCATCAATTAAAACCATTCATATATGTATGTATTAAAGATTCTTTGTTTACAATATGATTGAGGAGATTGATGATGAAACAATAAACGCAACAAAATAAAATAATTGGAAAAACAATTGCAGGCGCATAAACATATGTATTAGTAAAGCAGAATTAACTTTTCTTTGTCAAATAAATCGAAAAAAAAGAAAAAACTGAAGACAACCAATAATAAGCCCATAATAAATTTGAAAAAAAACAACCGATTGATATGAGAAACCAAAATAAAAACCATAATTGTGTGCAACCATAGCAAGCAGAACATGCAACATACATTTTTAAGTATATATATATTATAAATGATATTCAAAGTAATGCTAATTTTAAATCATATTTAATGTGAGAAGCAAACAAGATTTCTGTTAACTCCAAAGTAGTTGAAAAATTTCGTAATACGTATTTTCAATAACCATACCCAAGCATATAGAAATACACAAAACATACACACCATAACACACCACACCACACAACACAGAATTACAAAATGTTTCACACACAACCTACCAAAACAGCATAATCCACACCACCAACGAAAACTAAAACAAAATCCATCAATGATCAGGCAAGTCAGGAGCAAGCTGGAGAAGGCAAGTTTAAGGTACTAGGCATGCAGTTTTCATCATTTTTAATTAATTAACAAAACAAACAAATAACACAAAGATAAGAAATTATATTATATATATATATATTATAAATGGAGAATGGAAGATATCATGGACTGAGCGTACGTTAGAGAACAAGTGAAGTAACCAATACTAGGTTCTAGTTTTTAAGTTTCAAGTGAAAGAAAATTGTGAAATCGGCCATAAAAGGCTACAAAACGGTAAAGCACACACAAATAACAGGAAGAATCTTCAAACGAAGTTTATGTTGAATATTTTTGAGACACAAAACAAAAAAGAAAAAATCAAAGAAATAAAAAACAAGTTAAGTTATAAACAAAATACAAAGATTTCATTGCGGTTTTGGGCCTGCAGACAGCGCCCAAGCCACTTGTGTTGTACATAGTTACATTAATAATTATGATATATATTTAATATATATATAAATATATATAATTACTCATTAAAATGAATGAAATAAGAAACCCTAAGATTTAAGTCGATGAACGGTACAAGTGCAAAAGAAAAGGAGGATTATAAAGAGAAAAGAAAACGAAAAAACAACAAAGAAAATGAAAATAAAGAAATGCTCTGCAATAGAAAGCAAAATAAACTGTTGACTTTAATCCAATGTGACCATCATGCAATTTGAACGTGTGACGACTGCAACGATCACAGAGCTAACGATAAATGTATCGCAATCAAATTGCGATCGTTTATCGGAGGTTTGTTGAATTATGTATTTCAAACGCAATCAAATTGTCATTATTATATCGGGGAGTATTCCGTTTACATATTTGAAACTTTATTTGCTGGGATAAATTATAAATTCTTATCAACACTTAAATGCTATATATTTGATTGCAGGGTGGTCAGTTCGTTATTTTAATGATAACCTCGTTGACAATTCATCGAATTCATCTTGAAAGCTAATTAAGAGTTATGAATGCTAATTTCAACTAAAAAAAATTAATGTGAAGGAAATATGCTGCAGTAAAATGGTATACACCAAAATTCATATTTCAGCCGGAACTATCGATATCAGCCAAAAACTTATATTTTCAATTAATAAGATATAAATCAAATTTAATTCTTATTTTTAATTTTTATTTAAAAAGTCAAAAATAATCATTAAAATTCAATTTTTAATAAAAAGTTGTAAAATAACACTTATTTCTGATTGTTTTCAATAAAAATAAAAAATGGGAGTTATTTTTGATTTTTATTTTAAGGTTACAATTTAGAGCTATTCCGTAACTTTTAATTGAAAAATCAAAAATAAAAGTTTAAGTGATACATTATTTTATTTTTATTGAACATATCAGAAACAAGTGTTATTTTACAACTTTTTATTAAAAATTGAATTTTAATGATTATTTTTGACTTTCTAAATAAAAATTAAAAATAATTGTCATTCCGTAACCTTAAAATATAAATTTGAAAATAATTGTTAATTTGCAATTTTTATTTTAAAACTTAAAAGAGTTACAGTCCTTGATAATTGGGTTTAAGAGAGCTCTTCTACTTATTTCTTAATGTCATTTACAAGCATTTTATTTACAATATACTATTACTATTTTGTAGAAACCTTGGCACACGGCTATAAGCCCAAAATTTCCTGATCATTGTCGCCGCATACGGCGTCAGACTTGTTATTTATGGTCACATCATCGTCATCATCCTCAATTTGCTTCAGTTTGCTGCTGCTGACGATGTTGCTGTGGTTTTGGCCACTCTTTTTTGGCGCACTTGTGGAGATCTCATCCGTTTGTCGAACCCCTGCCCGTTCGTGTATGCGCAAGTGACGCCTCAGATCGCTGGACACGCGAAACTTCTTGTCGCATATGGTACAGGAGTAGGGTTTCTCCCCAGTATGCACCTTAATGTGGCTCAATAAATAGGAGCTCGCCCGAAATGATTTCTCGCAGTATTGGCAGACATAGTTCTTTTCGCTGGTATGAATCCTGCGATGCACCACCAGCGAGTACTTGCGGGAGAAGCTCTTGCCGCAGAATTCGCACATGTGCGCCTTGATATCGCTGTGCTTCGAGATGACGTGATACTTGAGATCACCCCACTGTCGACACTTGTAGTCGCAGTGTTCACACTTGAAGGGCTTCAAATCGGAATCTGCAATGCCAAAAGGATCAATTGAATATATTTGACAGATCATAGATGATCGTAGATAATTGATTCTATATACGAATGTCGAAATATATTACTCAGAATACGAAAAACCGGAAACAAAAAATAAGGAACCCAAAATTAGGAATCGAAAAATTAGGAATCCGAAATTAGGAATCCGAAATTAGGAATCCAAAATTGGGAAGACAAAAATTGAGAAAAAAATCTCGAGATTTTTAATAATATATTTTTGATTTCGGCTTTTCCTAATTTTTGTTTTCCCAACTTTTGTCTTCCAAATTTTTTTTTCCCAATTTTTTTCTCCCTAATTTTGGGTTCTCAATTTTTTTTCTCCTAATTTTTGTACTCTGAATATTTTTCTTAGTTGATATGCCTTAATTATGATTCCTAACTTTTTCTCCCCAAATTTGGATTTCTAAAATTTTATTCATGGTTTTTTTCTCTTTTAAATTCCTTATAAAAGTTTCGGAATTCGTATCAATTAAATATATTCTTGACAGATCATAGATTATCCTAGATAACTCACGTGTACGTGCGTGCGCCCTTAAAGCACTCTGATTGTAGAAGGATCGATCACAGTGGTTGCACTGAAAGGTACGCTCCTGCGTATGCGTATACAGGTGATATTTGCGGGCATTGTGCGAGTTGAAGTCCCTGGCGCACTCCTCGCAACGAAACTTTCGCTTTGTATCGCTGCCATCCTCACTTGAAGGTTTCTTCGCTGTGTCCAACCCAAGAATCTCATTGTCAGGCACATTGTCGAACGTCACTGAGGCTGCAGGCGATGATGTTATGCTCTCGGCTGGCGCTGTGCCCTCCACATCCTCCATCTTGAAGGAATCGCTGATCATCAGTGGGGAACGCTGCAGCTGCTCAATGGCTGAGCCTGCACTTGGCGTGGGAGTTCGCGACGGTTGTGACGGTTGCACCAACGACGACGTTTGCTCGTTGCTCTCGCTGTTGTGCTCTATGGATGCCGCCATCGTTGCCGCTGCCTCAATGTAGTTCTTCTTGTGGCACATCGATAGCGTTGATGTCTGCTGTGGTTGCTCCTTATCTGGTTTGTTTGTGTTGAGAAAATTGAGCGTCATTTGCTCGGCTTCAATTTGATTTGTCTTGAGCAGTGGCGTTGCGGCCGGAGGCGGCTCTCCAGGCAGCAATAGTCCGGAGAAGGCAATGTCCGGGTAATTGTTGTTGAACCAAGGTGCACGCATGCCACTTGTGGTTAGCTCCAGATCCACCAGCTCGTCGCAGGTGTCCTCAATGGACACCTTGTCCACCACATTGCGTATGCCTTCCAGCATATCCTCTGTATCGCTGAACTCAACATCATCCACGACGGGCACATCATTTGGTGTGGTGGCATTCGAGGAGCCAACGGGCGACAGTTTGTCATCAGTCTTGTGCAGGGACATGGCATCGGCGTGTATCACCATATTGACGCCCACATCATCCACAACGTCGTCGTCCACGTGGCTGATGTTGTGAAAGTTGTCAAAGTTCAGCTGCACGTCGTGAAACACCTGATCCAGCTTGGCCTGCTCCTGCTGCAGCTGTGGATATTAAATGAGAGTAATGGTAAAAGTTTAACGGTTTCAATTGAAGCTATCTACCTTATCCTGAGCCGACAACCCACACATGTCCAGCGGTTCCTTCTGTTGTTGTTGTTGCTGCTGCTGTTGGGGCTGCTCCAGATTGCTGGGATCATAGTGCTCTTTCAGATGTGCATAGAACTCGATCTGTGTGTGCACAGCATAGCCACAGATCTCACAGCTGTATGTGGCCACGACTGGCACCTGCACATGATGCTTGTGCTGCTCCAGATCCGTTTCCATGCTGGCCAGATTACCCTTGAGTTTCCGTGAGATGCGCTTTTTATGTGGCAACACTTTGCGTGCATTTGTCGCGGACAAATGGGCATAAAGCAGCTCATCATCCTGCAGCGCAGTCACCGACACATCGATGGGCACCGTGGGCTCTATGGCAAGTGCCGGAAAGGCCGGCTGTGATCCCTGTTGCGGCTCCACAACATTTCCAGCTTCGGCTGCCGCCGCCGCTGCTGCATTGAGGAAACTGCTGTTGAGAGTGAGAAACTCATCTTCTGACACTTTGGCAACACCGGGCACCGCATCGGAACGCGTTGCGTTGGGCCCATCGTCCACATCGTGTTTGTTGACAAATTGAAAAAACGAATTGTGAAAATTCTGTTCGGGCGTCAGCGCTGGCTTTGGCACGAAACCGACGACGGATGCCCCGCTGGCATTGGTGCTCGGTGTGCTGAGATTTGTGGGTCCTTGTGCTTTGGAAAAAACACCCGTGTGATCGATTAAGTCCATCATAAAGTTATTCTGCATCAGCTCCGACGCCAGCAGCGTCTGTGCGTGGAAAATGGAATTAGAAATTAGCATGATTTATGATGGTATTCACTTGTCGCTGGCAATGGCAATGGCATTCACTTACGTGATCGATGAACTGTTGCGTATCCACTTCTTTGCGCTCCATTTTGTTCGTTTCACACACAAATTCATTAAATAAAAAGCAACTTTGAACTCGGCAAGAAAAATCTAAATTGCAGAAATTAAACAGCTGTTTGATGCTATCGATTACCGATATGTCAAATCGGTAGATGTGTAGCGTTACTAATCGAAATGTTAGTATTTTATTATCGATAAGTCAAAATAGTGTTGTAAAGTATGAAATGTAATTTACTGACATGGGCAGCATTTTTATTTGGCGCAAGTCTTAAATATTGTCGTTAAGAGTAATTTATGAAATGATTGAGGAATAGGAGTGAAAATAATTTAAATATTAATCAAATATGGTTATTTTGGTACTTTATAAGAGTGTTTATTATCTCTATCCCTCTCTCGCTCTCAGCTCCCTGTTTAAATGCGTTTATGATGCGCGTAATTAATGCAAAATTCGGTCTTCATTCAACAGCAGCATCAACTTAATGCACATCAAAGGGTAGGCGACTTATATACAATCTCCACTTCAATTGTTGCCCGGAATTGCATGTCAAACAAAGTTCGAACGGCATCTTTAAGGTGTTCCCGGGTGGTGGCAAATGATGGATTTGGATTTGGATTGGGATCTGTTATTGTTATGATTCGTATGAATTCGGTGCGTAATTGCTTGGCACAACAACAACAACAACAACAGCACTACGAAAAATGTTCGTCTAAACAAATAAGATGCTGGTTTGTCTCGCCGTGTGGTTTATTTATTTTTATACCTCCGAACCGTGTTGCAGGCGAGAATCAGATCAAAAGATTTACATTCACACACCAGAATATATTGTCTAATAATTGTTTATTAAACATTAAAGTCTTATGCCAAATATTAAACAGCCGCCGTCCGTCACATAAAGTGTCGAGAAAACTAAAAGTACATAAAATTTTATTGCAACCAAGCAGCTCAGGCTGTTGTCTCCCCCGCAAAAGAGGGGACTCCCCCCTCCTCCATGTATACACATGTATATACTTGCAACATATGGCAACCACCGACTGACAACCGACCGACAATTTGTGCGCTAAGCCCTCTGATCCATTTACCATAAATATGTTGATATATCACAGCGCAGGATTAGCTTCCTGTTTGCAACCATATGGAGTTGCGACCATTTTAGGGATCAGTTCAACCAGAGGGGAGAGAGTGAGAGAGTGGGGATCACCATCATGATGACTGCCACTTGAGCATGTTAAATATATGAAGTGTTAATTTGTTAATGATTTGAAATTGGAATGTTTATTGTTATGTCTGTTCTTAAATTTTATGTTGCCTCCAATTGGTTGCCTTCAATTCTTTCTCAGTAAATTTATGGATATTCAAAAACTACAGGGTATTCATTTGTACAGTTTATCTTATTTTATTGTTGAATATTTTTATTCCATTTTGTTTCTTTTTTATGAACATTTCTTTATCTACCTTTGCCTAATACTTTAATCCAACAATTTGCAGATGTTTTTCTCTCTGTTTATTTTTGTTTTTGTTGGTCTTTATATTTTTCTGATATTTTGTAGCGCATAAATATTATTTTTTCATTAGCCAAATGCAAATAGATTTCACCGCCTTGGCGGCAACAATTTGGTAAACGCCCACAGACATTGCTACCTGATCTCAGCTCTGATCTCTCTTGACCAGCTCTCAGTCTTTCCGCTTTTCCATTTTCCCGTTTCCATTTGGCAGCTTGTTTATTTTGCTTTTGCTGCCCACATTTTAAAAAAAGGTGTTTGCTCGCAATTGAGTTTGTTTTTCATTTAGCTCAATACAATTTAATATAAATAAATAAAATACTGCACAAATATTTTCGACAAATATGCAAAGTCAATATTTATTGTAGGGCTTCCTTTTGTGACTGAGCAATTTTCAAAAGTAAATAACCTGCTTGGAAAACTTTGAAAAGGGCTATACAAATGCGGTTTTTGGTCTTTGTGACATTGCTGAATAGAATACTTTATCAATATGCTGAGAATCATTTAAATTTAGATCTTTAGAATTTCTTTAGGTTTTTATTTTTTAGGACATATTTCGACATTTTTGTATAAGATACAAATGTATAAAATATATTTTGGAATACAGTTTAACTTCCATAACTCGAATTTCTCTCTAACTCGAGCTGTATGAGTGGCAGTAAAATTAATAACCTTAAGAAAAAGAACTCTATCAGGGGTGCCACAGGAATCGCTTTCGCCTGAATTTGACATACATTTCATACAAATTTAAATCAAATTCAAGTGGAAGAGGTTTCTGTAGCACACCTGTATAAGTCGAATATCTCCATAACTCGTACCTTTTCTTTGAATTCGAGTTAGGAAAGATCGACTGTATTGTATTTACTTTATAAAGCTCCATCTTTCCTGAAATTTTCATAACGATCTCCAGCCAATATTTATCTCAATTCTAAGCTATACTAACTATTCTAAACGTCTTTTTATTTATATTTTAAAATACTTGATTAAGTCCACTACTTATGTTTCAACTATAATTCGCAACTGATTCAAACCGAAACGTGGCCAAACTTAGAAATCATTTGAGGCAAATTGCTGAAGCGTGTTTTTCAGGATTTGATTAGAATCTTTGCCAACTAAACTGACGGCTTTTCATGTGTGGCAAGTCCGCTGTACATTTCGGTGGCTGTTGCCACATGCTCGTTAGAAAGTTTCGAATAAATGGAATAAAAGAGGCTGTGGCTGACAACGTTGTGTTTTTTTACAATACATAATGACATTATTATTATAAGCGTGCTTTTTTGTGGATACAACAAGAGTAGAGCACAAAAAGAAACAAAACATAGGGAAGGGGAGTCACATGCGAAGAGGAGGCGTGCGGCACAAGGACTCGGACCGCCAAAGGAGCGAAACATGGAAGATGGAAGAGGGGAGATGGGGGGACAGGAAGCGTATGGAGATTGGCAAGTGCCTTCTTTTGTTCTTTGTCACGTTCTGCGGTACACTCGGAGCAAACTAAAGTGAAGTAAAGTAAAGGCGATGTAACAATCCACCTTGCCACCAGCGACAGCGACAAAGAGGAAGCGGAAACAGCCGCAGTACCAACAACAACAGGAACAACAACAAGAGGAGCGTGTGCCGCAGTGGGGGGAGGGGAAGCCTCATCAAGAGCTGTTCGATCGTTGGAGAGTTTATTCCTAAAGACTTTTTCTCTTCCTTTTCTCTAGCGGGACAGCAAATTACAAAACAAAAGCTGTGAAATGTAACAGAAATGCAAAAACAAACAGCTAAAAAAGAGGGAGGGGGAATGTGGCACGGGCTGTTGGTGCTGCTGCTGCATAAATATTGTCAACAACAACAACACAAGCAAGTCTCCCCCTACCCCTCCTGTTTGCCCCCTGAGGCATATTCAGCTTTTTGTGGCGCACGTTTTTCATAATTTTGTGCGCATCTCAGCGAAAAATCTGTTGACGCAATTGTCACGTGCTATGTGTTGTTATTTTTTCCCCTGTTTTTCTTTCTTTTTTTTTTTTTAATTTTTTACTGTCGTTGTTTTTCAGTTGTCCAAAAGGATGTGCCACCCGACGAGGCACGCGCATAGTTTTTTATTATTTTTTCTTTGCCCATATGCGGCATGTCTCTCGTGCCACTTTCGCTGTGGCCCAGACAAGTGCAATGCGACGTTAGAGCCAAAGTGCTGACGGCTTTTTAATCAGATTTAACCAGAAGTTGACAGAGCAGCAAAAGGACACAGCGTATGCACTAGTTGAAGGACTTTAGGACAGTCAAAAGAACTAGGAATGTATTAGGTCTGATCAATTTAGAAAAGTTTCTATGGCACGATATACGTATGTGTTTCTAAAAATGAATTCATGATTTGGGACATTAAAAAAATGAATATTAAATTAAACTGCAGAAGCTAAACTTCCTAATGGAAAATCTTTTTGATCATGGATTTTTGACTTTAAGTTTTTTTTCTGACTAAAAATCATTTCTTGATCAATTTCTTCATTGATATTTAATAAAGAGTATTTAATAAAAGAATAGAAAGCTATGCCAACATTCAATTCCCAAAATTTAATTTTTAAACCGAGCCCGATTTACTTTCGATTTTATTTGGTTTTATTATTTTCCATTTATCTTTTTGGTCTTAATCAAAAATGTTTAGAGTTTGCAATATTTTTCACATTGAATCGAATTTTAGCAGAAAAATTCTGAAGACTTGTCGTTTTCGAATTATTAATAGAAAACAATGCATCGCGATCGCGACGAAGAATGGTAGACATGTTTGACTTCATCTTGACAATTGCGAAAGTCTGCAAAATGTGGAGAGTAATTTGAAAGACAATTCTCTTAAAACATAATGAAAATAATGTAGTTTATCATTTAAAGAAGTTATATTGATGTATTACTATTATTTTATTTATTTCACAAGTTTTTTTTAGTGATTTGTAACGCGACATCACGAACGTGACAAGATTTTCACCTAGTTTGTGCCAAGAATTTGTTCATCAAATTTTGTTCGATGTATCGAAAACAGCGTGCAATACTTGTTTTTAATTAAAGCATTCAATATCAGGCATGCCACAGAAATCTCTTTCACTTGACTGTCACGTCAATTTCATTTCTCCGTGCCACAGTCCAATCACCTGAACAATTTTGGGTGAGATGAAATCATCGCTCAATTCACTGGCGTCCGATGCCATGAGAATAATGTCACATTTTTTGTCCGAATTTTTTAATTTAGAGTTGTCGAGAAACTTTTATTGTTTGCCGCGCCAATAACTTTTAAATTTTTTTAAGCTATACAATATCAATTATCATATAAATAAATTGAATTATATAAATTAAATAAGAATTAAAATGAAAATTTGATATTCTGCAATGATAAACTTTAAAAAGTTGCTAAACAAACCCTTGGGAAATTTAATCTGAGAAGGGGCCAACCCTAGCAGCCTAGTACCGAAAAGGTTGATGAACATGCTAAAAATACTCTAAATCACACAAATTTCTAAGTGTGCACGGAGAAATTTTCGAAGTGGAATTGCTTTTCTCTGAAATCGCTTTCACTAGTGATTTCTGTGGCATGCCTGTATATTTCTATGCATTGAAAATGGCTCATGCTAGGCAATCTTACTATCTTACTTAGGTGGTAATCATTAGAATACAAACGGTACCATTTTGGAAGTCAATTTTTTTAGAAAATTTGCAAAAAATACTAGAAAAAAGTGAATTTATTCCAATATAGAATCTATATGTTCATGCATTTTTGGGTGAAAATGTTCACAAGATGTGAGTTGCTGCATCAAAATATTTGGGCGAGGTAAACCCTTTTTTCTTTGCCAAAAGTTAAAAAAACTTTATCTTTTTCTTTCGAAAAAATACACAAGTAATTGGCGATGAATACTTGCAAGCTCTTTGGTTAATGCCAAGTGTTATAGCATTCAAACGGATGTTTGGGATCATTAAACTCTGGGAACGGTATGTGATGGGGAGTATTGTAGGTACTTACAAGTACAGTCTATAGGGAAGCCGCTGGCGACCCGCTAAGCGAAACCACACGCCCCGTTCAGGTTCAGCTCTACCTTTTTGCCAATATGTGTATTGAAATACGCGTATTTATTTCAATCAACATTTGTTGACGTCAAAACCAAACACCCCAAAAATAATACACGTGAATGGAACTTCAACTGGAGTCTGGAGAATGAAGAATGCTTCCAGTTGCCAGTTGGTAGAGCTTCGACTGCGATAGTTTTCACATGTTTTGTTTGAGCATTAATTCCGTTTAAATGATTTCCACTTAATATTTTTGCAGCACAGATTTTCGCATTGCGTGTAATCAACTGGAAATGAATTTGACCAACACAAGAGGTTCGTTCTCCTTTTGATAAATATATTTTATTTATAAATACAATATATGCATTTTAAAGGTTTTCTCTTTATGCCAAAAAGTGCGATTATTATTTGTGTGGTGGGCCCATTTAAACTGATGGCTCAGGGCCATTGAGCCGTGAAAATTGCAAACAGAAATTGTTGAAACAGGCATTTTTCATGTTGATCCATTTGATAGTCATGATCCTGTGACCAACAAACAACGCGACAGGATCCGCAACAAGGTCAAACGTTGGGCGCTCTGTAATGTGTACGGTTAACCAGCATAGGCCAAAACATGGGCCATTTACATTGGCCACAGCGACACCATCAAGGCCACAGCTCTTCAAGCAATTCAAGGACACAGCTGACAGCTGAGTTTAGATGTTTTTGAGTTTAGAGTTTTTCCAGCAGGCAGCAGCAGCAGCCCGTGTCCTGTCAACAGCGTTCGTTGCGTCCACAGCGGGTGCAATGTCCTTTCACGACTCATCAGCGTCCTGCCGCGTCCTGTGCTGTCCTGTCTCTTGCTGTCTCCCATCCGAACTCATCCTGTTCTGCTGCCTCCTCTGGTGCACTGCTGGTGCAAATCGCTTTCATTTAACACTAACTTCAGGTTCTGCTGCTGTCCTGCCAAGCAGCCAAAACAAAAGCCACTACAATTTTCAATTTTTCAAAAACACCTGAGGCCCTTTTTCGCTGCTTCAACTAAACACGTATTTGAAAACATATCTTTTTTGCTTTATTTCCAATTTTGGAGCAATGAAAACATGCAACAAGTAAGTCTCTCAATTTCCCTTTGATCTGTTGCCGTCAACTGAAATTCGAGTCCGTTTCCCTGCCCCCTCATCGCACTTTCCTTTCCTTTCGTTTCGTGTCTCAAGTCTCAAGTGTTTCGGGGTTTTGTAATTAACCGACATTCGAACACATCTAACTCATAGAAATCTCCGTTCTCAATCCCTTAAACTGAGTCCATTTCGCGTTCCACGTCCACGCCTAAACACTTCACTTGACGCATGTGTTTCGTCTCCGGCTGCTTGTATCAAATTTCCACATTAGCTGCAGGCGGCGCCGCCATCAGCTCTGCCTATGACGAACTCGTGTGTTGACTGTCCCCCACAGTTGACCGCCCCTCCTGGGCCACAGCCTTGGCGTTAATGAGAAAGTGTCACTGATTTGACGTCTGTCGTCAGCGCCCGCGGCAAAAGACCAAAGATTTATCAACTTGTCATCATGTCAACTCAGTCCCAGCTGAAGATGCAGACGGAGACGGAGACGGAGATGGAGAGGTGTGATCCCACAGGATAGAACTTCTGGTTCAGGAAGTTCGTCAAATCAAAGATCAATTGATTGTTGGCATACACATTTCAAGTAGCTGACACAATTTGCTGATGATTAAAGACTGTGATTTAATGAGTCTTTACTTATATAAATTATTGAAATAAATTTAGATAAAATACTTATTTATAAATACTTATTTTTGAGTATATTGCAATATATTTATTTATTTATTTTTTTATTTATTTATTTATGACAGCAACATATCCAAGATCCAAAAATATTTAGTTTTTTTAAATAAATAAATAATCATTTATTCACTTTGAATTTAGTTTAAGTGTTTGAAAATTATCGTTTTTCCCTTTTTTCGAAATTAAATTCATCAACTCAAAGTGATATCAATCCGCTGAATATAGCCGTAGTTGTATTAGAGCAGGTTAAAGAAATTCAATTCCGACAAATCTTATCGAAATTGAAATTGGGAACAGGCCTGAATAAGTTAATATTAATAATTATATAAATTGTTTTTTTGGCATTTTAAATGTTAGAAAATGATTCTAAGGTTTTCTGTTCTATTTCGAGAAAAAATTTCTATATTCTAGGTAACATTTTTTTAACTTTTTTTTTTCAATTATGAAGCGAAATTAATAGCTTTAACTTTTAAAATTAATTGCATAATTATGAGTCAAAAGTTCCTGCATTAATTGAGTTTCTAGACGAGTTTAAAAAGAATACACCTGGAAACCTATGGTTATGGGATAAGATCAACTGTACTTTTAATACGTTTCCAATACCAAGTACTGTTAACAAAGAATTATATCTTAAAGTAAAATAAACTATTCTAATCATTATCAATTAAAAAATGGCAATTCAATCCGATTATAACAAGTAGTAAGTTCAAAAATTCCATTCTTGAACTCCACGACTTTTCCGAGAAAAACTAAAGAGTGGGAACAATGGAAAAGGTGTCAAAAAGGGAGCTTAGAAATGATAAGTCCAATAAGTTGCTTGGGGTTTCACATCGCGTGATTTTCGGCTAATCTGGCGATTTGAACAAGAAGTTGACAACATTATCAGGCATTAACAGGCGGCATAACAGGCGGCAAAGATGACAACGGCCGCACAGTGGAACAAGGACACAAGAGAAAAGAACGACAGTCGGGGGAGAGGGGCAAATAAGAATCATTGTTGCCAACGTGCCGAAAGATGAGACAAAGCTGTTAGCGCAATAAAAGCAAAATGTCACCTGACAAAAATGCAGCCGTTCCCAAAAACAGACAAAACAATAAGAAAAAGAACAAGAGACATAGAAAAATATTGGAGAGTGAAGTAAAAAGGACATGTAACTAGAAGGAAGAAGCCACATTGCCGCTGGATCGGTTGACTTTGATGCTTTGTCTTGGAAAACACGTTATCACATTGTCGGTGGCACAAGAAAGCAGCCGCAAGCGGAATGTCTCAATTATAAGATCAGAGGAACCAACTGGCAGCCAGGACAACGCCTTGAAGTCTCCCTCTCTCTCTCTCTCTCTCTCTCTACTAGTCCTCCTCTGTGCTCAATAGAGACATCAAGCGAGATGACGTGGAGGATCCGAACGATGACTAAACCTAAAATGAATGCCGAATTGTGCACGTTGTGCCGCAGCGGGAGTCCTTGATTTATGTGACGGTGATCCTTGATCCTAGCGCGGCCAGCACACGCAATCAAAAGAGCACCAACTGAGAGAGAGAGAGAGAGAGGGAGAGTGCGATAAAGAGGGAATGAAATCAAATACAAATCATTACAGCGCGTGCAAAATGTTAAAGCACAGGATCAAACCAAAGGCAGAGAGAACTGGAGAAGAGAGGGAGGGAAACTGGTCCAATCTGTTGACCACTGACTGATCCATAAGCCAACAACAAACGAACTCCGCCACAGCAATAACAAAAACGGAAAAACAACAACAACAACTGCAGCGACAACAAATTTCAGTTGATTCCATAAGCGGATTGTTAGCAAATGCCTTCGCTTATTTTAATAGTCTTAAAGAATTTCGACATTTTTGGCCTTATTGAAATGAGCAATGTTAGCCTGTTCTTCTTCCTCTTCTTCTTCTGCTTTGTCTGCTTCTTATTGTTCGCTCTGTTTCACTCACTTTTTGTGCGTGGACGTGTTAACACAGCAATTAACTTTTACCGTCTACCAAATAGGAAAATTCTCGGTGTTTTGATTTATGCAGCGACAGGATCTCACAGCAACAGGATAACAGCTGGTAATCAGCAGGTTTTATGATGGCTCAGAGGGCTGTAAATAGATCAGAGCTGTGATCGATAGTCTTTAGCAACAATCAAGATCATAAATAAGCCACATTGTTTATAGTTTGTGTACATAATCTATACTAAAACAATTTTAGCTGAGAGTTTTTTTAGATGTTACAAAATCTTCTATGCAATTGAGATCAAATAATCTTTTAATTAGTTATATAAAAATTCAAATTTTCAATAGGGGTCCAAAAACTCATTTTTCTTAATTTTCTGAATTATTGTAAGCAATTTAAATAAAAATTTAAAACCAAGAAAATTAAAAAATTAAAATAATTTGAAAAAAATCCATCAATTTGTAAGTGGAAATGGATTCTTTAAAATTGTACTCTAAAAATAATGTGATAAATTATATTTTTAATACGAGAGTTAAGTGAATTTTTATTGATTTTCAAAAAAACTTAACTATTATAAAAAGTTGTTTTAAAAAAAATGTTTGAAGCGTGATTTACAATGATTTCGGAAATATTATTAGAAATGTTTACAAAAGTCCTTTAAATATTATATTTAAATGCGTGAATCGTTTGTTAAGAATAATATCCTGAAAATAATATGATATATCATTTAGTAGGTAAAAAAGTTAAGTACATTTTTATTGTTTTTCAAAAAAAATCAACTATTATAAAAAGTTGTTTTTAAAAATAATTTTAAAGCGTGATTTACAACGATTTTAGAAGTATTATTAAAAATGTTTACAAAAATTTCTTAAATATTATATCTTGATGCGTGAATCGTTTTGTTAAAATAATATCCTAAAAATAATATATTATATCATTTATTAAGTAAAGAAGTTAAGTACATTTTGATTAATTTTCAAAATTTTTTAACTAATATTCAAATACAGGCATTTTTAAAAATATATATTAGAGTAATTTATAATTAGTTCCGAAGTATTAAAAAACAATTTATAATGCTTTTTTTTTAACACTACATCAGAATTTGACTTAGCTTAGAGTGTGTCAGCTGTACTTTGTCTGAGTACATACTTATACATATTTAAAAAATTGCCACTTAAAGACAGCTGCTTACCATGTCTAACTAGGCCTAACTATGGCCATAAACCGCTCACTAAACACTTTATGGCTACGCGAACAATGCGGACTAACAACCACATTAGGGTGGCCCATAAAATACCCAAACGACAACTCAGATCGTAAGCGTCACTGTCGTAAAACTGACAACACCCACTGTAACTGATCGGTTCCACAAAATAAAAAGATGTTAAAGCAGAAGAAACTGCAACTTATTGATTAAGTTGTCTATGTGGTTGAATTGACAGGACATGAACCAGAACCAGACCAGAATAGAAACAGGACAACATATGCCAGACAGGATGCATGGCCATGTCGACCCAAAACTATAGCGAGTTGTTCGAATTATAAAGGCAACTGGTTGCCGTTGCAGTTTCCCAAAAGGCAAAGTTAAATTGATTCGTCACACAGATTTGGATACATTAAATGCAATCATTTGACAACAGGACGAAAATATTTTCATCCATTGTGTCCTAACAATGCAGCAACAACAACACAAATGCACAAATGTTCCATAGTTTGTATTCGGTTGGACTCCCCCCCAAAGCGTAGCGAATTCTCTTTGATGAACATATACATACATACAGGATGCCTCTTTATCCCTCACGCTGTCAGGCTCTCTCACTCTCTTTGTATAGATAGTGTGTGATAGTGTGTGAGTGTGTATTGACTGTGTGTGTGTGTGTGGAACAACGAATGGGAGCCGGCGATAAGTGCTCGTTAGTAGCAAACATTTCCATTGCAAACTGTTGCCCTGTGGAGAGTAAGATATCCGCCTGATGATCTGAAAATTGATATTTTCTCGGTTTATGTTGCGAATTGGAACTGAGAATTGTATAGCTGTGGGATAGTTAACGAGCTGTTAGATTTATTTAATAAAGAATTTTAGCCTGGAGAGTATTTTAGTTAAAGTTAAAACGTGTGGATTGCAAGTGGAATTCAATTTAATTTTCAATTTTAATGAAAAATGAAATGAAATGAAAATTGACTGTAATATTTAATAGATATATCGTATGTATAAGCGGATGAGCTGTTAGATTTATTAAATAAAGAATCTTAGCCTGGAAAGTATTTTTGATAAAGTTAGAACGTGTGGATTGCAAGTGGACTTCAATTTGATGTTTGATTTAAATAAAATTGTATAAAAATAAAGGAAAATTTACTGTAGTATCTAACAGATATATGTTATAAGAGGTTGGGCTGTTAGATTTATTAAATAAAGAATCTTAGCCTGGAAAGTATTTTTGATAAAGTTAAAACGTGTGGATTGCAAGTGGATTTTAATTTGATTTTTGATTTAATGAAAAATTAAATGAAATGAATTGAAAATTGACTGTAATATCTAAAAGATACATCAAAGTAAAACGTGTGGATTGCAAGTGGATTTTAATTTGATTTTTGATTTCATGAAAAATTAAATTAAATAAATTGAAAATTGACTGTAATATCTAAAAGATACATCAAAGTAAAACGTGTGGATTGCAAGTGGATTTTAATTTGATTTTTGATTTAATGAAAAATTAAATGAAATGAATTGAAAATTGACTGTAATATCTAAAAGATACATCAAAGTAAAACGTGTGGATTGCAAGTGGATTTTAATTTGATTTTTGATTTAATGAAAAATTAAATGAAATGAAATGAAATGATGTATCTAAAAGATACATCATATAAGACGTTGAGCTGATAAATTTATTTAATAAAGAATTTTAGCTTGAAAACTAATTTTGTTAAAGTTAAAACGTGTGGATTTCAAGTGGATTTCAATTTGAATTTTGAGGGAATAATTAATGAAATGAATTTATATGAAAATATACTAAATTAGTTAACAGATACAAATACCATATATACGATACATTTATTGAGATTTAAGGGATTAATTTTGAGGGAATAAAAAATGAAATTTATATGAAAATATACTAAATTAGTTAACAGATACATATATCATATAAAACTCTGCGATACAGTTATTGAGAATTAAGGGATTTATACTGGCCTATAACTTTATAGTAATCGATTTTCTGATCGTTCTGCTCATTTTCCCAGCAGAATTGCATGTCAGTTAAAAAAACTTAAGTAGTGCAACTGTTTAACACATGCAGTTCATGTGGAATCCGAGATCAAACGGCAGATCAAACGAAGCGAGAAACTAGCAAAAACAAGAGAAATCTAAAGAAAACAACAATAAACGAAGGAAATACTTGGACAAGTGGCCTTTGTTTTGAGCACTTGCTCGACAAATCAAAATTTGAGTAGACTATATGGTATATGGATGAATATAAATATATATGGTATGTATGTTATATGTTTTTGTTGGAACAATTGAGAAAATAAATCGACCGAGAGTCAAGAGAGACAATGAAGACGTCAGCGCTGTGGGTTATTAGAAGACGACGTCTTCATTGGCGTCGGCGAAGCACTTTGATATCTTAGACAACTTGACAAAACAATCAAAGCAACGCCAGCACGCACAACCAACAACCAACAACCAACAACCAACAACCAACAACCAACAACCAACAACAACAACTGACAACAGCCGACAACAACAACAGCACATGTTCAAATGACTGTCTATTAATTTGCGCCATAGTTTACTACTGTTATTGAAGTTGTTCCATGTACTTGTTGTTGTTTGTGCATATATTTTTTGCCCAAATATTTTGTACGTGTTCAACAACAATAGATCGGGGAGTATGACCAAAAAAACCAAAAAGATCAAGTTGAAGCGAGCGGAGAGATGAAGAAAAAAGTAGGCAGCGCACTTTGACGCAGTAGTCCAATTGCCGATGATAATGATGCACTCAGACGGCAAAGTTGAAAGAAACCCATAGACCCCGACCATCACCAGTAAAATCACCAGTCTCCGTCTCAATCCCAGTCTCCGTTCCCGTCCAAGGCACAGGCTGAAAATTGAGGCCGAGGGATAAATGTAGATTTGAACGCCTCGAATTTTCATTTCTCTTTTGTGGCTAAGCGGCTTCTCTTCTCTTTTCTTTTCTTTACAATTCATTTCTGTTCTGTTCTTTTCATTACATTTGTTTTTTGGGCAGAGTTCAACTAATTGAGTTGGAAATTCTGTTTTTTGCAAAATGCCATGACCAGCAGCGGACCTGCTTCAAAGACTCCTGCCGTCTTTGCCAGGATGACTTTTCGACTTTTACCTAGCTCTGGACAGGGACATGGCGGTGTTGGCTACTTCGGTGAGCGTTCCTGTGATCCTGGCGCATTTTGACAGCCGCGACAAAACTAATTGATTTACAAAATGGCACAAAGTCGACAGATCCTTAAAATGCTCGCCCACACAGGCGCACAACAATTGCAGCTAAAAAAATTTAATCAGGAATTAACATTTGTATTTAAAAAATGGTTTTTATTTTGCAAAAATTCTTACCGATTTTTTTTTAAATTAAAATGTTTTTTCATAAATTATATCTAGAATTGTTTTTTTATGTACATATGTATATTATAAATATTTTGTATAGATTTTTATTTTGAAATTATCTATATTCTATCTTATGTAAATTTTATCAGGAATTAACATTTGTGTTTTAAAATGGTTTTTATTTTGCAAAAATTCTTATCGTTTTTTTAAAAATTAAAATGATTTTTTAAACTCTTAATCTTATATTGTTTTTATTTTATATATATTAGAAATATTTTATATAGATTTAGATTTTTAAATTATATATATATATATTCTATATTATGTAAATTTAGTCAGGAATTAACATTTGTATTTTAAAATGGTTTTTATGTTGCAAAAATTCTTACAGATTTTTTTTTTAAAATTTTTTTAAAATTCAAATGTTTTTAGATACTCTTTATATTTTTTTTTAAATATATTATATTTATATTGTATAGATTTTGATTTTTAAATTATATATATTCGTTCCTATATCAATCATTCATATTATTAATTTTACCGAAATGTTATTTTAACTGTTATGTTGAAAAACTTATATGAAAGTTTGACTGTAGGTTAGTGAATCAAAATATTAAAATTAGTCAAAATTATATTTAGACTGAAAGTAGATTTTAAGTTAATATGCTAAATCAATTCCATATTGATTCTTCCCCTTGCCTCTTTCGTTTCAATATCAAATCTTATTCAAGGACATACTATACATCATTAAAAGTCATGCTCCTTGTATGTAGATAAATGTTTGAAGTATTATAATCCCTACTATATAATAGCAAAGTGTTAAACCAAATGAATATCAATAATGTGCAGCATTCAGGAGATTCTTTAGAAAACTATTCAAGTTTTTCATGGATATTAAGCCGTGACTTTCGAGTGCACAGAGTGAGAGACAGAGTGACTTATAGAGAGAGAGGTAAGATAGATGTGTCACAGTCATTGATGGGTGATCAGTGTTAGCTCCACGGTGTCAGGCCATGATCTGGCCGCCTGTTGGGTGACATTATGGTTTCATTGCCAGACCACACTTAGGTGAGCTTCACGATTGTTCTGGTTCAAGACCAGCACCAGGACCAAGTCCCGGCCGAGTCCTGTTACGCCTGGGCGTATTAAAAAACATTGACTAGGCAAAAGAAATTCCAAGTAGACACCGTGGCCACTGGACAATGTCCATGTAATTTTCAATTAACGCCACAAGATTCGACTGGCCGGGGAAAGTTTCGCTCGTTTCGTTACGCCGCTGGAGGGCATTGAGTCTCATAATTGATCGTAATGTGCGATATACGTCCGGGCAACGGGCAACGGGCCTGTCAACAGTCCCGTTTCGCAGACTGACCGTGCTGTCAACAGCAGGACATTCTGTGCGTGATAAAAAGGACATTCTTCGCTTTGCATTTGTCGCGCTCGACAGCCCACACTCACACTTGGCAGTCCAGTCTTTGTGCCAGCTCGGGAACTGCACATCCTTGCCGATTTCATGGACGAACAATGCACATGATCGATGGCCAGTGTCGCCATTTGCCTGGACATCACTTGATTTGCCATGCATCGAGTGCGGGCCCAAGGATCCCTGTTCCAGTCTCTCTTCCAGTCCAGTTGCACTATGATCTCTACCCCAAATCTGTACTTTATTGATAAATCGCGGTGTTAGCTCTAGATTTGAATGAATCCCCGGTCTAAACTTCCAGGTACCGTTTACCCGATTTATATTTCGTTTATTGCTGGCTTTATGACCTGGCTTTATAGCGCAGGTAGCTCTACAATTATTAAATATTTGCGACCTACATAAACTCCAAGTTTCTATGCACTTGAGCAAAATTGTATTCTAGAAAATAAATTTATGGAATTGTTAAAATATTATTCTTATTTATAGTTTAAGATTAAAAATATTATATATATTGCAATAAATTAAGTTTTGATTGTATATTTTCCTACTTAGCATTACTTACAGATATTTTATTTATAGGTTTTTTTTTATGATTAGAATCAGTTTTGACAAATTTTTAATATATTAAACAGGGACTGCAATTAAGAGTTATGAATGATTATTTCAACTAAAAAAATCAATGTGCTACATGCTACATTTCAGTCGGAATTAACGATATCAGACGAAAACTTTTATTTTCAATTTATAAGATATAAATCAAATCTAATTCTTACTTTTAATTTTTAATTAAAAAGTCAAAAATAATCATTAAAACTTAATTTTTGATTAAAAGTTGTGAAAAAACACTTATTTCTGATTTTTCCAATAAAAATAAAAATTAAAAACTAATTTTAATTTTTATTTTAAAATGTAAAAATAAGAATTATTCTGTAAATTAAAAATTATTTTAAAAATCAAAAATAAAAGTTAAAGTGATACAATTTTTGATAAAAAACGAAAAACTTATATTTATTTTAGTCTATTTAGGCTAGGCTAAATACTTGACAGCACAACTGTTTTTAGAAAAGTTATTCCCTTGTTAAAATGATCTTCAAAAGATTTGCTCTCCCTCAAACCCACTGCAAATCTCTCAAAAGTCAGCAACTAAAACCAACTGAGCAAAATGTTTACTTGGATCCACTGGCCATATCCATATCAATCGCTACTCTTAGGCCAAGGTAACTTCTCAAGAAGTGCGATTTAATTAATCTGTCACGAAACTAGAACAAATCCCGACAGCCGCCTGGCCCGATTAACCCTTTACTGGCCACGCCATGGGATTACCTGCTACTTGAGCTCCATTGAGCTGTCGAAAATCAGCGAGAATCAGCCAAAATGTTAAGCCAACGTGGATTTCAAGTAATCCCAGAGAAAGGAAATCCTAAAACTGAAACTGAACTAATTTTGAAGTGGATTAGAGAGAACATTCCACGAATTTGCATTTTGATAGCAGCATTGATTTTACTTACATATATGTATATGTATCTATGTTGTTATTATTGTTGTAGCAATTAACTGTGCAATATGCTAACATCAAAACAAGGGGCAATGGGGAGGGAGAGAGCGAGAAAGAGAGACAGAGAAAGAGAAACAACTGCTGTACGCCTACAAGGAGACGGGGCGAGCAACCCCTGTTTGGATTGGATGTAATGGATATTTTGACGCCGAAGCATGCAAAGGGCTGCAAATAAACATCCACAAGTTCCAAAACAAACGGCAACAAAGCAACAGCAACAGCAACAAATAAATACATATACAACCATCGACTCTGCTGTGGATGGCAAGTGGAACAAAATGGTCTGCCAAACCGGTTGCAGCGTCAAAGAGATTAAGAGGCGGAGCCTGCACTGTTGTTGTTGTTGCTGTCTACCTAACATGCGCTCTCTCTACTTGCGCTCTCTCTTCTTGCGCTGAGCGCATGGGGTGGGTGCGTCTGTGTGCGTGCATGTGTGTGTGCATGCTGTGTATTGTGTGTATTGTGTGAGAGCATGCGCAAGGCGCGCTCTGTAATCCGGTGCCCGGTATAAATAGCCCGTCTCGCAGCCAAGGAGAGTCAGTATTGAGTTACGCATCGCAACGTTCACATCTGAATAGCAACAGTTACTCTCGTGTGTGTGCGCACAGTTAAATAAGAAAAACAAAAAGAATAACAAGATAAACAACAAATTGAAAATGGTGAAAAGTGTCTGCGAAATGGAATTCAAGAGCAATTTCTCCATCGATGCCATATTGGCCAAGAAACCAACAGCTCCAACAACAGTGATCAAACATGAGGCAGTGCCCTCACATCATCCACATCCCTATCATCCATATGCCAACTCCGATGGCGAGTTGTCGGCATCTGAAGACTTCGACAGTCCCTCCCGCACCAGCACCCCGATGAGCAGTGCCGCCGAATCGTTGTCATCGCAGCACAATGACAAGCTCGATGTGGAGGAGTTCGATGATGAGGACATTGAATTGGATGAGGAGGACAGCGAGAACGATGGCAGCGAGAATGCCAGCAATCCCAGCAAGAAACAGAAACTGAGTGCCGGCAGCAGCAATGATAACAAGAAGCCGCCCTATAGCTACAATGCTTTGATCATGATGGCCATCCAGGACAGCCCCGAGCAGCGACTGACCCTCAATGGCATCTACCAGTACCTGATCAATCGCTTCCCCTACTTCAAGGCCAACAAGCGCGGCTGGCAGAACTCCATCCGTCACAATCTCAGCCTGAACAAGTGCTTCGCCAAGATTCCGCGCAGCTACGATGATCCCGGCAAGGGCAACTACTGGGTGCTGGACCCCTCCGCCGAGGAGGTCTTCATTGGCGAGACCACCGGCAAGCTGCGCCGCAAGAATCCCGGCGCCAGTCGCACCCGCCTCGCCGCCTACCGCCAGGCCATCTTCTCGCCCATGCTGGGCGGCTATGGTGCTCCAACTCCTGGTTATGGTTATCCCGGCATGCCCTTTGCGGGTGCCGCTGCTGCTGCCGCCGCTGCCGCGCTGTATCAGCGCATGAATCCCGCTGCCTATCAAGCGGCTGCCGCTGCCATGGCCGCTGGCTATGGACAACATCAGCTGCAGTATCAGCACCAGCACCAGCATCAGCATCAGGCAGCAGCTCCACCCCCACCGCCAGCTGGCGCACATCCGCAGCTGCAGGGCTATCCGGGCGCGCACATGAATGCGGAAATCTTCCAGCGCATGCAGTTCTTTGGCAAGTTTCCGGCCAGCTAAGCAAACAGTTAATTGCCACGCCCAGCGTTTTGGTTCAATGGCACAAGGCCTGTCGCCAGCGTCGTCGTCGTCAGTCAGTCAGTTAGTCAGTTGCTCGACAAACCCTTTGACGTCTAAATGTTGCATTTAGCAAATTCATGATGATATCATTTGTGGCCGCTGCCGGCCTGGACAGCCGGCCAGCATTTGGAGGAGGAGCAGCGCCCCCCCAAACCCATCCAGTTATGACGCCACGCCCACAGATTGGCGGCTTTATTAAACATATTTTATATAAATTAGAAAAAACATTTAATAAAACTTATTTTAAATGAAAAGATTATATGCATTTCTTAATATGTTTTAATTTTAACTTTTTTTACAGTCAACAATTTAGCTTTTATTCTCGGCAGCCTTTAGCTACTTTGGTTGATTTTTAGCTAAAATATTTAGCTACCTTTTTAGCAACTCTTCTCTTCCTCTCGCTGATTTAGCTACCTTTTTAGCTAAAATATTTAGCTACCTTTCTAGCTAAAATATTTAGCTACCTTTCTAGCTACACTGCCCTTCCTCTAGCTTATTTAGATACCTTTTTAGCTACTCTTCGCTTCCTTTAGCTTATTAAGCTACCTTTTAAGCTACTCTTCGCTTCTTTTAGCTGCTTTAGCTTGCTTTTCAGCTATAATATTTAGCTACCTTTCTTTTAGCTGCTTTTTTTTGGCCGCCTGATGACTTAATTAGCCGTTGCTGCTGCTTGGCGGCAAACATGAAATTTGTTTGAAGCACAAAACACACACAAAACAAAACAAAAAAGAGCGATCGCCTTTGTTGTTGTTGTTGTTGCCGTTGTTGTTGTCTCAATTTCTTGGCTCTTTACATGCCCAGTGACAACTCCAGCTGTGCCCAGCACCGCAGGTAACCCAACAGCGTTCCCTTGCTCTGCCCATGAGGACAACTTGGTCCGGGGTCCAGTTCCAGCCAGGCCATTGTCTAAGCAGCACACTTCTATTTGCTTAAACTATTCTATATAAGTTGTAGTTATTTGTATGTGCATGTGTGTGTGTGTGTGTGTGTGTGTAAATACAACAATTTTTCTTAACTTTTGTTATACAATTTTTCAACTAATATGCCATGGGTAAAAGTGAAAGATGAGAACCCTAGAAAGGGGCACCGACTGAGAACCGACTGAGAGCCGTCAGTGCCGTACCTCAGTCCAGGGGCCACTTTTCCCATAGGGCGAAGGCGTTCTTCACAATTTCTCAAACTGTTTTTGTTCCTGTCTCTCTCTTTCTCTATCTCTGTCTCCATCTCTTTTTGGTGTCTCAATCTTCTCGTTTACGTCTTTATTTTCGAATTTTCAATATTTTAGATAGAATCAAGCAATGCGGCGTCCACTTTGATCACTTGCCATGTGTCAGTGTGTGTGTGTGTGTATGTATGTGTATGTGTGTGTGTGTGTGTATTTGTGTGTAAATGTGGCGGCTTAAGTGCGCATTTGAGTGAAACATGTGAGAAAAACAGAGCATCATCAGCATCATCATCACCATCATCATCTCTAGCAATGGTATCAACAAGTTCCTGCGCCCCCAAATCTTCAGATTATATTGGTATACTCGTAACAAGGCATGCTCATATCATAAATACTACGCTTTTCCCCCTCTTCCCTCTCCCTCGCTCATTGTCTCGCTATCGAGGCGATTTGTAAATGAAAATGATAATTAATATCATCGTTAGTAAGTTGTGAGCGAAGGAGAAATGTGTGAGCTTCATATCGGTAGCAATTATCATACTCGTATTTTCTTTCTTTATTTCTGTTTCTTCTCCTTATAGTATTTTTCTATCCATTTTCCATAATTGTAAATTATTGCCGGACTCTCTGTCTGTCTGTCTTTCTGTTTGGCTGTGTTTGTTGTTTGGTGTTGGTAAATCATGTTATTGAAACGATTAGCTGGCAGTTTTATAGGGTGCCAAGCAGCAGTTGGAAACTGTTCGAGACTCCAGGAGAAGGGAAAGAGAATGTAGCGTTAAATGATCGTAAAGTTGATTTAATGTTTAATGAGACTATTTAAAGTATAGTAGGAATGGAAAGGTATGGTATCTTTATGAATTCTGTATCCTGTATCATCAGCTTTTAAAAAAACATGAAACAAGGAATCAATCGTGTAGTTTTCAGATAATTATATTTTTTTGTGTAAAAATTGGCAAGATCAAATTTTGATATCTAGCATGATCCATAGTTTAAAGCAGCGGTGGGCCCAAAATCTGAATTCGGGAACACAACAATAACAATTCAACAACGTTAACAGCAAGTCTTTTCTGCGACTTCACGGCAGTCGCTGCTCCCGGAGCCACTGCGTGCCCACCGCTGGTTTAAAGATAATTGTTTCTGTAAATAATTGATAAAAAATTATTACTATTAAGATTTTTATTTAGTATTTCATTGTATCTTTTTTTTTATATCATTTTACTTTGTATTATTTGATGATCGTATATCTCAAGCCTGTAATCCCTTAACCCATCTATAATTTGCTCATTTTATTTACTAGTCAAATCCTTTAGCTTGTTTTTTCTTTTCGGCCAGTTCTTTAAAGTCATATGTGTGGATATTTTGGAGTTTATGTACAGCTTAAGCCACTGCAAGAGTTAAATCGGCTTTCGGGCCCACACATAAATCCATATATGCGATCCAATATTTTGCATATACAAACCATGCTTAGCCAACGACTTAAGATATGGAACTTTGTGTATGATTAAACAAAAGGCTTTTGGGTTGATCATGTCGAAAACTGAGTCGGGAATGGAAGTGAAAATGGACTAGTTCCATGCTAAAAAGAAATCCAGCAAGAGGGAACCAGGTCATTGTTTGATTGGGTATTTGGATATTTGGTGATGGTAGTTGCCCAGCTTAAGTAGTTGCTTGTTATTGAAATAGTTTGGATGAGCGCATTATATACTTAACACATTTTTCAATTATGCTACCTTAGACTGGTGAACTGGAATTGGATTCGGATTGAATCCACTTACCTAAGCCAGGATTCTTCAACTCAACTCAACTCAAAATCTGGATCTCGTCTAAGTCGCTAAAGCAGTTTGCAGACTAAGAAGGTTGCGGGTTGATTGTATTGATTGTTCAAATTGTTTGAGCTCGTGAGGGCATTGTGGAATTATTGGTTCATGGCACACAGAAGCAGAAGCTGCTGGCTGGATTTGTTTAACTGTATCAGAGTCTCAGGCTGGGATCGGTGTACATACATAGATTTTGGGATGGTGAACTTTGAGTATTTGAGCAGCACGCGCAAAAATGTTCTTAACCAGTTTGCGTTCAAGACTCTGTAGAATTGGCTTAAGTGCTCGACATGCAATTTACAAAGATAACAAGCAGAAGCAGCCGACTGAGGATCTGCCTTACTTATCTTATTACCCGGGTTAAGTGCACGGATTACAATGTCGAAAGAGCAGCAGGAGCAGAGAGAATCCCATGCACTCTGAGGAGCTGCACAATAGTCCAGATGCACAAGAAAGAGATTACCTTTACAGAGCTCTTCTTTTCTCTCTCTCTCTCTCTCTGTGTGTGTATCTCTTCCTGCTCAGCATGCAGTGTCCTGCGTGTGCCGTTTGTTACACTTTTTGTGCATTTAGACTGCCCAGGAGTGAACTATGTCTCCTTTTCCGTATCCTTCTTCTACATCTCCTGCTTGGTAATCTAAGTCCAGTTTCATTAATGATTCAAGCCCATCTCCCTTTACTCTCTTGCTCTTGCTCTTTCACTCCTTATCTCTCTTTCTCTGCCTCTGCTTTGGCATAAATATTTTATATATATTGTATATAGATCGGTTATTTGGCTGCTTTGTTCACAGTTCGGTTTAACCCAACGCGTTTTGGTTTTAGGATTTCAGTTCTTGAGGCAATGAATAGAGATTGCAACAAGTAGATACCAACTTGGTATTAGCTTTTAGCTGTTTCTGTTATTATGGGCAGACAACTTTGTTAGGGATGAGATTGGTAGATGTGTTGAGCACTAGTGTAAGCTGTAAGGCATTTGGGGATTTAAAAGATTCCCAAAGAAATCTTGGATATAAAAAGGAACTAAACATTTTCAGTAATATATAGAGCTGTACCAACACAAATAAACTAAATAAAAAACAGGGATTAAATCCCTAACCGAAACCGTAACCTTTAACCAGTAAAAACCGATTGAAATTTAAAGCCGCAACTGAAACCGTAACCGAAAAAAAACCCCCAAGCCGAAACTCTGTAATAACCGTTTCGTAACCGTTTTATTTATAAGGGTTAATTTCGGTTTTTCATACATAAAAAAAGTATTTTTCATTTTTAATATTGATTTTTGATTTTTTCTTAAATTTAATTTTCAATTTTTTTGTGATATTCATGATCGAATTTTCATAGCACAGAATAAGCGCAAATAAAATAAATTTGTTAAATAAAATATTACAATTTTTAAAGTGCAACTAGACTACATGAAACTAAAGAATATTTGAAAAAAATGTGTGAATGAAATATTAAGAAAGTAATGCCTTTTTAATTATTGTTATTATTTTATTAATATATTTATATTTTTGCGATAAAATTTTTTTGTTTTGTGAACCGAAACCATACCGGTATTTCAAAACCGAAACATGCAAAAACCGGTTCACCGTTACGAAAACTTTATTCAAAGATTTTGCGTAACCGATAACCGAAAACCTAAATGCGAACATAACCGAAACCGTAACTAAAACCGAAATCGTTTCGGTTTTAGTCCCTGATAAAAAAACATATGTACATTTAAAATATAATTTTTTTAAAATTTTTGTTGGAATTGATATTAAGTCTATCTTAGGTCTTAAATATAATGGTATTTGGTGTAAAGTAATATCTAGTGTAGAGGCATAATTGGAAGTTCTTTGTAAAGTCACTCTGTCTTATATTGACCAAGTTACAGGGTGCCACAAGGCTATATCGTACTTGCAGTCATGTGTCGACTTTTAATCATTTGATTTATGCTTTCAATTGTTCCACACGACCTACAAACTGACACTAAGTAGTTGAGTTACGTATTCAAATTGCCAGACTGCAGTATTGACACTATCGATCCCAAGCAGGGCGTGTGCAGGGGGATTCCCCCCGATTCTAGATGGAAGCCTTGCAAGTACAGTCGGGTGTGTCAGCTACATACATATATGTGGCATAGTAGGGTATGTTAGGGTATGGTACGACCTCCCTCTCCCACTGTCTCAATGGGCAGAGCGGCCACACAGTGACCACAAAATGTGTTTTTAATTGAAAGTGATGTGGTTGCCCAGTTTGGTCATAGTTATAGTTATAGTTATGGGCAATGGTTCAGATGAGGGCAACACATTCAAATGTTGTTATTATTAATAAAATAATTGTTAACCCATGGCACAAATAATCAAATAATAGCAACAGCAACAACAACAATACCAATCATCAAATTGTTGAAAATATTTGAAAAATATTTAAGCGACACACAACGACAACAACAACAAACAGCCAGCATGTGGGTTGACAGTGCAACATGTAGAAGAGACTGAGGGGACAAGAACTGCGCTTTAATTAGTTTCTTTCATTATCTTGGCCTCTCTGTTGACCCGAATTTCAATTAAGTTAATTTACGCGCCACACATCGAGGGCAGCTCCGGGGGCACTCAGACTTTGACTCTGATCAGAGTCAGACCTCTGGTCAATGGAGGAACCAATTCACTAGAATAAATAACGAGTATGCACACGATTGAATGAATGAATGCATAAATGAATGAATGAATGCATAGTACTCGCTGCTGGCCAATTGTAATCGTATTGCTTCTCGTGCTCTAAGAATTGTTATACGGCAAAAAAAATGAAGACGAAGCACAAGAAAATACAACAATTAAAAGAAATTATGAATGAGCAATAACAACGCACTTGAAGTATTGCCCATCTGACTGGACCCGCTACTACGGACGACTCACACTCACAATCGGTTAATGGGGGAAACTGGAAGCTGCGCAACGGAAGTGAGTTCAACCGGGTTGACAACGTGGAACAGCGCATATGGCAAGTGTGTTGGAAAATCATTAAATATTTTAAGTTAATAAAATTTAAATGCAGAATATTGGAGGTCAAACAATGCTCAAATTTACATTCCGACAGAAAATCGATTAAGCTTTCATAAAGTAATGCGAGTTTGAAGTTTTTGAAAAAGTGTTAAGGGGAGAATTGAAAAAATAGATAGTGTTGAAAACAAGAATGAAATTTTTAAAGTGAATACAATTTTGGATCAGATTTGAATTTAAGGTCAAACAGTCATAAAATTGACATTCCGCAAGGAAATAAATGATTCATAAATGAAAGATTTTAAAAAAAAGTCAAGGGGTAGGTATGGAAAAAGTGGATCGAGTTAAAAAAAAAACATTTTTGAAGCGTATAAAATTTTGGTGTAGAATTTAATTTGATATCAAACAATCATCAAATTGACATTTCGCAAGGAAATCGGTTAAGTTTTGACAAAGTTTTGATAAATGAAAGATTTTAGGGGTTAAGGGGTAGGTATGGAAAAAGTGGACCTTGTTGAAATAAAAAGAAAATTTTAAAGAGAATAAAATTTGGATGCAGAATTAAATTAGAGGTTAAATAATCGTAAAATTGATATTCCGCAAGGAAATCTGTAAAGTTTTGACAAAGTTATGCGAGTTTAAAGCCTATGAATTTTAGAAACTTTCGATTGAACTTTATCCTTCAAGTGAACTAACTGAATGTCTAATGATCTTAATAGATTTTGCTATCATAATCCATTTTTTACTATTACAATATTTTCCATTATATATTTTCTAGATATACCTTCCAGTTCATTGGACTTAGCAACTAAAAAAAAGAGCTCTAATTGCTCAGGGCACTTGACACCACATCCTTTCAATTGGAATTGCTCTCGCTAACCCCACTTCCTTTGCAGATCTTGGAGATAGAGTAGCATGTGAGTTGACAGATTTCACACTGATACAGCGGGTCTCTCAGGGTCTATCAGGGTCCGTCGGCTGTGGCAATACAAACGACAAATTAAGCCAGGCCAAAGAGGCCAACGCTTTAGACTGGACCTCAATTAAATTGATTTGGATCAGTGCCAAGTGGAACACAGTTGACCAGGCACCAGCATAAACCAATGACTTCTCTATCTATCTCTCTCTCTATCTCTGTCTCTTTCGCTGTTGTCCGATTATGTAGCAATAAATCCGCAAATGAACCCGCAGCCAGAGCCACAGTCACAGTCACAGTCATGTCCAGGCGATGGATTCGTCGTGTCCATGCTTAGTGACTTTGAAGCTGAGGGAAGTGAAAAAAGACGCAGTTCCCTTGTTGCGCTTTATTTGTTGTTGGTCCGTTGTTGCCGTTAATTGTTACGCAGTTCATTAGCACACAAACAACAAACACAAATCATGCTTTACTCGTATACATATATGTATGTAGCATGCCCCTTTAAGTTGCCACCCTCGCGTGGCACACGCGACCACTTTCCACTTCCCAGTTCCCACTTCCCAGTTTCCCCTACCCATGCCATTTCCCTTTCCCTTACCCATTCCCAGCTCAGTACCAACAGCAGCTAACGATGACATCTAAGCGGTTGCCGTCGACGCTAACGACGCTGCTGACGACGACGACGACAACGACAACGTTCTCCACGACAATTGTTGTTGTTGTTTTTGGTGTTGGTGTTGGCGCTGCGTGAGTTTTGGCAGTGTTTCTTTTCGTTAAATGCGTGTAAATCAGTTTATAACACATTGTCAACAATTATCAAGTGTTAGACAAAAAAAAAGGGGTGCTTACACTATTGCTTACTGATGGATGGAGAGCGACAGAGGGGGAGGCACTTTTTTAGTAAAGTGTCGGCGAAGAGTTCATGCGCTACATGGAGAGGAATGTTCGATATTTTACGATTTCCTCTTATGAATAAGATAGTGACTTGGAAAGTAACATTGTTATATTTTTGGTAATGAAAAAATTATAAACATTCTTATTTATTTATTGCGAGTCTACTTTGATTTTAAAATTGAAATGTATTATTATTAATTTTTATGTATTTATGATTAGTTTGAGATATGATTACTGCGAACGGCAGTCCGCGCTAGTGACGAAAGCAGCACGAAGGGTTCAAAAGGCTACTAGCAATATATACGGGAAGAATGGAAAATTTGCTATGACTGTTTTTAAAATAAAATTTTTGTCACTGCGCAAAAAAGTAATATTTATAAGGTATGAAGAACTTAGCGGAATGTGCCCAGTGACAAAAAATTTATTTTAAAATAATTTATATGTAAAACTTAAAATTATTCGTCACAAAACTTGATATCAGAAATTTGGGGCATGAAAATGTTTTCTTTACTAGACTTTTACCTCGTCAAGAGGTTTTTTATAAGATTATTATTACTGATATCAAACAACAACTATTTGATTATGCATGGTCTTAAAAACCAATTTTTCCAGAAAACTAAGTTTACGTTTATGGCGCAACTGGAGATGCTCCTGTCAGGTCTAGCTCTTCACCTCCATTCACATATTGTATTATTACAATTTATAATATTTACTTTATTTTGTATTGTTAAAATATATTTTATATATTTTTTTTACATTTTTAAAATATTGCTTTTATTATAACATACTTTTTTCAAAAGGGCATTCAAAAGTCGACTTACTCTGCGTTTTTTCTCCCCGCAGCTCGCCTTCCACCTCGCCAGCTCACCGCCCACTGTTAACCATACGCTTTTCCAGCACCCACCCACTTTTTGCCACCCTGCGTGTGTTGCCTTCCCCCCGCCCCCTGTCCCATGCCACACTTGTAGCACACTCGTTTGGCTGTTTATTTGCAAAACGAAACGCACGATAATAACAACAATAACAAGTGGGATGCCAATGTCCAAGCGGTCCTTTGTCCTTTTGTCCTGCTTCCAATGGACTCACAGACCGGAAAAGCTGCAGCGCGTGATTTCCACAAAATTTGGCCAATTTGTAAAGCCCTCAGCTGGACAGGGAATAACAACCCCATCCATGAAGTGCTCCCCAGCCCCAATCCCAAAGCAGGCCAGGAATTGCAGTTGTTAACTGGTTTTTTAAAGGGGTTTTCGCTGCGCCCTAAACAAAATCAGATGTCAGTTGCGGGCTTAACCTTAACCTTAACCCGTTGAGCGTGGCTTTAATCGAGACAAATCCCCGTGGCCGTCGCTGGCTGATGTTGGAAAATATTTGCATGGCTAAGCGACGACGATTAAGGCGAAAAATACGAAGCTTCAAGTCCACGAAATCAGATTAATACGCGCTAAGCTAAGTCGGCTAAATCCCAGACAAGATCTAATCCTTGCTTAACTCTTTCGGCACGGACCGAGCACCGAGCACCGAGGACAAGGACGAGGCGAGTCCTGGGCGTAGGTAAGACCAATTTGCAAACAAAATTTGGCTACTGTCCTGAGTTCTCAAGTCGCGTCTCGTCCGTCCGCATGTAAACAGACAATGTAAACAACGGAAGCACAATGCTGATGTCCTGTTGTATACTTAACCCGTTCCCATACCCAAACGTAGTAGGTAGCCAAATCCCACCCGCGCTTAGGTAGCCGCCTCTGTTTGCACGCATCGCGCTGATCCGGTGGACAAACAAGCTAATCCTGCGGTTAAACTGCCATTGAGTCTATCAAAATAAAGCAGCAACTAGATGTCTACCCGGAAGGACATCGCGATCAGCTACAGCTACAGATACAGATACATACATATATAGCTGAAAAGCGGGGCGTTGCAATTTCACTGCCGAACGGGTTGAGCCCTTAGCCCTTGAGGGATCAGGTCAACCGTAAAAGGGTTAAGATGCAAGGGATTTGTTTGCCCCGCCGGCAACTTGTATCAAACGTTTCTGTCACAAAACTAACAAAACTAAATGCCAGCTATAAATCTGGCCGATTAGTAAAGTACTCTCGCCCACCTCTGACAAAGCCGTACCCGGTACCCCTACCCTACCCTACCGTATTTACGCCTTCCTATCGAAATTCCCGATTCAGTTTTTCGGCATTTGTTTTTCATATTAACATCAAATAGTTTGTTTTTTCTTATCAATGAATATTTTTTTGGGCTCTTATTATATGTAAATTTTGTAATAGGCATTATAGCCTCTTTGAAACAACGGATATCTGGGTATAAGATACTCAATTCTCTGGTTGCGTCTCAGGGCGCACTCTTGATAGTCCAGCCATCTGGTGTACTTAACGGGATCGTGACACTCATTGTAGCGTCCTTTATTGTAAATCTCACGTCTGAGGCCATTCCAAAATACACGCTCGCTTAGTAGTTGGATATGAACGCCTTTCGTTATCCACCACTTATTATATGGTTTATTATAAATTGTAGTTCTTCCAAGGCATACGGTCGATAGTAACGTTCTATTTTGCGCCAGTGATAAAAATTACGATTAAAAATAGAATGATATCAAAAAAAATATTTAGATAACAGCAGGTATAAAACCCTAACCGAAACCGTCACCTTTAACCGGTAAAAACCGATTGAAATTTAAAACTGAAACCGTAACCGAAAAGAAAAATTTTCATTTGACCGAAACCTTAAAACCGAAACTCTGTAAACCGAAATAACCGTTTAGTAACCGTTTCATTTATAAGGGTTAATTTCGGTTTTTCATAAAAATAAATTTTTACTTCCAAATTTGTATAATAAAAATTTTATTTATAATCGTTGTTTTAAAAATTGCAAAAAAGAGTTATGGTATTTTAAAAGCATGTTTTAATTTCAATTTTTATTATAAAAATTTAAAAAACAAGTTAAAAATAATTTAAATCGAAAAGTTTTGAACTGTTTCTATTTTTTCCGACTCATAATTCTTGTTTGCGATATCTGATAATTTGTTATTAGTTTTTTATTTGATTTTTGATTTTCTTAAATTTTTTAATTTTGATTTTTATGTGAAATAAATGTGTGAATGAAATATTAAGAAAGTAATGCCTTTTTAATTATTATTAATATAATTATATTCTTGAAAAAAAAATTTTTTTTCTGAACCGAAACCATACCGGTATTTTAAAACCAAAACATACAAAAACCGGTTCACCGTTACGAAACCTTAACTCAAAGATTTTGCGTAACCGATAACCGAAAACTTAAATGCGAACATAACCGAAACAGTAACTGAAACCGATATTCGTTTCGGTTTTAATTCCTGGTTAATAATATTAAATACTTGCCCTTTATAATAATCCGTGGGGTAGCTTTCGTCTTTCGTCATACCTGCCAGCGCCCGATATTTGTCCGCTTGATTGAAACGGGTGTCCTGCCAAATGCCGGCAGGAGTAGGACCCCATTTAAAGGCCACCCAATTGCCTTGTCTATTTTTAGTAAATTTTCGAAAATCTAAGGTAAGTTCCTTATTTTTGTCTTTGTCATTCTTATTCTTATCCTTATCGTTGTCATTAGCTCTCTGATTACTTCTGATAGCTTTGGCCCAAAGATTTAACAACAGTTTTGTCGTCTGTTGGTCTACGCTACTTTCGACCTTTTCTTGTGGCTTAAATAACTTGACTTTTATCGGTGCTGTTACCTTATGTGTCTCTTCAGATCTGGTGGTCTTAACTTCTTTGAAACTCGGAAATTTCGGTACTCGTACTGGCGTTCCATTTGCATTTTCCAGCGACATCAACTACAATAAAATATTTTACATATTTTATAGTTATGAATGTTTAAATCTAAACTTACGGTTATAAGGCAAGATATGTACAAAATTGCAAGTGAATTCTTTAAAGACATTTTGCATACTATAACTTTGAATTTGTCTGTTATATTCAAAATCTGTTGAGAAATACAAACAATAAAAGTATAAGGAACAGCTAAAGAACAGCTAACTGAGAATTAAACTGAATTTACTTTTTATTTATTTATTTGAAAAAAAAAAATTTGAAAAATATTTTCGATTGTATTTTTTATGATTTTTTGAAAAATACTAAAAAAAAGGGCTAACCCGCTTTTCCTCCTTTTCATACAAGAAGTAGCTTTCAGTAATTTTCAAAAAATCATAAAAAAAACTAGCGAAGAGATTGTTGAAAAAAAAATTTTCCAGTCACTATTAGAATTGTTAGAAGAATTTTTTTGCGTCTAAACATTTTTGGTTTAAATCCGAAGAAAAAAGTAGATCTTTACAACAACTCTAAATTTTCAATGGGTAAGGAAACTTTTGTATTATTCAAACGGAATTAAAATGACCTTTCCATTAATGCCAAAATATACATGAAGTAGGTTCAAATTATGATTAGATTTAACTTTAAATGTTGTCAAAATATATATGCCGACCAGTGTAATGTAACATTTAATGAGAACAGGGTAAAAACTTACGCAAATGACCAAAACAATTGCAAAACAATGGCATTAATTGAATTGAGAGTGTACAATGGAAATGTCGTTGCTTGCGCCATTTTGTTTTGACCTGGAGCCCCCTTGAGTGTTTTACATACACATATGCATACATATGTGTGCGAGTGACAGAGAGGCAGCTGGAGAGAGAGAGAACATCAGAGCATGGGGAGAGTGTGGAGCTTGTTTGTGCTCGTGTGTTGAGGCTTTAGAGCGCATGTCTCCACTCTCCACAAAAAGCGCACGTCCAATAACAAAACACAGCACACACACATACACAGGCCGACCACATTCCATTGTTGTATGCGCATCAACAACAACAACAACAACTGCAATCCACACAGTTGCTCTGTTTCCACACAATACAAAAACAACAACAACAACAACGGGCAAACATGGCGTCCGACATTTATTTAGTTGTTGTTTATTTTCTGTTGCCGCTGCATTTTTATTATAGTTATTTCTTTATTTTGACTATTTATTTTGTGCAGGTAAAACATGTTTCACCTTTGCAACTCACAATTTTTCTTGTCTCCAATCAGAGCGCGTTCTCATTTCTTTCAGTTGTATCCAGGTTCCACAAAACACACACACTCACACATGTGTATGTGGTAATAATCTGAGTACACGCCCCCAATAAGCGAAAACAATTATTATGATTACAAAATGATTTTGATATTAAGTTGAAACTGACAGGCGGTCGGTATTTGTGGCATGGGTCATGCGAATCGTTCCAGCTGCTGCCTCTTAAAAAATTCTAAGAAATCAATTACATTTAATAGTTGAAGGACCCGCTATTACGTTGTAACTAATATTCAATTAACTTTCGCATATTTAATAATATTTGCTATAATTTTAATGTGATTAAAAAATAATATAATATGAGGATTGAAGTTTATATTTCCTTAAAATATAAAAAGTAATTTGATAATTAAAACAAAATTATTATACATATCTTTTACAAGGGCAAATAATAAACAAAATTTCATCAGAGTCAGATTTTCAAAAACTTTCACTGTCGACATATTTATAATTTAATTATATATTAATTAAAGTTAAGTTTCAACCTATATTCGATCAATCTTAAAAAAATGTAATATTTCTCATCCGCTCAATACAAATATTTTATAAGCTGGGCAACAATTTAAAAGGGCCAAGCAAAGCAAATAGAGAACAACAACACAATTAGTAATGGCAACTGTGTGCGAGTGTGTGTGTTTGTGCAAGTAAATACACAAAATCCATTAACAGAGACCTTTACTGCAATAGCAACAACAAAAGCAGCAGCTGCTCAGAAAAGAGCAACATAATCAAAAACCTGGCGTATCAAAATGCAACCCACAACGTCCAAAGAGCGTGTGCATGTGCCCCAGTCGCTCTCTCCGTCTCTCCGTCTCTCTCCCCACCCTGGTCGCAAACGATAAAAGCAAAAACAATGCGTCGTTGTCGTCGCTGGCGTTCGTGTCATGTCAGCAGCAATTAGCAACGAATGGTAAAAATCTGTACACACACACACACACAAATACAAATACAAACGCAAAGCGCAAACAGAAACACAAACACAAGCAAGTCAGGGAAAAAGAGCACGCGAGAGCGAGCGAGGTATATAGCTGTTAGGGGAGACTGAGCGCAAGCGAGAGCTACACGCAATACGTTCCACAGCTGCCATTGGCTGTTAAGCTAGGTGGATGTGGAAAAAGAAGAAGCAAAAGCCAAAGACACGGCAAATGAATTGAGATTTTGAAATGCTTGTTATTTAGTCTACACAAAACGCCACAGCGCAGCGGACGTGTGTGAACGAGAAGCGTGCAAACGGTAAAACGTAATCCAAAGCCCAACTTGAATATTGTGTATATTGAATACGCGTGTGTGTGGGAGGCATTCAGTTAATTCTGTTGTGATATCAATTTAATTATATTATAATAAAACAATGCATCGTTAGACAACAACAAATAAACAAAATAGCAACAATTTAAAGTGCAAAATGGTGAAGATCGTTGACGAGATCAACGCGCATCATCCACACAATCACACGCCACACACACACCATCCACATCCGCACTCGCATCCGCATCCGCATCTAAACGCCGTCGGCGCATTGAATCTGAACTTGAATCTGACGCCGGCAACGCTGCTCATGAAAATGGCACGAACGCCGCATCTCAAGTCCAGTTTCTCAATCAATGCCATTTTGCCGGAGACTGTGGAGCAGGATGAGCAGCAGGAGCAGCGGGAGGAGCAGCAGCATCGTGACCAAGAGGACCAAAAGTTTAACAACAACAATATAAACAACAACAACAATAGCTCACCACTTGGCTCTGAACCGGACAGCGATGTGGAATCGGATTTGGATGTCACCTCGATGTCACCGGCGCCACCCGTCGATGCGGATGCGGATGCCGATGAGCCGGAACCAGATGATGATGATCCGGACGGCGATGCCGATGAGGATGTGGAATGTGATAACGATGGCGATGGCGACTCGGAGACCAAATCAACCGACGGTAAACCCATCAAGGATAAGAAGGGCAACGAGAAGCCGCCTTACAGCTACAACGCGCTCATCATGATGGCCATCCGGCAGAGCCAGGAGAAGCGTCTGACCCTCAACGGCATCTACGAGTACATAATGACCAATCATCCGTACTATCGGGACAACAAGCAGGGCTGGCAAAACTCAATCCGACACAATCTCAGCCTAAACAAGTGTTTTGTGAAGGTTCCCCGGCACTATGATGATCCCGGCAAGGGCAACTACTGGATGCTGGATCCCTCGGCGGAGGATGTCTTCATTGGCGGATCCACGGGCAAACTAAGACGCCGCACCACCGCCGCCAGTCGCTCCCGCCTGGCGGCCTTCAAGCGATCGCTGATTGGACCCATGTTCCCTGGCCTGGCTGCCTATCCTCAATTCGGACAGTTCCTCACGTACCCACAGGCGGCGCCCAGTTTGTTGGCCAGCATGTATCAGCGCTACAATCCCTTTGCCCCCAAGAGTCCGTTGTCCGGCATGGTCGGGCATCCTGGTGGTGCGCCACACGTCCCACAGTCCGCCCCGCCACCCCCACCGCAATTCGTCAGTCCCGCCAGCAGCCAGGAGCTGTACCAGCGCCTGCAGTACCAGCAGCTGCTGCATCAACACGCCGCCGCCGCCGCTCTGGCGGCACATCAAAGGCAGCTCAGCGCAGCGTTGCCCACGGCGCCGGCGCCACAGCCCCACATGACACACCTCGGACAGCCGCCCTCCTCGCCCAATCTGCAGCAGCAGCATCTATCGAACGGTGGTGAGAGCAGCTCCCGATCTCCGGGTCCGGGTCCGGGTCCAACACAGCAGCAGCAGCCGCTGCTGAAGCCCGTCACAGTTGTCACCCGCAACAGCTGAACAGGAGCGGGCGGAGCACCTGTAGTTAGTCCATAAGTATTCACTGTACATAGAACAGCCGCGACTGAGGCGCTAGACGCTTGTAAATAGACAGAGATAGAGAGCAAACGAAAATGAGAGCGAGATAGAGAGAGAGAGAGAGAGAGATGAGTTTGTAAACTTCGGCTAGCCGAATTTTAAATATCCTTGCAAAAGTTTAAAACCTATAAAAAAAATGAAAAATTAGAAGAAAAATTTTAAACATATTTCCTATTTGAGATACATTTCTTAAAAGTAATTTCAAACATAATTTTAAATCTTCAGAATTATATTAAACTTTGATTTTGATATAGAAAATATTAAGAAAAATCTAAAGCTTAAATTCATTTAGAAAAAATTTTGAAATGCTTTGAAGAAAATGTTTCTCAAACTGAAATTTTTTTAGAATCAGTCCAAATTTTTAACTACAGTTTTTTTTGCGGAAATTATTTCTGAAAATTAAAAAATTTGTTAGTCTCAAAAAAATGTTAAACTTATTTCCTACTTGAGATACATTTCTTTAAAGTAATTTTAATTCCTCAAATCTAAATATTTACAAAAATCTAAAGCTTAATTTAGAAAAATGTTGAAATGCTTTGAAGGAAATGTTTCTGAAAGATGTTTTAGAATACGTCCAAATTTATAACTACAGTTTTTTTAGCGCAAGTTAGTTCTGAAAACTAAAAAAATTTGTTAATTTCAGCACAGAATATCATATTTACTGGTTGTACTTTAGAATTTTAACTTCTGCAATGGTATTTCGAAAACTGAAATTTCAAAAGTGTTTCGAGTTTGTACGATGACGATACTTAAGCGCAGCAGGCAATTGAAATTAAGCACTATTTAATTTATATTATTATTACTATTACTATTATTATTGTGTACTTTAGAAGGCCGAAATAAATCAATTGAAATTCTATTGAAATAAAAGAAAAATTGCAACAAAATTAACTTTCAATTTCTGTTTCAATCAAACGGGGAACTGTTCAACTAAATTGAACTGCAGTGCGTTAAATTAATCTGTTGTCGCGACAAAGATGCTGACGGCCAACAGGAAGTCCTTAATAAAACACACACACATACAAACACACACACACAGACACACCAACGCACATACGAACTGTGTGTAAAAAAGTGCGCTAAAAGCCACTGCTAAGTGTCAAATCAAATAAAATTTTAGCGCATGTCCCACACACGCCAACAAAATGAGGGGCGCGTGGAGCGTGGCGGCAACTCGACGGCAGCGCGGTGGCAACTGCAGCATTTGTTGTTGTTGTTGCTGCTACTGATGAAATTGTTTTACTGACTTTCTAGTCATTATGTTGTTATTGCTGTTGTGGTTGCACGACACAGTCAATATGTAGTCTGGAATGGGAACGGGACCGGGAATGGGAATGGGAATTGAATTCCGTATACAGGAAAATGCGGGCCAGACATTCAGCGTTGGCGTTGATCTGTGAAGATGCAGCCACATGGAATGGAGTGGCATTTCAATTGCTTGCATGTTGTTCAAATATAATACTTGAATTTTATTTACAATCTGTTGGCAGGCACTTTTCCTAGCTACAATGGAAAATGTGCTGATCAAATTGTAGACTACTGTCATTTTTCTTATAAATACTTTGATTAATTTTAATACAAGATTAAAGATCATTTAAAATGTATGAAAATTACTTTGGTGAAGACTGTTATATTTTGATAAAATTATTTTCGACAAACGCTAGTGACAAAAATTAACTTCAGACGAAAAGTTATGAGATATTATTTTCGTGGAAAGATACTAACAAACGATATTATACTAAGGGTCGTCTTTTCAATGTACATATAAGCTGTATCTAAGATATAATTTAAAATATGACTGTAATTTCTACACATCTTACGTCAAAATATATTTTCAATAGTTATTAAACACCTTATTTAGACATGGAAAAACGGACCTAAATAAATAAAAATGTAATTTTAAAATGATAGAATAAATAAATTCAAACGAAGAAGGAATTCCAGTTTCTTGAAAACGTTTTGAATTTATTTTAACAATATTAAAAATGTATAATATAAAAATTTAATTATTTTACGCTTACTTACGCGAAATCCGATTTCTAAGATAATATAATAAGAAGGATTAAATACACATTTTAGCTAGTGATAAAAGTTAGCAGATGAGTCAAAACCTTCTTTTTTAGGGAGGAATTAGAACTAGTTACTGGGTGATGTGTTTAAAAGACTATTGTAAAATATATATATCACACTAGTCATGAAACCGTCGAGCTTAGAAACGTGGTGCTGGTACAAGTGGCAGTAAGTCAAACGCCTTTCCAGTTCCTAATAGCCCTGTAATCTTCAGGTTTTCCATCTCATGCTCAAGCTGATTCACTTGCCCAAAGGTATGAATCATACTCGAATGCAGTCGCAGCGAATGTGTCAGGTTAATAAACTGCAGCTCAGAAAGAGAATCAGAGTCTGGAATCTCATCGTGTTGTCTGTTTGAGTGCATGGAATGACAACGGGGCGTATGTGGAATGGCATGGAATATCGCATCCATCTAGCTGACAATTGCCGGCTGACATTTAACAGTTGCACATTTCAATTGAAGAGAATCTTAGACAACAATTGGCGACAATGCGACGCCACATATTGCCTTAGTATGAGAATGAAACTGAGAATCAAAATGAGAATGAGAATGAGATTATCCAATTCAGTTAGTTAATGCGCGAATATATATAGAGATATAGCTGAGTCTGATGATTATTGTTATCATTGCAGCAATCGTTGCTTTCAGCCGTCTCTTGTTACAATTTCAATTGAGTTTGGAGCATCTGTTTTGCCTGCTACTCAATTCCATTCAAGTTGCCAATTATGCGACCATTATTCAATCAAACTAAATTTATTTGTTTGTCTCATTTCCACGTAAACTGACGAACAGCCTGAAACATCATCACGACGAATTTCTTTCAATTTATTCGCCTTATGCGACGGATTATTGTCTGTGTAAACATTTCGAGTGAATTATCCTATATTATGATGTCACTTCTAGTTGCCTCAATTGCCAGTCAAGCTGGGCAAGCTACGGTCTCTCGCCAGTTCAAGAAACTTTACGAGATCCGAGATCCGAGAGATCCCGATCCCGAGATTTACATAGATTGAAACTGGCGCCAGTTTTTCTTGTTTTCATTCTCATTCTCGTTTTACTCAGATTTTCTGTTGTTGTGATTTATCAACTGTGGCTACTTGTAATGAAGATTCATAGTTTGGATCGCATTCAACTGGTGTGGAAGACATCTGATTAACTTGCTTTGACTTATGTGGACTATTGAGTGTTGACAGCGATTTTGTTATTGAGAACGCCACGCTCAAAAGAGATTTGACAATATCTAGATATGTTTATTTGACATCTACACACAAATAAAAATAGATTAGTAGTCTGGAATTTTTATGAAATATGAAGCAATTTATTGATTCTTAAATTATAGATTAACCAACAACTAAAGTATTCTGATTGAAAAATATATATTTTATTGAAAATCTGTTCCTTTGTAAGTGACTTTTGTGTTATGAAGTGTTTCCAGTAACATTGGAATTTATTATTTATATTATTCATATAGATTTGTCGTTTCAAATTTTTATTTTAGTTTGAAAAAGTCTTAAAAAAAATTTTGTCATTTTCAATTGTTAAATTAAACAAGAAAAAGGACAAAAATAATTTTGAAAAAGTTTTTTAAAAAAAATTAATCATTTTCAATTGTTAAATTAATCAAGAAAGAGGATAAATATAATTTTGGAACTATAAGTAAGTAACTAATTAATTTTTTGATCGATTTTTTAAGAATATTAAAATAATTATAAATTATAAATAAATATAAATTCTGGTTTCTAAAGCAAATATTTCAACTTTTTTGGAAATGACCCAAAAAAAGAGTTGATATATAAATAAAAGAATGCCTTGAGACTTTTATGAGTTGGCACTTTATATCGGAGGTAAATGAATAGTTGAACTGTTGTTGCCACTGCAATTAAATACGAAAAAGAAAAGAATTGGGCGGGGGCAAGAAGTGTGTGTGGAATGTTATTGCTCAAGAGACTGCACGCTTAACCACCAAGTCACGCCCTCGTCGAGGGCCACACCCACTGGGCCGCTGCTTGGGGAGCGTTGGAAACGTTCGTCATCGTCAAGGGGGCTGCAAAGTTGCTGCCTAAAGTCCGAAACTCAAATAAAAAACAGTCGTCATGAAACCACATTAAAAGGCAGCGCGACCATTGGGCCTGTCATGAATAACAATGTTTAAAATCGCTCATTAGGAGCTAAATTTGTAAACTTAACGTGATAAAGATCGGGGCAAGCGCAAATGACGCCCCCTGGCGGACAAAAGCAGCAACGGCCAATGGCCAATGGCCAAGACGCATGTAGTTTAACAATGGAGTAGTCCAAAAAGCGTGTGGAAATAATTTGGTTACAAATTAAATAACAAAAGAATTTGTTTGGCAACTCTAGTGCGCATTTTGGCCAACAACTGTGGCAGGTGGCAAAGTGGCATGTCGGCGCATTACAAAGCCAATACCTGCCCCCTGCCCCCGCAGCTCCCCAACTACTCGTGCTTCCATTGTCCGTTCATGAATTGTCCATCGTCCATTGTCCATTGTCCGACGTCAGCTGCCCCGCCAGTTACCGCTCCAGATTAAGTCGCGGGGTTTATAATTAAGCATCGGGCTCGAAAAATGTCTGAAAAACTGACTGTTTACCATAACAATGAGGCGCGGCAGGGAAAACACCTTTACTGCCTTTCCAGCTTCGTCTCAGCGGGCGAAGATCAGGTGTTAATGTCTGTGTTTATGGCCTAAGTGAATAGGCCGAGTCTCAGTTGACGAGTCGGTCAACAAAAAATAAAATGAAACTGAACAAAAAAGCATAGCCGACTTATGTGAGGTGCGCAATTATCGTCATTAGTCGACATTCCCTGTCCCCCTCTACCCCTCTCTCTCTTTCGCTCGAAACCATCTCGACCCGCTTCAGTCGGTTTCATTGTTCGTTTGCCGCTTTAGTTGCGGCTTGTTGTGTATCGATGTGCATGCTATAATTTAAAAAAATGATTTCTTCATGCCAGTCACACAGTCACCGAGTCGCCCGTCACACTCATCATAATACATAATCATCATAAACATCATCATCATCATCATCATCTTGCACATCTGATCATTAATGCTCGCCTCGACTCGCCTCATCCAATTATTACAGTTTAGCCATGCCACAAGTCAAACAAAAGATACACCCGCCCCGCCCCGCCTCGCCTGTCCAACTTGCCTCTTCTTTATTCCTGCCAACTTTTAATTATATTATGCATTTTTGAAATGCAGTTCAGTAATATGTGGCTTAATTTGAGACCTACATATACTAAAATATTGAAGTTTAAGATTCGAATAAATTATTATCAAAAAACTGTTACATACAGTCACTCAATAAAGTTTGTATGCACTTTAACTTTATCAAATTTTAGTAAAACAAAAAAGTTTTGATGCAGGTCTCTTAAATTAATCTAATATTCGCTTAAATTTCTATTCTATTCTATTTAACCCATTGAAAATTTTGAATTTTTGTAAAAGTCTACTGTTTCAACTCTTATCCTCGATTTTAAAAAAAAATATTTTGATATAAACAAATTCTTCAAACAATTCTAAGAGTAACTGCATTAAAAATTTTTTAAAAATCTCTTCGCTAGTATTTTTTATGATTTTTTGAAAATTGCTAAAAATTACTATTTTATTCCCATTTTCCTCATTTTCATACAAAAAGTGGCTTTATAGCAAATTTCAAAAAATCATAAAAATGGTAGCGAATAGATTTTTGAAAAAAAAAATTTTTCAGTCACTTTTAGAGTTGTTCGAAAAAATTTTCTGCTTCAAAATATTTTTTTTTTAAATCGAGGGAAAAAATTGAAAAATAGACATTTTTTAAAATTTAATATTTTCGATGGGCTTTTAATGGGTTGAAGAAATATTTGTATCATTAGAACGGAATTTAAGTGAATAAAAGATAAATATAAGAAACCCGCATAAAAAACATCTTGACAAAAAAAGTGAAAAAAAAGCTTGACAAATTTTTGGTGTATGAAGACATTAGTGGCACACTGTATCTGTTCAGGAGTAGATACTAAGAAAATAAGAATAAATATGGAATCTAGTTTATAATATTTTAGCTTTTAAGATTATTTTATGCTCAATTACACTCCGTTTCACTTGAATAGCACACTCCAAACACTCAATTTTCTTAGTCGATATCTTTGAACCAAATAAAAAAACACTTTTGTTTTAAAGTTTCTATTTATAGTGTGATAAATATTCTTCATTATAAAAATGAAAAAACCTAAATAAGTTCAACAATTATTATAAAATTAACTAAAAAGCCAAAAAAGTATGAAAATAACTCAAAAATTCTGTTTCACTTGAATAGCACATTTTTTTTATTAAATATATTTAACAACTTTAAACATTAAGATTATCTTTTTTTTTATTTATTAAAGGTTTATTTGAAAATATCTATTAGTTTTGTAATGTGTTGTGGCTCCCTTGTCCCATATAACCTCGTAAACCCTATTGGGAAGTGAATCACATGATCTTTTTATGAAATCAAGGGAAATTGTAGCCTACGCCCTCTGAATGGCTTCAATTAATTCACTTTTGGTTGAAAATTGTTTTCCAGACTCAAAAACGTTTCTCGGCAGCCATTCCTATTCCCATTTCCAACATTTTCTATTATATTCTGATCCGGCGAGTATGGTGGCCAGTTCAGAATGGTAACATTTCTATCTTCAATGAAGGACTTTACAACACTGGCAGTGAGTCTTGGGGCATTGTCGTGTTGGAAAGTTCATGGCCTATGATTAAACAAATTTTCGAATGCGAAAAAGCATTTTTCAAAACTCCCTAGTACGATTTTACATTAATATTTGAACTTAGGAATTGGAGTTCACAAGTACCATAGTAAGATATGGCTTCCCAAACTAAAACCGCGCCCACTCGACTGTGCAAACGCTCCAATTGCTGAGTCTATTTCCTTAAATCATATAAATAATAGTTATAGCCGTCTGGTCCTTTCAAATTAAATTTTATTTCATCAGAAAAACCTATATGATACCGCTCCTTGGTCCATGACATATTACCGCGGCAAAAGTCAATCGAGCTTCTTTACCTGTGGGGTTGAGTGGGGTTTTTTTTTTTAAATTTCAAACGTTTAAGGTGTTTCGCTTCGAAATAACCCTCATTACGGTAGTTTTTCTCGCATTAACACCTGCTTTCGACCTGATCTTGTCCACCGAGCCATGAGAATTTAAAGCTTGCCGCAGAATCACCCTCTTATCTGTATTGCTAAGAACACTACTTGTGCGTCCCTTCATATTTTTTTCATAGTTTGGATAATTTTAAGTAAAATTGTATATAACTTTTTTGCTTCTTCCTATGTTTTTTCATTATTTTGGTCACAGAAAGGTCACAATCAATATAGTTTTTTATTTGGACCTGTTCTTTGTTACTTAGTGCTGATCCACGGTCAATAATAACATAAAATTATCAAATTATTTATAAAATGCACAAATCAATTTAAAAAAAATTATATTTTTATGATCTTGGCAGATCAAATGAAATTAAGTCTAAAATGTGCTATTCAAGTGAACCAAAATATGCGCTATTTATTGAAGCAAATTCAGAAGAAATTATCGCAAAAATATAACGGTACATTTCCAGGTGTCTAATTTTTGTTGAAAGAGGTTAAATAAAGTGACAAACAAAATACAACAACAATAAATAAATATTATCAAGCGAATACTTAAAGATGAGCAAATAATAATGAAAAAATTTAGTGTGCTATTCAAGTGAAACGCAGATGTTGATAATTGTTGTATGCTCGATGGATTTTAATTTCAAATTCAAATTAAGCTTAAAATTTTTCGACTTTTCATATCTTAATACTTATCATAATTTATGAAGACTTTGAAATCTATACATATCTTTTTATGATTACCAATGAATATTTATTACACAATAATAAACAACATTTGACTGCTGAAATTAATACATATTAAAAACTGTGTACTTACAAATGTTTGTTAAGCAACCGTTTGTATAATTATATTATCAGTCTTTTGCAGGCACTGTATTCTGCTTGTAAATCTCCTTATCCACTGTTCAACTCGTGTTAAATAACAGCTGTGATTATAAGATTTCCTTTTCTAATTGTTAAACCCCTTGATCTTGTGGCCTGATTAAATACTTAAGCCTGGTCATATTAGAACATAATCTTTTTTGTTAAAATTTGTCTTTGTTTGCTCGAAAAGTGCAATATCATTTAGGCTATAAATTTCAATGCATCCTTTCACATCCTGTTAAGAAAGAATCTATTAAAGGATAACTCACTCCTCGCCCAGCCACAAACTGGGCCAACAGATTAGGCCAATTGCAAAATGGCAAGCCATAGAATTTTTGCAATTGTTTTCGTGTATTTTCTTTTCTCATTTTTTTTTTGGAATATTTTTATTTTTGCTCAATATTCTGTAACCATTTGAAGTTATCTAAACATCTGCTGGAAAAGGTCAAGGGATTTGCAACTGGATGTGGTAAGACTACACCCTCGGGCAGATTAAGATGGTTTACATCGGGCAGCTGTAAGAATGGAGAAGTTGGACAATTGGGTAATACGAGCAATAATATTTTCATAGATCAAAATTGGCATCGGTCTGGGCTATGTTGACTTTGTGGCAGCCACAGCACTTGCAGCTGTTTTGTGGCAAACTCTGACTTGATTGTAATTTCCTGGGAAAGCTTTTAAATTGCAAGCCAAAACACTTGAGCACTTAAAAAGGCGCATGAACATGAGCCAAAAAGGACTCTGCATCCTGCCTGATTCCTGCTTCCTGCTTCCCTCGCTCTTTCACACAACTTTGTCTCTCTTTCTCTCTCTGTTGCGCTGTGTGAATAATTTTTGTGTGTGCGGCAAACAAACTGATTGTTTCAATACGTTGCACGGTCGTTTTGTATTGTTGGGAAACAGTCGAAACAGAAATGAACTCATTGATTCCAATTGACTGATTCCCATTGCAGTTAAGTGTCTGACTCGCGTCCTTGTCCAGGATCCTCTTGCCAGCGAGCGTCGTTGCCTTGTTGACTTCCCATCGGCCTCGATGGCAGCTGAACGTCGCTCGGGACTTGGGGGTGACTTCTGTCCTGCCCTGGCTTTTGGACTTACGACTTTCAACTCTCGAGTGCCTTGTTAGCTGCCGTCGAATGTGCCACACAAGTGGCTCACATCAGCGGGGGCAACAATAAGAGCAGCGACATCAACATCGTCATCATAAAAAGTTCCCAAGAACATTTTAAGCACAAGTAAAATCCAAGAACAAGAACTTCTAGTTGCAAGTCCGATGTCAGCAGGCAAAGTTCAAAGTTGCTGACGTCGCTTCCGTTCAATTGACAATTGAACTTCTCCAGCCATTCAAGACTTGCGACTCATCCACATTCACAACTACAACCACATCCAAGTTATGCACTTAATTTCCCGCTTAAAACGCCATTCATTCAATTAAGCCAATGAATTTGAGGCACGTCCACGGCAGCCCGAATATGCCCCAGACTTTGGAGGAGGCAGCATCTCAAATGATCTTCAAGTTGTCGTTCTCCACTTTTACTAATCAGACGCGGGTCAAAATATTTACCACTTGACCCTATTGATTTAATTAAATAGTTGCAAGACATTCAACCGTTTGTTGTCGCACAAAAACACAAACTCGCTGCTTCAGACATACAAATTTTTACAGTTGTCGTCAGAAGATCTCTACCCTCCAAAACGAACTTCGTCCGATCCTCGTCCGATCTGCGATCTGCGACGATCTTTCGTTTGCGGTCAACGTCATCGGCTGTCAACACAGATTTCGCGTTCGCTGCCCACTAAAGACGTGTTAATTAACGAGAGTTAACTAATTGTTGTTAGCAAAATATTTTCGTAATTTGATACTAAATTAATGTTCCGCTCAACTGGCTGGCTGTGGGCTTTTGTGTCGGCCCGAAGCGATTGCACAGTGGTGTCAAAATATTTAAAACAGGCAACGCAACTTAAAGTTATAAAAATTAAATTGTAGTAAAAAGTTTATATTTCAATTAAACAAATTTATTACGTTTTAAGAAAATCGTTAAAATTATATTAGAGCATACCTGTTAAATCTCGATTAGAATTACTAATCAATTAGATTATTTATTTGAAATAATCGTAATGATTATATAATTCACTGTTGAAAAATTTGTGATAATCTAATGATTACGATTAGAAAAAATCAAAAAAAAATCTAGAATTATTACGATTATTCAAAAAAATCAGAAAAAATCAAAAAAAATCAAAAATAATCGTTTTGGGGTATTTCGGATTATTTTTGATTTTTTCTGATTTTTTCTGATTTTTAGATTTTTTACGATTATTTAGTAAAAAACCAAATTATTTTCACAATCAAAGTAGCCAAAGCTTTTGATTATAGTTGCTTTGTGCTGGTTATATAAAGCCCTCCTGAGGAATACATTTGAGCATTCGTATTTGACCTGTTAAAGTGTGAAGTGGCCTTTTGTAAAAACTGAATTTATTGTAGTGCATTTCCAGATCAAACTCGATCGAGTCTTCCACATATTCCATGAAAAACCGCAATAAGGGCATTACTTGTACTTGTATAATCAATAACATAAACTTACTGTAGATGTTCATAGTCGGCAATCCAACTACTAGGATATCTTGTTTTCGATTGTATACGCAATAAATGTGGACCTCTTGAGCGCTCCGCTTAGCTCTCCAATATTCTGCAAGCAATTATTTTCTTGACTCTTTTGATTAAAAAAAAAAAAAGTTTAATACTATACTTTTGCGTTGCATTCCGAAGAACTTATGACGGGGGGAATCGAACCCAGTTTTTTTTCAAACTGGAACTGACAGGTCAGCAACTCTAACTAGTGAGCTACGGAATTTTTGTAGCTGCCTCCTTCTTTCTTCTGAAATTAACTGCTTTAGACAGCACAAAGCAACTATAATCAAAAGCTTTGGCTACTTTGATTGTGAAAATAATTTGGTTTTTTACTAAATAATCGTAAAAAATCTAAAAATCAGAAAAAATCAGAAAAAATCAAAAATAATCCGAAATACCCCAAAACGATTATTTTTGATTTTTTCTGATTTTTTTGAATAATCGTAATAATTCTAGATTTTTTTTTGATTTTTTCTAATCGTAATCATTAGATAATTGGGCAAAACCCAAAATAATCGTAATTTAATCATTGGTTCGACTTTGAAACAAAAATAATTTAATTACTAATGATTATGATTACTAATCATTATTTAACAGGTATGTATTAGAGTTTCCTGTTTCTCTAAACTAATTTTTTCGATTTTCTTAGAAACAAAATAGCTTCATTTGGCAGAATTAATTGATTAAATTTGAATTTTTATAACAAACTCGAGTTATCTGAGGACAAATAAATTTGAAGCTTAAGAATATCTCTTTAATTTAAAAACGATTTAAAGATTCTGAAAAAGTTCAGCTTCAAAGGATATTTTGATTTGAAAAATGAAGTTCGCATCATACAAATATCTTTAAAATGCAATTTTTTTATCGAATCTAATTTTTCGATTTTCTTGGCTCAGAATAACCCCATTTAGCAGAATTAAATGATTAAATATGAATTTATATAACAAAGTCTTAGAATCTGACTTTAAAGAATAAATTCGAAGCTTCAGAATATATCTTTAATTTAAAAAACCCTTTAAAGATTCTGAAAGAGTTCAGTTCTTAAGGATATTTTGATTTTCAAAATGAAGTTCTCATCATAAAAATATCTTTAAAGTGCAATTCCTTTACAATTTGGAATAAGAAACTTACCAAAAACACTCCAAATATACTTTTAAGAGGAATCCGACATGGATTCTGAGCCCGCTTTTTTCATAGTTTTTTTGTAAACCTTTAAAGAGCTTACATTCAATTTAAATTCTAACGCCTTTGCTCCACTGTACAAACCAATGTTGTCTTAGTTTGTTGTTGTTGCTGTTGTTGCTGCTCATGTCGTGGAACTGGGGAATCAGATACCTGAGTGCCTGAGTCCATTGGCCAAACAGAAATTTGTTGTGTTTGCATTTCGCGCGCGCCTGCCTCATGGTCTGAGCTTTGCGTGCGTCTGCGTCGGGGAAAGCGGCTCCAAGTGGCACTAAGAGAAGTGAAGGGAAGAGGCAGGGGCAGGGGAAGAGGAAGCGTAGAGAAGACAGGAATGGATCGTTTGGGCAACGCCTCAAATGTTTTATTGTTTTAGCTGCAACGGCGCCGACATTTGACGGGAGACGGAGACAGAGGCAGTGAAAGAGACAGAGACAGAGACGAGGCCAGTTCCAGTTCCAGGACAGAGTTCCAAGTTTCATAAATCAAAATCTATAACGTTTAAATATTCATGAGTAACGTGTGAACAACAGGCAAAGCAAATGGCAAAGACGGCCAAACAGCGTAATGTATTAATTTCATTTATTGCCATATTTATTCTCATGACAGGAAAGAGGGATGAGGGGTGTAGTAGAGGGATGCAGAGTAGCGCGCGCAATTTAACAGCATTGATGGCAAACGGGAGCAGACATTGCGACATATAAATGACAAGGACACTCCCATATTTAGCACGTTTTAACACATCGCACACACAACGCACAATGGCAACTGTGGCCAGGATGCCTCACAATGGTGGTGCCGGCCTCATGGTGGCTCGGGTGGTGGTTCATCATCATCCCATGGCACCCTAAAATCACAATCGTTGCCCGGGTTAAATGAAATGGAGAATGCCATTCCTAATTATGTGTTGCTGTCCATCTTGCTGTCTCGCTTACACGTGCTCTACCTCTCTCACTCTCTCCCGCTGTTGTATGAGCACCCTTTTTATTTCTTTTCTTTTTTGATACGGCATTTAGCCGGGGCTGTCGTCGCAGCCATTGTTGCCAGCAGCCGCAGGATGAGAGATTTTTCGAATTTCTGTTTCAGTTTCTGCCTCGTTTGGTTTCCATTCGCGCATCCTGCCACAGCCGTCGCCTTGCGTCGCTTCTGTTGCTGCCCCAGGACGTTTTGTCGGCCAGCCGCTTTTATTTATTTATGTTTATAATACAACAAAATCAGCTACGCTTGCACCCGGTCGCCCAGCGCTTTGACATGGCCGCTGCCTCAACACAAAACTGGTTGCCAGCCGCTTTTGCCTCTGCCTCTTCCCCCTTCCCCTTGCCAACACCCAACTTGCAACTTCGTCTCGCCTGTTCGCCTTGTTGTTGGTTATGACTGCAATGTCGACGTGATGTTTACATTTATGGATTATTGTTTCCGTATGTCCTGAGTCCTTGTTTTACGCGGCATCGTTCTCCTTCTCATAAGTTCCGCACAATCATGCTCATCAGCATTTTTTTTGTATTTTGCGTGCCATGCTTCAATAGAGACCAAACACGCACAGTGGGCTGTGAGTGGCCAAGTAATGTAGCCCAATCTGTGACTTGACACTCAAGTGTGGCCATTTGAGGTGTCGCTTAAAAGCACTTTAAAGTTGATCAGGGGTGCCACAGAAATCACTTTCGCTTGAATTTGACTTAAATTTTACACAAATTTCATACAAATTTAAATGAAATTCAAGCGAAAGCTATTTCTGTGGCACCCCTGTATAATTAAATGTGATAAGTGGTCGAAAAATCGACTTTTGACTGTTTGCTGGGCTTTAACTTTATAGCTTATTTTATAACTTTTCAAAAACTCAAATTGTTACATATAAAAGTTAAGCTTTATAAATAATGAGAGCTTTTCAAATATTAACGAGAAGCTTTAAGTAATTAAGAAGCTTTCAAATTATTAATGCGCTTAAAATTTAATGATTTGTTTTTAGCTATAGTTTTATTTCTTTACTTAAGAAACGATTTCATTTTAAATAGTATCCCTTTTAGTCATGTTTTAAAATACAAATTGTATATTAATTAAAGTAATTAATATCCCACAAAAAAAACCTCTTTACGAGGTAAAAGTCTAGTGACGAAAACATTTTCATGCCCCAAAATTTCTGATATCCAATTTTGTGACGAATAATATTAAGTTTTACACATAAATTATTTTAAGCAAAATTTTGGCACTCGGCACATTGCGCTAAAATGTATCAATTCTTCATACCAAATAAAACTCATTCACTGTTTTGCGCAGTGCCGAATGCAAAAATTTTGCTTAAAATAATTTATGTGTAAAACTTAATATTATTCGTCACAAAATTGGATATCAGAAATTTTGGGGCATGAAAATGTTTTCGTCACTAGACTTTTACCTCGTAAAGAGGTTTTTTTTGTGGGATATCAGAAATTTTTGAATAAGACCTCAGAAATTTTGAAATTGCAATATTTTTTGACAGTATATGTAGCTTTGTCAACTTTGATTATTGTTTGTACAAGCTAAAGCAAATTGTCTGGCAACACTGGTCCCCTTTATAAACACAGATGCCCAGCGCAAAAGCTATCAGCACTCTTAAACTCTGGGTGCTATGACACTTTGCTGCTGCTATCCTATTCCCATTCTAAGTAAAATGTATGTATTCAGCTAGCAGGTAATTTCCGCATTACGCTGCAAGCAGTGCAAAAAGCCCTTCGAAATACCTTTTCAACGATATATAGATCGCATCTGTAGCTTCTATCGTTTGGATGCTATGGTGGTTTCAATTTTAGCGGTTTTTAGCTATTTTCCGCTAAACTAGCGATTTTTCGCAAAAGTCGTAGAGCAAACGTTTCTAGATTTTTGAACAGGAACAAGTCCTCATTCAAACATTTAAGCTATCCAAACAAACAAACTGGCTGCTATGACACTTTGTTGCTGCTGCCCTATTCCAATTCAAAGTAAAACGTATATATTCAGTTAATAGGTTATATCTTCCAAACCTATCGGTAAAATTTTTTGTGTCATATATCAAAAAACGCGAAATTTTACAAACTAAAACATATTGAAATTTAAAAAAAATCGTTAGCGGCGTTTTCTCAAAAACCGCCAAAATGTGGGGGAAAATACCTTATGTCACCTGTAGCAATTTACCTATGTACTTTAGAAAAAAAGTTAAAAGGTATGCATAACAGCCCTTCAAAATACCTTTTCAACGATATATAGATCGCATCTGTAGCTTTTATCGTTTGACTGCTATAAGGGTTTTAATTTTAGCGGTTTTTAGCGATTTCCCGCTAAACTAGCTTTTTTTCGAAAAAGTCGTAGAACAAACGTTTCTAGATTTTTGATCGGGAACAAGTCCTCATTCAAACTTTAAAGCTAAATCAACGATTTGATCCAAACAAACACACAGACAGACTGACTTTTCATCTCATTTTCGGAAGGCCCCTAAAAATTTCAAAATTAATTATTTTTTGAACCAGTTGTCCGATTTTGATGATCGAGGTGTCATTCGACGCGTACTTTTGATGAGAATTGTAAAAAATTCAACGAAAATTCAAAAAGGCTCCAACGGCCCCATTAGCTCCAATAATTTAAATTTTGCCCCACCCACTTACACCTGTTTATCTCACGAACCAGGTGAGTTTTCAAAAGTCTTAGTATGCACACTTGTAAGTTTAATTAATACCTTTCGATCGGTATATAACTCGACCTGATCGGACAGTCATAGCAAATCTTCCATTCTTCCTGTGTATATATGCTAGTCGCCTTCGCACCCTTCGTGCTGCTTTCGTCACTAGCGCGGACTGCCGTCCGCAGTGATTTTGGTGGTCAATTTATTAAAAATTAACATATAATGTTTGTTTAAATGTTTGTTTTACTTCTAAATTAACATATATTTTCAATTGTCTCATCAACAAATATAAATCTATGGTCTGATATCTTATGCTGGCAATATCTAACCTCAAAATGACTTAATTCTCCACAAGGACTTTTTAAAAAATAATTTTCTATATGTATATATGACTTCCTTAAAAATATATGAAGCTCAAATTATTACAAAATTCTTCTCAAGCTGTTTTCTTTCACAGCCAACCAGCACTGCTTGTGGATCGTATTCAGCTTAAGGCATCTTTCCAAATTGCTTTGGTACCACTGTGCCAATAGCCAACTCCATGAAGTGCTCTACCTTTTGGCTTTGCGTTTTCCACTTGAATTGCATTTGATTTGCTTGCGACGCGTCGCGACGCGACGGCTGCTTATGAAGTTTCCTGTGATTTTACACACACTCTCACACACACACACATACAGATGTATTTCAGTTGTTGTGTTACCGTTGACTGAATCCGCATTGAGATTCAAATAAATAAAATAATATTTGGAATTTCGCACCCTAAATACTGAGGCTAGTTGCCTTCTCTTCCCTTTTCCTCTCTCTCTCTCCTCGCTTTTCCTTCGCATCCCGCTTCCCTCTCCTCACCCCCCTCCCCTCGCTTGGAATTAGTTCGGGCTTATAACTGTTAAAGAGACGTTGACATTGAGGTAGTTGTTAATACATATTTCTTTATATTAATTTTTTTATGATTGTTGTTGCTGTTGTGATTCGCTACGACATTACACACATTACACACACACACACATACCCTGTATGTATGTATGCATGTGTGAAGTTCTCTATGGCATTTGGGCCCGCTGTGCTGAGGTCTTAATCTGACCAAAAGTGTAAACCAGCGAAGCAACCCCGAGGGGGTTTCTGCTTTCAAGGCATATGCAAGTCCCCGAGCAGCGCATATGCTGCATATTCTATCCCTCTCACTCACTCTCTCCCTCTCTCTCTCTCTCTTTCTCTAGCGTATTACACGGATTTATATTACGCTCTATTGACTTTTGCTGTTGCCGTTGTCGTTGCCGTTGTCGTTACTGCTGCCAAGTGGCCTTTTGGTAACGAGTGGGCTTAGTTGGGAATTGGGATTGGAATCGGGATTGGCATTACTTCGCTTCTACAGGGTATGTTGTGTGTACGTATGTGTGTGTATTTAGTTTGGGGTGTTTGCCATAAACGCAGATTAAGACATTAATTTAATTGCCTGACATCGCGAGGTGCGAATCATCAGGAAAGCAGAAGTTGAAAACTGAGCAAAATTCTTGCTTCTTATTTGCGCATTTGATTAGAGGCTCCTGTCATTGTCACTCTTCAGGATTTGGCCTGTTTGTCACTGGGAAAACTCTGTTGATTTTGCCAACAATGTTGATTTTTCCCATGGCAGATGCTGAAATTTTTGATTTTCTGTTTATGATATGAGACGGCAGCAGGTTTTACTTTCTTGTTGCAAAGAAATATTTTACGCATAGAAGAGAAGAAAATTTAGAAATGTAGAATCAGTTGCATTTCACTCAAAATGAATTAACAGGTAATCGAATTTGAATTTCTTAAGTGAAAAGCTCTGCATTGAAAACCTTTTTCATAAGTTTCTTGATGTGAACTTTGGTAAAACTGATCTTAAATGTTTGAAAAAGCATTACTCTTTACCCATGAATTTTGAAAGTTTTTCAGTACTTTAGGAGAGCTCTTCAATTGATAAGATTCTTTTATTAAGGACAAATCGCAAATTTAAAGATGCGCCAAAAAATGCTGTTTTAAATCTTCAGACATCGGTGAGATCTTTAATCTTAAAAAAAACCTTTAACTTTGTAGTTTAATAGAGAACTTGAAACTTGAAAAATGTTTGCAACTTTATTAAATATTTTCTTTTAGTTTAAAAATAAAATATTTTAAATAATGCCTTTTTGAAAATAAAAGGCTTAAAGTATTTATAGTTAATTTTGGTGATTAAAAAATAAAGCTAAATAAAAGTTATTCAAATCTTTTGTTTACCAAAATTCAATATTTTTAACCCATATAGTCTTTTATGTAACACATTCCATTATACGAGTATATTTGATATTAATAGATCTTTTTTGCAATACCAAGTATCTTAATCTAATCTAAACACAGCTTACGAATCTCATCAGCTACTGCATCCCCTGTCTATTTTTCTACTTGGTTAAAAACTAGATATTGCTTTGGTAGTGGTCAGTTGGACGGCATCAGTTAAGTGCACGGCAACAAAAATATTATCAATAATAATTTTCACATTTTCAAACTGCAAATTTCACACAGACGGAGACGGAGGCGGCCAATGGCCTGAGACTTGATTTCAATATGGCTAAGCAGCTAACTTGGTCAACAACAGCAACAACAACAACAACAACTGCAACTGCTTCTCGTAAATCGCCAACAAGATGCTCGAGTCCGAGTCTGAATCCAAGTCCAACTGGTGAACGCTTTTTTTTTGTGGCTGGGCAAAAAAATGTTAATTAACTTTTCAATCCTTAAATAATGAATGATCAACGCATCCGCGGCGACACGCTGAGTTCCTTTTTATCACTGAGTCTCTCGGCCAGGCTAACAACAACTGAGAGAGTGTATGAGTGTGTTGTTGTTGTTACTGTTGTTGTTGTTGCTGCTCTGCTGATATTGCCTTATATATATAATTTATATGCAATGCGATAAATTTATGCGCTGTGCGCGCGCATGCGCCCCCTGCAACTGTGAGGCAGCAACAACAGCAGCAGCAACAGCAACGACTACCGTCGGCTGTGGCTGCAACATCGACGTCAGCGTCGGCGTTGCTAGTTGTTGCCGTGCCACGTTAAAAGGAACGTCTCTACTAAGCGCAATGTCAGCGGGTGAGCCGAGTGTTTACACGCAAATTTACACTCTCATTTGTTGCAAACGCAAAATTGTCTTGTTGCATATCCGCAAATCGGTGGCTGCTGTTGCAAGTTGCAAGTTGTCTCTGGCCACCGCTTGCCATAAATAAAGTTTTGTATTATGCGCACTCGCATTTGGCAGCGCATCCCACAACAGCATCATCAGCACCACCATCAGCACCACCATCAGCACCACCATCAGCACCACATTGCTTACCCATCTCTCAGTATGTGTTGCAACTTGCAACCTAACATAAGAGTAGTTTTGTGCCTCTGCAGCAACAGCAGCAATTATCGCTCACTGTGCTGAGAAATTGGTTTTTGCCACTTCGCACTTTCATGATTTTCAATCACGTTCAATTTTAATTGAAAATATTTTCAAATGCTTTTCGCAATGAATGTTGCAACATTGTAAGGATCTGTTTAACTTCGTGTCGACTTGTGGCATGCAACTTTAAGGGGTGTCCGCTTGAACAGAGTTACATATCAATTACTTCGATAAAAGTAAAGTTTGTTTAATTTTTAAGATAATTTTAAAATGATCCACAGAAAATAAACTAAATTTGAAAGAATTTAACTAGGGACCGTAATCATTATGAATTATATTATAAAAATTACATAGTTATTTTATTATTTAAAGATTATTAAGGATTCTCTTCAATGATAATGATTAATTTGGAACATTCGAAATAATTTCGGTTTAAAAGTGAGTTTTATTTTGAGCGAACAAAATAAAAATCATACATAATTATTATTTTTGAGTTTTATTTTTTCGCTCTAATTTAATAATTATCATTTTTTGATTGTATTTATATGTATTCTAGTCATTGATTTTTTTATGTAAAATAATTTCAGTAATCATTATTTGCGGTCCCTGAACTTAACGCTTTAAATGTATTCATAAAATGAGACTTTTTATTTTCCTAAACTATTTATAAATTTTTGTTTGATTTATTTAATATTTTCATAATAACTTTGAATAATGCTACTTAGATATCAAAATATTTATAGCTTAAGTTTTTGATATTTAAATATTCTTTATGATGAGTTGTGTTGACTTATTGTAAATTAAAATTCTTGACAAGTGTTTAAAGAATTTTATAAATATTCTAAACAACTGTCAACTATATTTATTTATCTGTTTGTCGTTTAGGTATTTATTAATTTTTTTTATTGAACAAAATATGATGCATAGTTTTTTTAGCTGATCTTGATTGAAATATCTTCTAAGCAATATGCATTTCATTATATGTTACACATATATATACAATTTAATTCGCCTGCCAACTTATCCACCACTCAATGTTGCTCTCACCCTCTATCGCAGTCTCTCTCTCTCTACCTCTCTATTGCTGCTGTTAATTCCTTGTATTCATTTAACTAATTTGCATAGTTTTGCCTACAACAATTAAATAGCTGACCACATTTGCCAGCACGATATTATGGCCGTTATATGTATGAACATATATTGTATATACAGTACAATGATGCATGTGCGCTCTCTTTCTCCCGCTGTTTTCTCCCCTCTCTCCCTCTCTCTCCCTCTGGTTATTCGCAAACAATCGAATAGGCGATTATAAAACATAATACTCGTCGAATTCGTTGGGTACTTAGTCTGGCACCTTTGGACGTGAGTTGTTCACTCGAGGCGACCCTCTCGGATGGTTGATGATGATGGTTGCTCTATGGAATGGTTAGGGCACTGGGACTGGGATTGGGATTGGGTTGGGTTGGCTTCTTGGCCCGGTTAGTTGCATAACGCATAAGTGTATGTTAAAATGTATCGAGTTACGATCGAAGATAAGCTGCTGTGCAAATACATGTATAATATTTATACGCAAACTTGCTCAAACAACAAGCGACGACTGACAGACAGACAGACAGAACAGAGAAGAGCAGACAAATGTGCTACATGCCTCATGCCTCATGCCCCATGCGGCATGCTGCTAAACAATAAAACAAATACAAAATACAATAAACCGAATGGCAATGCGAATTTGTAACGATTTTCTAATATACAACAAACAACCCTCCAGGATTCAAATGTCCTTGCTGCTGTTGTTGTTGTTGTTGTTAGTGTTGTGCATATCTGTTGAAATCGCTACAACAAACACAGCAAGCAAACACGGCAACAATGAAACGAGAGAATCTCGACAAATGTAACAAAATGCGGATTACTCTGATGATTGCGAGTACCCGAAAAGTGAATACCGATAACGAATACGAATACGAATGCGAGCACGAATTACGAATACTGTATTGAGTTCTCGTGTCCTTCGTCCTGTGTACACATTAATGAGAATATTGTTAAATTAGTAGGCTTTGAAATGCGATACGCCCAACCACAGGAGGGTCCTGCGACGACTGCTTGACTTTTACCAAAGCGAGCAGCTGTGCGGCAAGGAGGCAAGGAGGCAAGGATTCGAGAGAGGGGAGGGGGAGGGTAGCGGGGAGTGTACGCGTAATGCTCGTAACACATTTCATTTGCACTCCTGATTGTAAATGTCACATAAAAATGGGTTATTTCTATAGCTTCACATTCGAATTCTCTCCCACTCTCTCTTTCACGCTTCGCCCTTTATTGCCGTCTCTTTCGCAAGGGCCTTTGGGCCAAAAGCTCCCTTAATAGGCTTATGATAAACATGACACTTGACTTTTGTGTGTGTCCAAATTGCCAGTTGACACTCAATTTGACACATGAGTCCCGCAAAATGCCGCCAAGCCGCCAAGTTCTCCTCAGAGTCATCATCAACGTCCTCGTCGTCGTCGTCGTCGTCGTCATGTGCCGCATGAGGCAACCTCAAGTGTGCTCCATGGTTACTTACTTGCCCGGGCTAATGATGTGCGCCGTTGGGTTGCCTTGGGTCTTGCTCACGGCTACGATTTCAATTCAGACATATGAATAGCTAAACATTCGTCATTATGGCACAGTCTCAAACTCAGTTTCTATCTCCGTCTTCCTCAACGTCTCAGTCCCCTCTCCAATCTTCATCTTCGACTCCACAGCAGTAACAATTACAATTACAACAACTGGGATACAACTTTGGCCTTTGTTGGGCTTTGCTTGAAGTTTTGTGGCTAAGAACACTTCATAAACTGCATGAAGTGTGCAGAATATCTAACTAATTAAAACTATTAGAAAAAGTTGGTTGTAGTTGTGGGGAAAATAAGTTAGTTACAAGCATTGAACTTTCAGGAATGATACAAAGATTATATTAGTTTGTTGTCAGAAATTCAAACTTATTTTAAAATAAAAAAATTTAAATATAAATAAAATGCGGCAAAATATTTTAGTGAATTCCGTAAATTTAGAGTGCAATTTTTTTAGAGAAATATTTCTTGTTTTACGTATAAGTAAAACTAATTTTGAAATAATGAAATTGATATAAGAATAAATAAGTAATAAAATTAATAATTTAAAAATAATATTTCAATCGGAAATCAAAAAAATTTGGTGAATTTTTTATTTATAAAATTAAAACCAGTTTTTTTAGTAAAAGATAAACCTATAGATGTTAATGTTCAATTTGAAAATATCCCTCAGTTATATTTAACTGAACTGTTCAAAAACATTTTGAGTCAATCAAAGAAACAATTTAAAAATAGATAAAAGCAAAAAACTGACAAAAAATAAAACTGCTTTAAAAAATATATAAAACCATCAATGATATGAACAAATCCAACTTTTATAAATACGGGTATATCACAAAATTTTTTATAAAGAAATATTTGTTGAATCTACGTTTAAGTAAAACTAATATTGAAATAATGATATTTATATAAGAATAAAAAAATTATAAAGCTATTATTTTAAAATTAATATTTCAGTAGGAAATCAAAAGAATTTTGTAAATTTTTTAATTATAAAATTGAATCTATTTTTTTTTTAGTAAAAAATAATTGTTGAATCTACGTTTAAGTAAAACTAATGTTGAAATATTGAAATTTATATAAGAATAAAGAAATTATTCTTTAAAAATAATATTTTTCAATGGGAAATCAGAAGAATTATGTGAGTTTTTTACTTATAAAATTGAAAACATTTCTTTTTTTAGTTAAATTTTGACTGGTATGCTTAAAATTATTTTGAGTCAATCCAAGGAACCATTTAAAAAGGATCAAAATAAATAAAAACAAAAACCTGACAAATAATAAAACTGCTTTAAAAAAATATAAAACGATCAACGATATGATCAAATCAAACTTTAATGAATACGGGTATATCGCATACCTTTTACTTCGCTCTCTTTACTCTTTTAAACGCTTCCCATCTATTATTAAAGTTAAGCCGTAGCATGTGCTCTATTATGCTCCAAATCGTATGTTTTATTGGAATCGATTTAGGCCTAAAGGGGCTGTCGACACCGTCAGCCAAATCGATCCACATTGGGCATCGAAACTGAACTAAACGGCACCTCATCAACACATCAGCATTATCATCAGCATCAGCATCAGCATCGTCAGGTCCAATCCCATATATTTATGTATTCATATGATTTAGGCAAATGCACATGGGACTTCAGCATAATGATAGCAATAATAATAATAAAAAAAAGAACGTATTTCAAACCTTTGGCTTTTGTGGCATTTAAACTCGTCCCATGCATTGAGGTACAAAAATATTTATGATTATGAGAGAAATACACGGCAGGCTTATTATAAAATATACAACAACTTTTCCAAAATCAAAAGAAAAATCCGGCGAAGCCGACGAAGCATTCAGGAGAACAACAACAACAACAACGATCCGAGTTTATTTAAATATGTATGTGTCCCAGGTCGCTTAAGTAGCCCCCAAACGTGGCTTGTCTGCTTTGGGCCATATCGACAGGTAGCCCAAATATTTATAGTGTTCAATAATTGAGATACACATTAATGAGTCTGAAGCTGGAATTGGAATTGGAGTTGGTGTTGGTTTTGGGATTGGGTTTGGGTTTGAGTTCGAGTCAGAATAGTAGTAGCGCCCATTATTTCATACTGAATAGAGCGAGAAATACTCTATCTTAGAAGAGAGCAGTTTAACTTTGTCAACCACTTGGCGACAAAATATCTTGGGATAATATGTAATGCCTTTTATTTGTCTTTAATGTAAATAAACTTTGGTAAAATTGCATACATTTAAATATAACTAAACTAAATATATATAAATTAAAATTGACATATGGAAATATACATATTTTTTACTCAGATATACATTTATTTCGATGGAGAAACATTTTTGAATACAGAGCATAACTTTGTCAAGTACTTGGCGACAAAATATCTTAATACAATGTGTAATTCATTTTAAATTATGTTGCGATCAAGCCATGAAACTCCTACATTTGTTCTGAATATTAATAAAGTTTGGTACAATTGCAAAAATGAAAACATAACTAAACTAAATATAGATCAATTTAAATTTACTCAAAGATGCATCTATTTCTACAACATTTTTGAATATAGAGCATATTGACTTCGTTGACTTCTTCTACTTTTTCTTGTTTTCAGTTTGATTTTGGTTGTCTGTTGTTGTCATTGTCATTGTTGTTGTTGTTTTGTTGTTGTCACTGTTAATTTAAATAATAATTTCTTGTATTTTACATGCAGCTCTTTTGGCCGCTTCTCTCACTTGGCTAGAAACGTGGGCTTCAGTCAGCATACGTATGAATATACAGATACATTTTGTATCTTTTGGTTTTTGTATCTGTCGCGGTGCCTTTTGTCGGCTTGCGAACGCTTTGATTGCGATGCAACTTATTAGTTGTTGTTATTTGTTTGACCAGACACAGTCATATATATCTGACTGGGGACATTATTATAATGTTGTTGTTATATCGGAATCGATGCTGCAGGGGAAGTTGTTGCTGCCAGTTGCCAGTTGCAAGTTGCCAGTTGGAAGCCGCCGCTGTCTGTGGTGATAATGGGACAAATGTCGAGAGAAATAACCTGACTTAATCTTCAGGTGTCTCTGTGTGTGTGTGTGTGTGTGTGTGTAATCATTTGTGCCCTTTTCTTTTCGTTGTCAACATAGCTGGCTTATGTGAGTCAGAATTATGTGACGATCGTTCGCTCAGTCGGCCTTTTTGAGGTCCAACTTCAACTCCAGCGACTTGCAACACGGCCAGAAACTCTGGCCACTGGCCACTGGCCACATGTTGTTGCAGCTTTAATAAAGACATCAGCCGCATATAATTATGGATTTGTAGTAGCAGTCGCAGTCGCAGTCGCAGTCACATTCACAGTCCCCAGAACCAGAAACAGAAACAGATTCCGACTCCACTTCCAGACTCCAATCTGTGGCTCTGCTCTCACAAATGCAATTCGTTCAGCTTCGTTTTTCAGTTGCCTTTTTCCATAAGTCGTAGATTGGCATTATTGTCATGACTTTTGGCTTTTGAAACGCTTCTCCCTCCCCCTCCACAGCTTTCAAGTTATCGCTTAATTCTATTGCCATATGGCATTCCATTTGCAGTTGGCCGTCGCTTTTGAGATTCTTCTTCTCTACATTCAGATTCTGATTCAGATTCAGAGCAACCCAATGCAAATGAGGCTCTATTAAATTTATATCAAATATGTTCACTTTTGGCTACTGCGTGACTATTTGAATCTGATTGGGGAGATGGGGAAGAAGGCAGTTAAGTGCAGTTAGTTTCTTGGCTTTTAAAATGTAATAAAAATTTTGTTTTCAGATACTGTTATGACCAGATACTTTTGAAATTCAAAGTATGATAAGGAACGAAATTCAGAGTTGTTAACCGTAAATGCGGTGAATTTAGTAACCTAAACATAACATTTTTTAGATATTAGTTTATTAAATGAAAGAAAATAATGAAATTAATTAAATAAACTAAAAAAAAACTGAAATTTTAAAATAAATGAATAAGAATTGCAATTTCAAGATATATTAAAATTAAAATTATAAAATAATATTAACTTTATTTTATACTTATTACTTTTTAGGATTTTCTTGTAAATCTTATTATTATTATTTATTTATTTGTCGTCAGACTAAAAGCAGCCGACACAACAACTAATTTAAAATTACTATTAATGTAAAAAACTTATATATATAAGTATATTTAAATTTAAAAATTTAATTTAATTCAAACGCTCTGGGGTATTTAAAAAAAATATAATTAAAAATTTAAAGTGTTTCAAAGAACTTGTATATTAATATTTTATTTTATTAAGGACAATTTTTAATTTAATTTATAAAATTACTTTTCAGGTTTAATAAGATAAATTTTTCTTCTTTAAAGTCTAAAAAAGTTACACTGAAAATGTTTATCTAGAATAAAAATTAATCTTTTTAAAAAATTTTATCGAACAATTCTTTGTTCTTTAAGCAATAACAATTAAATTTGTCTATAAAATTCGAATCTTTCTGGCAAGATTATCAAACGCATCTATAATCATTTATGGCCAGAAAACCAGAAGCTCCATTCGCTGAATTGCGACAACATAATCTAGAAAGCATTCCCAGAAGCTCAACCATTCCATGTGGACAGCTTTAGAGCCTCTATTTCCAATTCCAGCTTGAAGTTCTCATGAGTTTATAAGTGGCCAAGCTTGGAACTCTTCCCATGAATTGCCATCCAGCTGTTTTCAAACTCGTTCTCCATCTAATAATCTTACTGGCATTGACAATCTGCGTTGACATGGCTGTCACAAATAGATGGGAGATGGGGCCATATACATACGGGAATTATCTGAGATCTAATAAGCAGCAAACACCTCTTATCTTTAGCTTGTCGTTTGAACACCCCCGTAGCTGGGGATCTTCTGCTTCACTCTCCGATTCTTCGATTCTTTATTCTGCTCTCGACAATAAACACAGTTTGTGCAACGATGTTGAAACATATTAAAATTAACAAATGTGTTTTAATCTCCGACAACAAATTTGAATTGTATTTCTGTGTGCTGGAATGTATTTGTTTTTTTTTTGGGCGAAATTCGTTTGTTGGTTCGATCACCCGCTGCTCGTCAGGTAACTCGGGACCTGGATCGGGAATCGGAAAGGGACCTGAAACTTGGAATTGTGTCTCTCAATTGGGTATTTTGCCTCCTGCGTTTGCTACCCGGTTAAATGCTGACCCGCTATGCTGGCTGGCATTGTTGAACAGGTCGATCGATCTATGACAGATGAGATCATGTTGACTTGCCACAAAAAGAGGCAACAACAGCAGCTACAGCCAAGGCCCAAACTGGCGTTTCAACTTCGAGTCCTGTTGCTTGCGATGATGTATCGTTTTGGCGTCGAAACCTCGCCCAGAACCAGACCCATTTCCATTTCCATACCCATTGGCCATTTGGCTTCACGCCACGCTGCGTTCGTCATCTCACTCGCAAATTCTCATTCGAAGTGACATTTATGCCATGCTCTACACATTCCAGGCGATATGATTTGACTGCCTGACAAACCTTTTTGCCTTCCTTCCTTCGTTTTTTTTATTCATATTCAAGCCTTGGGCCTATTTACTCATTCACTGCGCTCCTCTGGGACAATCGCCGTTGATTCTTGTTGATTTGTGTTTTATTTGTTGACAGTTTATTTAGCTTATCAATTGCATTGAGCCGTTTTGTCAGGGCTGTGCATCCATTTTGGCACTAATCCTACTGTTTTCTTTTAGAAATTAGCATTGCCAAGTACACTGGGAGAAAGCGCTGAGCACTTTTTAATTTAGAGTGATAATTGTTGAAATTAAATATTCAGTTTATTTTTATGAATTTCTAGAAGAATTACTAAAAATATCTCTTTTTTCATTTATATATTTATATAACTAGATTTATTATTTTTTCTTAATTAACTTATGTTATTATATGATTTAAATTTATAAAAATTAAAGTTTTAGTTTGGAAATTTGTTTTATATATTTAAATATGAATAAATATTTGAATATAATACAATTTCTAAAATAAAATTTCAATTTTTAAAATTTAAATCAAATAAAAACAAAAGTTAATTAAAAAAAAACAAATATAAAAAATTCAAATTATTTCAATATAATATTATGAAAAATATAATTTTATAATATTAATTCAAAAATATGTTAAGTTCAAATACAGCTTATCATATAAATTGCATCTTGTGGATAATTTCTCTCAGTGCACACGCAATTTGCATGTGCTTAGAACCATTTTGCCAGATTACCAGTTGCCAATTCACACACATATTCACACCTACACACACACACATTCACACACACACACATTTGAAAGGCATTCATACAATCCACATCGAGTTCAAAGTGTGGACATTTTTCGTGCTGTGTTTAGTGGACATTGCCTCTTATTGTTGCTTCCGTAGCAGCAGCAACAGCCACAACAGCAACAACAACAAGACCAGCAACAGCAACAACAACAACAACTGAAACTGGACCTGGACCTGGTTCATGTGCATGTCCAGCTGACATTTCAGTTGTTTTTGTTGTGTTTGCTCTTTCAAATCAACAGCTCCGCCCGTTTTGTGCGAGTTTCTTTTGGCTTGTTGTTCTTGTCTCTTGGCCTTTACTTTTTGCAACTGTTCAGGAGGGCAGGGAAACGGGATCGGGAACAGGGGAATTGGGAATGAGAATGGCTGCAATTGTGGGCCAGTTTGACGTATGCGCATTTCTTGTGTGCTGTTTGTTTTCCAAATCGTGTTGACAGCCAGCAACGAGTAGAAGAAGCAAAAGATACGCAGGAAAACAGCAGCAACCTCCTCGGGGCAGCAATCAATCAACCTGAACTCGGACTCGAGCTTGAACTGAAACTCGGAACTGTATTTCCATATAACTGGGATGACTTTGTATGGGCCCCATGGGGAATTGCAACTCGGATCATCGTCACGGGCATCTGGAGTAACCGCATTCGGCGTAATCAATTGTGTTTTGTTGCTACCATAATTCCATAGAGGCACGTGTGGCAACAATAGATTCTAACGGTTCAACAGCTGCCCATCAATGTTGTTGTTGTGGCCTGGTCAAGCGCAGGCATTGCCCCAACATTCGCTGTCTCCACAGCGCCATGAGTAATTACAATTTAATACAAAAACAATTCAGCAACAATTTAACTGAAAAATAACAAAAAATAAAAAGAACAACTCATACTCACATTCATATTCATACTCATACTCATACTCATACTCACTTGCACTCATACATTCGTGTATCATTTGGCGCGCCAAGCCGCTTTGATCACAACAACAATGCTTGCCACAACAAAACAACTTCGTTGGCTTTGTCTGTTGTCTGTGTTGTCTGTGTTGTCTGTGTTGTGTTGTTGGGTTGTGTTGCCTGCCCCTGCGGCCCCAGAAGAAAGAGGAAGAAATGTGTGTGTGTGTGTGTGTGTGGAAAATAAGAAAAGAAATCCATCTTCGCGACCGTTTCACACTGATCACCAATACAAGCTCAATCTGAGTATCTAAGTGTGTGTGTGTGTGTGTGTGTTGAATGCACAGATACAGCTCCATTTAGTCACACAATGGCCGCCGTGGCCAGCATTTGTTATACCCTGTAAATAGAAATGAAGAGAGTATGATACATGCAAAATAGTGGATATGGCAATTAACTCATATATCAAAATACTAAATACACGTTAAATTTAATTATAGTAAAGTAAGATCTATGATCTATGTGTACGTTTAAAAGCAACAACTGCAATTAAAAATAATCTTATGCGAACAATTTAACTCAATATATTTTATAGCTCTCAAAAAAAATATTTTGTTATATTGTATATTTAATATTTTATAGCTCTCACAAAATATGGTTAAATATATTTTTTTATATTATTTATTTTAAATATGTCCTCATTAAATTTCTAAAATAGCTTTATCCTGTATATTATCTTTTATGTATGATCATATTTTCGTTGATGAGACAATTTTTCTATATGTTTTGTCAGACTAATTGTCGATTCTCCATAAAATCTGTAATTAACTAAAGTTGATTTGTCTCAAATATCTCTACTTACTTACCGGGTATAACTCCGTCGAGCACAACTGAACTTATGATCTATTACTTGATCTTTTTTTTTTGTGCTTTGGAGGGAGTAGCTCGCGCCGTGTGGAAAAACATTTCGTACTACTTGAATCGTGGATTTGTAAACAAATACGGCCAAACAGCAGTTCCCCCTCAACCCCCTCGTCACCTCAACCCCTTCGCCCCTCCCTCTGTTGTTCTTCATTCCCCAACTCTCACAACAGTCAAACTAAGCGGCATTCCGTTTACAACTACAACAAGAGTAGCCCAGTTGTTGTTGTTGCTGTTGTTGTTGTCATTGTTGTTGCATTCGTATAGTACCGCAAGTGTGCGGCATCGTAATGATAATGGATGATCCATACCAAGCAAATACCTACTCTGCACAGTGGGTCGAAAGCGACGGTTATTTTAATAAATAAGTAATATAATGGGAAAAGAATGCTCAAGAAAATCTATTTGAAAATTGTATTATGTTTTATTATGTTAAAATAATTTATATATATTAAATTTTAAAATGTTCACTATTTTTTAAGTAAGCTGTTTTAAATTCTTATGCCCTTAAAGATGTTATTTTTTTTAAATATGAAAGATATATGAATTTTAAAACCTTAATTTCTACATTTATTAAAATCATAATCATTTCATTTAACTTTTCTCGAAAGTCATTCTATTAAAAATTTGTTATAATTACAATTGAAATGCTTGCCCCACTGTGTGGCACAAGCATGGTTTCCAAGTGCTTTGGCCCAAACAATTCAATAATACAATAACAACAATCATAATAATAACACAAAACACCAACAACAACAGCAACGGCAACAATGAGTGTATTACAACAAAGCAACAACAACAACAACTCAAAAGTTAAAAAGCGCAACCACATACCAATTGTATGTATGTATAAACACCCCCACATAGACACACTCACACACATACATAGAGAGACATCAATACTGGGGGCAGATAAACATACATCATAACGCACCGACGCCGACGACTGACGAACGACCTTATTCCACTCACAATCAGTCAAAATTGAAAATTTATTGAATAACGAACTTTAAATACCTCTGGTCTGCATGTGTGTGTGTATGTGCTGCATGTTTGTTAAGATCAACAAAGGATTTCTTACCAAAATAGCTCGTGTCAAAAGACTTTGATCCATTAATCAATATGCCGCAGCCGCCGTGTGCGAAGGTTTTGCCAGGCTGCCAGGTTGCCAGGTTGCCAGCCGAGATCCCTCGTCTCTCTGTTTGTTGTAAGTTTGTTGGATGATGAGTCTCAATCCCAGTCTCCCAATCTCACATACAAAAACCCAACTCTATAGGAATATTTACTTATTTTTTTCATTTTTGTGCTCGGTCAAGATCATGATGAGGCTGTTATTTGTTGTGTTTTTGTTACTTGAGACACGGTGGGTATTCACATGGCTGATAATGACGTTGAGCATGATTGTGGTGCCCCATTGTGGGGCATCCATCGCCGGACGCCCATTGTTCCACTAATGCTCGAAAACCATGTGACATGTGTAAGTGATAGCGTTAATGCTGCTCTTAAGTAGTAATTACTACTTCAATTGGGCCCTCACCTCGATTGTTGTAGAGGCCCATACAGAGAAATTCATTACATAAAAAAGGGTTTAAGGTAGTAATGTAACTCCAAACAGTGGAGCGAGTTTAATATTCAAAACATATATATATCGAGCTGTCGACATATTTTCAAAAATGTACAATATATCTAGTTTTCCCAAAAAAAGTATCAAATTTCAAGTTTGTACATGCAAAATACACGCGTAATTTTGCATTAAAATATAAAATTTTAAATCTCAAGCTTAAACACTTAATCAACTGCTTATGTCTTAAAAAAAAATAATTTTACTTCGGAACTGTAAATTAATGAACAAAATTTTCACATACAAAGTCGCTTCCGTAAAAATATACTTTTACATCGCTAGTATAAAGATATGTTTTATATTTTAAGTACGACCTAGAAACTGTCTAAACAAAGCATTCCATAAGGTATATACAATTTAACGTTTAATTAAATTATTAAAATTATTTAAAAATAGTTGTTTTATCTGATTTTCAAAAGATGTACCCTTAGCTTAGTTTAATTTGATTCTTTTTTAATAATACAACATGGTATTAAATAATATTAAATGAATATTTTATTGATGGCTCCCAAGCTTATCTACATGTTCGAAACCATTTGAATGCTCAACATGAAAAGTTCGAAGACAAGTTGATTGAGGTTCAATTTATAATTATTCTAATTATTCAACTGCTTTTTCGACCTCTCAAATTGAAAGTCTCAGTGCTTATAAATAGATCTTTAATTTGAATTCTGGGTAAGGACATTCTATACCGGCGCTTAGTAAGAGCAACTTGAGGCCAAATTCAGTGTCGTTCTTGTTGTTGTAATTGGTGTTGTTTGTGGTTGTTGTGTTTGCTCAGTCAAAACCGAAAAACCAAAACAAAACGCAACCACGTCCGTGTGAAGCAATAATTGCCCCCTAATCTTTCTCTCTCTCTTTAAGAAAACCCCGACGAGCTGTCCACCGACGAATCCCAAAGCAGATTTTGTCGTTTATGTTCTTGTTTACTCTTACAGAGGATATTAGGATTTTGTCGCGAAATGTGTAACGCTTTATAATTAAATTAATGAATTTATATTTAGATAGCACAAAATCTGAGTAAAACATAACAAAAATTTATGAAAATATTAATTGACATAATTTAATTAATTTTAGTCAAGGACCGTAACGATTATAATTTTAAAATATAAATTATTAAATAAAAGTAGTCTGTTGATATTTATAAAAAAAAAATTAAAAAAAACTCTATTTTTTGATTTGAATAAAAAAATTATAAAATAATAATTAAATATAAATTTTTATTTAAAAATTTTAATTTAATTCTTGTTTTCAATTTTTATTTTAGCAATTAAAAATAAAAGTTACTTTTCAATTTCAATAAAAATTAAAAAATGATTTTAATTGTTCATTTTAATAATACAAATTGAAAAATAACTTTTATTCTATAATTTTTAAATACAAATTTAAAATAAAAGTTTATCCTGTTTCACAATTGAAAATAAAAGTTATTTCACAATTTCAATAAAAACTTAAAAATAATTTTTATTGTCAAATTGTATAATAAAAATTGAAAAATAACTTTTATTCTATAATTTATAAATACAAATTTAATATAAAAGTCTATCCAGTTTCTCATAACTCTTACTTGCGGTCCCTGGTTTTGATACTCAATTATATAAATGGTTGATATATTATAATAAATATGATTATAGGTATTCATGAGAAGGTGTGACTTTCAAAGTATTTGCCCTAAAGCAATAGAAAAAAATATTTAAATTTAAGAAGGATGTATAGTTTACTCGACATAATTTATTGTTTAAATTTAAAATGCTCTGAAGTGTATAAAGTCTTCGTCATATAAAAACAAAAGTTCTTTCATGTTGTGTTTGGTCTTTACATGGCGACGGCTGTGCAGCTTTTTTTATCTTTTGCTTTTATTGTTGTCATAATTATTGTTTAGTGGCGCATCCTGCGCCGTTGCCAGCCAACTTGTGTCCTGGCCGGATGGATGCCTCTCCCTCCTCCCTGCTCCTTCCACGTTCCCTTGGATGCGATCTGAATGCCTGTTGCCTGTTGCCTGCTAAAATACAAATGTAGTACATAAATCGCGCACACAAACGAATGGCTGGCGATTGGGATGCGGGATTAAAGAGCAAAGATATCGAATTACACACCTGACGACGGGGCCCCAAAAGCAAAAGCAAAAGGTAAAGAAACCAAAACCGAAATCAGCCAATGGAGACGAGCACAAGGGCAACGTGGAAGGCAAAGCAGACAAAAGCTAAGCCATCGTATTTTATTGTGAACTTTCATTTGGGGATTTGGCTGCTTCTGCGGCTGCTGCTGCTGCTGCTGCTGCTCCAGCCGAGTGCCAGGCCGAGACTCCAACATTTGCCAAGTGTCAAAGTCAGCTGGCTGCTTGGCCAGGAACGGCTAATAACCAGGCAAAGCACTGCCAGGCGATGCAGTGCATCCTCTTCCCTGCTCTGCTCTGGCAGCATACTTTATGGGCATTAAAAATTCAAGTGGCAGCAATTTTTCGTTGGCAACTTCAAATGGACAAGCCGCTAAAAGAAGAAGAAGAAGTTGAAGAGTGCCTGCGTCCCCGGGATTGGAGCTCCTGGGCCCAATTTAATGTGTCGGCGGGTTTATCGGCTAATGAAGTTGACAACACGCGGATTAGCGCATTTAGTTGCCAACTGCTGCGACGGCAACGGCGACAACTCCAATTCCCATTCCCTGATGCCCATTCTACAGCTCTTAGAGACTCTCGCTTGATTCTCCATTCTCCATTTGCCATTCTCGACTCTTGGCCAACTCTCTGGCATTAGCGCAAACAACATAAGTTAATAACGATAACGATGAATATTATTTTTATGCGCAAATTGCGGTACCTGGCAATGGTCCACAGGTAGAAGACTGCAATCTTCTGACATACCCCTGTCCCCCTCCCCCTCTCCCTCCCGTCTAGCGGTATTTAAATAAATAGCTGCTGTGGGAGCTTAAACCAAACTACTTACTAGTTGCATGTGGTTCGGTCTTCGGATCTGGATCTGTTTTTATTTGATATTCATAGCAAATGTAAATTGTTGTCTTTCATGTTTATACCCTGTATACGATTAATTCTACAAAAGAGTAGCACAATCTCCTGGAATATCAGGTCAGGTCAGGTCAGACAGCAGGGGGCATCTTCGATGGAATTCGGTAAAGTCCTCGTCCAAATTATAGCAGGAGAGACAATATACCCATCTCGACTGCAATTAAGGTATATAAATCGGCTAAATACTTTAAAGAGGATAAACTGATAACATTGAATTCGACTATCGAAACTATCGAATAATACTATAGTATCTATAAATATATATGCCCTATACTAGTTCAAAATGTTGCGAGGGTATCCAGGCTGTTGTTGTTCTCAATATATGAGCTATATTTAACTCAAATATTTATTTCACATGTGTTTTTTAGTTAAACGATAGTTACCGATAGTTTCGCTTTTAATTCAACTAAACAGAATCTCTTCATATAAATCACATTTAATAATGAATGACAAATACAATCGACTTTAATTATACCTACAGCGTGTCTGCTAGTCGATCATTGTCAACCAACTGGACTTTATTACTTGTTATAGCTCGCTCTATTTCTATTCCATCTGGTTTTCAGTTGGCTGTGGTGACACCGCAAGTTATACGATGTGATAAGACAATAAATATTTTTACCATTTACAGTTCAATTATGAATTCGTTTGCCATATAAGCCACATAAATTAGTCAAAGCAACGGCTGTTGAACTGAGCGGCAAGGAAGGCAGAAGAAGAGGGCGGGGAGGGAAGGGGATCAAAATGAAGCCGATTTTGGAGTCCGAGTCAAAGTCGTTTTCTGAACTTGTTGGCTAATCGTTTTCGGTTGCCATCTCGTTTTTTACATTTAACTTAAATACAATGGATATCATTTGATTTCATTGGTTTTTATGGGTTTTAGATCTTAAAGACAGAAATTCATTTTGTAACTTAGAACTCAAAATAAGTGCAATTTAAAAACTTCGAATATTTTCGCAACTTATTTCTTAAACTTTTTAAAATCAAAAACAAGAAATACAAATCTAAAGGTTTATCTCATACAAAATTATTAATGTAAATAAAAAAAGTGCGATTAAAAATATATTTATAAAAATTATAAATATTTTTTAATCAAAAAGTGCAGTTAAATTTTAATGTGTTTTTTATGAGACTTTAAAAGTGCCGGATATGGATGTTGGCAATTAAAAAAATTTACACACATTTAAATTTTTAAAAATGCAATATTAAAATATTCAATATAATTTAAATATATTTTGAAAGTAATCTTATTTTATTACATAAGGATTCAGATTTTAGGCCAGGCCAAAAGATCTCATTACTTAAACCATTTTCGAACTAATTCAAATATTTAAAAATATCTTAAATATATCTGTATTTCAACAAAACTTTCCTAAATGTTCTTCCAAAATTGCCTTTGATCAATTAACTTGTGTAATTGAATATTTAATATTTTATCTATTATTATTAAATTAGTTTGTTGTGTTAGTTTTGGAACAGTTTTTTATTTATTGACTTAAGTTTTTCTGTTCTACGTATTTGTAATTTGTTCACATTCCGACCGTCAGCTGCGAATGCCAAACGTTTTTCCGACTGTTCAATAGCAAATATTTGTAATAATTATATACAACAATAGTACGAACTGATGCATCCGGCAATACAAATAAACTCAGTCATTTGAGGACTTAAAAGGAGCAAGGACATAACCCGAGTACCGTCACTGGAAATACTCGCAATTTGTGTACAAACATGCGACAATGAAAACTAACTTTCTGTACAACAAATCGTGCAGTCCCAGCCACAAACGATGAAGCCCTATAATTATTGCCACCCACCAACTCCCCATTCCTCCAAAAGGATGAGCGTCGTGCGTTAAAGACGACCCCCAAATGGGCAGCGAGGATTGTGTGCTGGGAGTGGGAAGCGGACTCTATCGAGTACTTTATAATTCATGGTTTCGAAACCTAAAATTATGTTAAATTGCTCGGGAACCGCACAAGCGGCCAGCTACTCCACTTCCCTCTCCCCACCCACCCCTTCCAATTACTTCCTGGGCTGGGATTGTACGCGGGGGTGTTGAATGCCATGTAATTTAAGCCGAGTTCTAAATTGTTAAGTTGGCTCTTGGCTAACTGTGCGTGTGAATGTGTGTGTAATAGAGCGTCACCAGCGCGTCACCAGGTGCTACTTTCGCATCCGTCCCCCAGGAGCAGGTGCCATCGCCCCCTTGAGTCCATTGCGTCCATTGTATAATTTGTTGACGAACTTTAACTGAACTCAATTCAATTCAAATTCAAGTGAAATCACAGCCCACAACGCCACGTGGCGGTTGTTGTCTTGACATCGATTGGTCCTCTCACTCTCAATCCCTCCCCCTATCTCTCTTTCTCTCTCTCGCTTGTTTTGTGTCTCATCTGCTGGCAAATTAATTCCAAGTTCTATAACTCAGCACACAATGCTGTCAAAATATTGCATTTTTTATATTTGCTAAATTATCAACGTCAAACCAGCTACCAGATGAGAAGCTCACCAAGACGAAGGTTAACAGATACTTTTTTAAAGAGTATGCTCGGCTTTCGAGATACCCAGCAAAAATAATAATAATTAAATAATAATAAAATAACTCTTGACTTTCTACATGAATTTTGAATTTATGGATTACAAGAAAAAATTCTGAATATATTTACAAGTTATACAAAAAATCATATTTCTAGCTAAAGATTCTCCTTGTATCTTTTTACCTGAGATTTTAGTTTGATATTGTAAACATAAAGGAATAACTATTTAAATAGGCAAAGTTGGGAATTTCTCTACCCCTAAAAATAAACAGATTTTTTATGCGGTAATCTCAGAAAAATTTTGTATGAAAAGGAGGAACAAGTGGATAAAATACAAATTTTTATCAATTTTCAATCATTAAAAATACTAGCGAAGAAATTTTAGAATATTTTTTATTGCAGTCACTATTACAGAAAACTTTTTTTTTTTAAATCGAGGATAAAAGTTGAAAAAGTGGATTTTTACAAAGAGTCCAAAATTTTCAATATTTTTAAATTATCAGTTAATATAACTTTAGTTTTCTGTAAAGGTTTGTATTTTAGTTGTTTGTAATTGAAGCTTTTGATTAAAGTTGCTTTTTGTGCTGGTTGAAAAAAGTTGTGAGCCACTGTATATATTTTTGTATTTTAAATTTCTTACAACTATACTTTATACCAATTTAGCAATGTTTAAAAATTTAACGAAAAAAAAAAAAAATTTGATCAGCTTTTGATCATATTCTTAAATGTTTGGCTTGAAATGTCTAAATGACTCTCTGACATAAGGTCAAGCATACCACCTACCAACACATAATACCCTCTTTAATCCATTACTAAAAAGCAAGAAATTCGCGACGTTGTTGTCATCATTGTCATTGTCATCGTCATCATCATCGTCATCGTCATCATCCTCGTTATTATTATCAATTTTTTTTAAGTATAAAATTTCGCAGAAGCTAAAGGTATTCCAAATTGACAGCCCCTTTTGGACCCAAATCCAGAGCGAGACAGAGAAACAGATATTAATAGTATGAGAGAAAGAGACAGTGAGAGATGTAGAGAGTGTGATAGAGAGAGCAACCCTGTTTCGTGGGCAACCCATAACGACTATAAATTTCCAATTTTATTTAACCGCCGTCACAGGGAATGAAATAACATAACATAACCCGGGGAGAGGGCACAGCTTACTATATAGTATAGTATGATGGGCTTTTATTATGGGTCGCATGCAAACAAAATAAGCAGTAAAATTAATCGTCGACTTAGCTGCCGATTAAGTTTTATACGACTTGAATTGAATTGAAGACAGCATCCATTTTGTCTTGTTGTTTTCGTATTGTGATTCTCGAAATGGAAACTTACATAAAACTAACTTTATGCCTATGTCGATGGGCCGCCTTTATATGGTCAACGCTTTGGCATTCAAATATTTATCTGCAAGTTTATAGTGAACTTTTAGTGAACTCTTTGACAATTTGTTCCAATTTGTAGCAATTTCTGATCTTTGATATAAGGTAACATAGTTAAAATAAAATCTAGTTTGTAATAAATTGAAGAAAATTAATTTTAAAATACATAGTTTTTATTTTTTAAAGAATAAATGTTTTTTAAGGGAAAAATCTTGATTTGATTTTTAAAGTATGTCCAAGTTGATTATTTTACTGGTTACAAATATAAATATGGCAATAGTTTAAGAATTTAGAATAAAATCGATGAGATACATTAAAATATTTCTTAATTTACAATACAAATTGAACAAAATTAATTTTAATATTGTTGTTTTTTTAAATAATAAATCTTTCATTTTAAAAAAAATCTTGACTTGATTTTTAAACTAAGTCCAACTTGAAGATTATACTGGTTAAAAATATAAATATGGCAATAGTTTGAGAATTTAGAATAAAATGATCAGATACATTTAAATATTTCTCAATTTATTAATTTTTTTAATTTAAAATAAAATTTTTACATTACAATATTTTTCAATTTCTTTACATATCTGTATGAATTTCTTAAGAAAAAAAGTGTCCACTGATTTTTTTAAGGTAGCAATAAGATATTTAGGTTTTTCTAACATATAAGTTTCCAACAACAGTTTCCTTTTCTTGTCTTTTTGGCTAATTCCATTGTTAACTTTACACCTTTTACTACTTATTATATTTTCTTTCGATATTGTTATGAACGTATGAAAATCTCTGACGAAATCCATCACTTATGAAAAGAGAGCTGACCCGATATGATCTCAGGTGAGGTGAGCCCGGGGTTTTGTTCTATGGCGAATGCCATCTCCATTACGCAACAGATGCGATTAGATCGAAACCATATGTGAGTGCCACATAAGTAGGAGATGAGAAGCAAAGAAAACGAAGAAGGGGGAAAACCCCTTTGTAATTGAATAATGGCAAAGTGAAGCAGCTCAGTTTCTTCAGGGACACACCTTGATGGGGTGTAAATTGAGCTGTAATCAATGTGCGACGCGACGATCAAAAGGAGCCTACGAATCCTTTCATTAGTTTTGCTTTTCAGCCATCTCATGTTTACCAAAAGGTGCCGAAAATAGGCAAAAGGCTTGAGAGAAACCCTTTTGGATCCAAAGCACACACATGCAATTGGTTTTATGGGGGATTTACTAAAGAATAGAGCCAAATTAGTTAGATATATGTGTGTATATATGGAATTCGAGTGCATTGTGCAGGCGGCAAATTAATCGCATTTACTGGGCTGAAATTTGATATTTTACAAATGCCGCCTACAATCGATGATGTTAAAGAAAGATTTTGAAATTCTAAACTTGAGCAACCTTTGTGCCAGGTTTTCCTTTGATTATTTTTATGTTGTTAGTTAATTATGTGCATTATGTGCTAATTTATAATATTTAATAAACAAGCCACGCACTTCAAAGTGAAAGTGGCTAAGTAGAGAGAGAGAGAGAGAGAGAGAGAGAGAGAGAGAGGGGCCACACAGAAGCAACGGCTTCTGGATTAGGCACATGGCATAATCACATACATATCTACATCTGTCATCGTCCAGCCACTGCACCGCAAAATGTCTCGAGAGCCAGTGTAAGAAATAAACACACACACACACAGGTTAAACAATTCCAAAGATGCAGATAAGTTCATCAGGAACCCAGTCCAGTTCCAGGTTCCCTTCCTCGTCCTTCTCTTCATCTTCGTTCTCGTCTTGTCTCTGGTCCGAGTGTTGACGTTTTGTAGGCGGTGCCTTGAGTGCCGTTTAAACGCTCATAATGCCGCCGTTCCAGCCACAACTTATCGACAGATTCATATCGCCTCAGCCTGTGTGTGTGTGTGTGTGTGTCTAGAGGCAGGTTCTTATGGTCGTCGTTGCCGCTTTTCTGGTTCTCGGTCGTTTTGAGTCTTGAGTTTTGCCGCAGGATCTGCGATAAATCACTTGGTACATCAGAATCAATAAAAAAAAGAACCGAAGGTGTATAAATTGAAATGTTGATGTCTTCATCAACAACATGAGCGGCATTTGATCTGAGCATTCGTTACACTCATGTAGGTCCAAAATTTCATGTGCAGGTAGAACTCGAATTTTGGGTTGACTCATTTGCTTGATTTATGTGGTAAGCAGTTAAAGCAAACATACTGCTCGTTAATTTGACTTGTACAAGCTTGCTTAATTGCATGCTTTTGATGAATTCCTATTATACGATTTAAATTTTATCAAACGTTTATATGCCCTGCATGTAATTTAAACTTGCCGCCAAAGTATGCCCTTCAATTGGTAGCACTTGTTACTGGGTCACACTTTCTGTTTTGTGTGGCCGCACTTTGTAACTGCTTTTTTGATTTCGGTATTTTTTAATGTTTGAGATTTTGGGATTTATTGTATTTTCGACACATGGTCACACTACACTAAGACGAGTGACCAATGCTGCCACACAGTTGCAACTTTTTTTTTGTTAAATTTATAAATAATACAATAAAAATAAATTAAAAAACCAAGAAGATTATAAATTTTCTAAAACAAAGTTCATTTTAAAATTGGTTTGATGCACGTCACCCTAAGCGTGGTGTAAAAATTAATAAATTCTAAAAACATAACAATGCTTCCTGTGAAAGTTTGAAAGCACTAACTTCAAATCTAATTTTTTAATATACAAAAAATTACAATTTTTAACATTATTTCTGAAAAGAGTTAAATATTGTCAGTGCTGCCACTGTTGCCAAGGCTGCCACCTTGTTTCTTTTTCGCCAATGCAATCAGCTGATACGCGGTCTAGTCAGCTGGGCCGCCTTTTTGTTTGAAAAATTAAGTAAAAATTTTTGATCTAGTGATCCAATTAATAAAAGCAAATACATTTTCGATTTGTTTGCCTGCTACACTCCCAAAATTAATTGTGTGCGTGTAAATGTAAAAGGTAAGTAAGTTTTTTTTTCAAAGAAACTACACAGCAGCGCCACGCCGGCTGCACAAGGGCAACAACAACCAAAGCAGCGAAAGCAACAACAAAAACAGCAACAACAAGAACAACAACATTACAAGGCATTTACGCGGGCTGTGATTATATTTAAAAGGCGGGCATCGTCAAGTATTTTGGCCAACACCCAGCGATCTTGTATCCATTGATAGGTTTTTTATTTTTATTAAATGGTCGATTAACGAGACCAATAGACAAAACAATTAATGCGAGCGTTGCATTGTCTTTGTGTGTGTGTGTGTTGTGTGTGTCTGTGTGTGATCTTGGTGCTGTGCCATGTCGAAAATAGCAGCCATTGACAACACAACACAACATACAAGACAACTATCTATTTATCTATCAATCTATTGCTGGCCAAAACCGTGACAGAAGTAATCATCACATAATCGAAAACAAAACAAACAAATTTAAATTACTTGCAATATTAATTATTTGCATTTGCAGCAATCTAAATTCTCTGTGGAAACGTTATGGCACAGATTACAACTGAAAAAAGGACAACGACGGCAGCGATGCGTTCACATGCGACACCCGTTGCGGCCTCTGCCGCTGCCTCAGCCGCTGCCTCTGTTGCTGCCTCTGCCACGAAGGAGAACGCGCGGCAGCGTGCAGCTTCATCGAATGGCAAAGGCATCGAAATCTTAGACTTCCATGAATCCTGGTTAGAGGAAGTGGAACTCTACAAGGATAAGCTGGTCACTTGCAAGCAGCTCTCTCATCACAATCACAATCACAATCATCAATCAAACCATCAATCATCACATAACTACAATTATCATAGCCCCAGAAGGCTCTCCGGTCAAATGCGCAGCTCGGCCGGACACGCTTCAGTGACGACGACTCCATCAAAATCACCGCCGAAAACTCAGCAGCAGCAGCAACAACAAAAATCACCGCCATCAACGAGGCGGTCAAAGGTAACGGATGCTTCAGCTGCTGCCCTTGCCACTGCAGCACCCGCCAAGTCGCCGCCACCGCGTATCACACCCAAGTTGAACCCTGTGCCAGCGCCAGTTGTTGGAGTGCTACAGTCTGAGCCATATAAAAAAGTTCAGGTGCGTATTTATTTATTTAACATACATGCTAAACTACAACTAACAGCTCTGTCCTGTCCTTCTGATAACTTATAGTTCCTATATCCTTCACATTTAAGTTTTGTTGTTATCGTTGTTCTAACTTGCATGATTTTCTTAACTCTATTTGCCATAACATCATTTTTTTGATGGGCTAAATTAGCTTTACAGTAGTGGTTCTTAAATTAGAAACCGCACCAAAGTTAGAATATTTTCAGAAGTTCGTAAAGCTAAAAAACTGATTTATTTCGTTTTATATTTTATTCAAGACTAATCTTGTTTTTGCTAATGAAAAAAAATGAGTAAAAGGAAATTAATATTCAGTTAAAAATACAAATTGCACTATTTGATTAAATAAAAAATTATACAAAGCGAAAATAGACTAAAATTGAAAAAAGCTTAGTCCCATTTTTCAATATCAATTTATATTTTAATTAATATTATTTTTACATTTAATTTCAAAAGTTCGTTTTAAATATTCCTATTTTCTGATCATTTTTTATATCAATTAGATAGTGCAGAAATTATTGGCTTTCCCCAAAGAAAAATACAGTTGAACTTCTATAACTCGAACTTGTAAACCTCGAATTTCTCTCTAAATCGAGCTAAATGAGTGGCAGTAAAATTAATAAACTTATTAAAAATAACTCTTTAAGTCGAATATCTCCATAACTCGAACATTTTCTTTGGATAATTGTGATTCGAGTTAGGGAAGATCGACTGTATTTCGTTTTATATTTTATTCAAGACTAATCTTGTTTTTGATAAAAAAGAAAGAAATGAAAAGTAGTAAAAGGAAATTAATATTCAGTTTAAAATTCAAATTGCACTATTTTATTAAATAAAAAATTACACAAAACGAAAGTAGACTAAAATTTAAAAAACTTAGTCCCATTTTTCAATGTAATTTTTCTGATCACTTTTTATATCAATTAGATAATGCAGAAATTAGTTGTTTTTCCCAAAATCGAAATTCGCAACAAGAATTGAGAAGAAATTTGAGTTTATTTGAGTTTCAAACAGTTCTGCCTGAATATACCACTTTCCGGCTTGCTGGATTGCATTATTGTTCTTATTGTTAATCGTTAAATGTTAATTGTTAAATGTTTCATGTTATTGTTCTTTTGTGGCTGTCTTCCCCCGTCCCAAATGCTTTGGCTGCAATGCTAACACACAGATGCTTTTAAAGCGTGCACGTGAAGATGCTCTTGCCAAAAATGCAACGAATAGCAATGGCAATGGCAACGGCAACAGCAGCAGCTGTAAGCGTTCCAATACCGGCGCCAGCTGCCACAGTCCCCCAAGGAGCGGATTGGCCAGGGACGACTCCAGTGTGACAACTATTAAGGCAGCCAGCAAGATAGTCGTTAATACGTTCCATGGCAGCAGCATGCTGAATGGACAGCAGCATGATGAGAAAAGCAAAATACTAACCCAAAACGGTCTAACCAAATCAGCAGCATCGGCCCTGGAGACGAGCCTCTATGCATCGCTGTACGCGCAGCCATCGCAGTTGCCACTGCAGTACGTTGGATCACGAATCGCCTCTGGTGAACACAACAACTACATGGGCGTCACACTGAATAAGTGTGTCAGCATCAACCATGACGGTCGTCAAAACGATGATGATCCATGTGCTGGTAATTCACAATGTTGCATACAATAATAAAACGAATTTGATTTGCAATTAACGTGTTCATCCTTGTGGCAGCCATTGACGAAATAACCAGCTATGATGACTCCGATTCGGAGGAGGACTATGTGGGCACACCATTCTACCTAGACGACGACAATGACGAGACCAGCCAGAGCCGACACATTCGCCTAAAACTGGACAAAGTGCCGTCAAAGGCCTCGGTGGCAACCACAACCACGACAGATTCGGAAGCATCTGCATACTATAGGCCAGAGGCAATATTGTCACCCAGCTTGTTTCCAAATGTGCCACCATATTTGAACTTCACATCGCATGCAGACAAGGGACCGCCCATGCCTGCCGCCCTGCACCGTGTCCTCAAATGGAAGCTAAGTCCAGTCATGCCCAAGATCGTAAAACGTGTGGTTCTTAATTCCGGCTTTCGTATTATCAAAAGTGAGTTATTCATCTCTCGAAAGATTTAGATCAGCGGTGGACACGAAATCAGAATTCAGGAGCAGTTGGGAGCAGCCGCTGCTCCCGGAGCCACTGCGTGCCCACCACTGATTTAGATTATATTTTATTTGATTTATTCATGCCACAGATACAACCGATTGGATGGCCGTGTGGGAGAAGCACATGAAGAGTCCTGGTTTCCGTACCATACGCTCCCATCAAAAGTACAATCATATGCCAGGATCGTTTCGCATTGGACGCAAGGACACGATGTGGCGTAGCATTGCCTGTAATATGAAGAAATTCGGCAAAAAGGAATTTGGCATTATGCAAAAGTTAGTGTATATCACTAAATAATAAACAGAATGATACTTAAATATTTCTCAATATTCCTTAGATCGTATATAATGCCGGATGATTTGGAGAACCTGCGCCAGGTGTGGCCAAAGAATGCCTCCAAGCTTACCAAGTGGATTGTTAAGCCGCCAGCAAGTGCCCGCGGCACTGGCATCCGCATTGTGAACAAGTGGAGTCAGTTTCCCAAGGATCGTCCATTGGTTGTCCAGAAGTAGGTCGAAATGCAGTATCCATTTTCACATATTTATCAAATCTAATCTGGTTTACTACAGATATATTGAACGTCCACTGCTGATCAATGACAATAAATTTGACATGCGACTTTATGTGGTGTTAACCTCCATCAATCCCTTGAGAATCTACATGTTCAAGGATGGATTGGCTCGTTTCGCCTCGGTCAAGTACAGTTCGGAGCTGGGGAATTTGGACGAGCGCTGCATGCATCTCACCAACTACAGCATCAATAAATTCTCACAGAATTATGCAAAGAACGAGGATTTCAATGCTTGCCAGGGCCATAAGTGGACCTTGCAATCGTTGTGGTCCTGCCTGGAGAATCGTGGCGTTAACACGAAACGCCTTTGGGCCACTCTGAGGAATCTAATCATCAGGGGTATTATTAGCGGTGAATCGGGCCTTAATCGAATGTATCGGCAGAATGTTAACTTCCGGTACAATTGTTACGAACTATTTGGATTTGATGTCCTGCTCGACGAGAATCTCGTGCCTTGGTTGTTGGAAATTAACATTTCGCCATCGCTGCATTCGGAGCTACCTCTCGATTTGCACGTGAAAGGACCCATGATACAGGCAGTCCTCAATACCGCGCTATACCAGGTGCCGCCCAAGCTGAACGAGAAGCAGCAGCAGGAGATACTTGATGAACTGCAGCTGCAGGGCCCGCTGGTCCACGACAAGCGCATCTTCACCACCTGCCTAACTGCCGAAGAGGTGCGCAAGCACAATCATTTCACCAGCCGCGCCATTGAGTTCCGTGAGGAGTATGTGGACTCCATACTGGACAACCTGCTGCCAGACGATGTGCGTTGCCTCATCGTGGCCGAGGATGAGCTGGCCCGCTGTAAGCCCCTGGAGCGCATCTTTCCCACTCCGGGCACACACACGTTCCTGCCGTACTTTGAGAACGCTCGTTACTACAACCGCCTGCTAGATGCTTGGGAAACCAAGTATGCCAAAAATCGTGAGGTGGGAATTGCGTTATTATCACGACTGTGCAAGGAGAAATACCACTTACAGGTCTCCGAGGCAGCCATGGAAAAGGTAAATGTGTTTTTGTATACCCTGGGGGTATATTAAGTTTGTTCAAACGTATGTAACAGGCAGAAGAAAGCATCTCCGACCCCATTAAGTATATATATTCTTGATCAGCGTCAACAGCCGAGGCGTTATACCCTTGTCTGTCCGTCGAAACGGGAGATCCGAAATCCCAGTCCCAGTCTGTCGATGCAGATGATTTTTAATTATTTATTATTTTCCATTTGTTTGAATTGTCTGCCTAATGCTAGAGATACGCGCCCGTGCGGCAGAGGTCGTGGGTTCGATTCCCGATTTAGTCTACCAATTTTATTTTTGTTTTTTAAATAATTTTTACTTTTAATTCATTTTTAAAATTATTAAACTCACATTCGACTGCGTTAACCTTTTTTTTTATATCTATAAATAGGAACCTAACGTTGCCCTCACCGAAATCGACATGTTGCATGTGAAAAAGGACGAAATTCTGGACAACCCAACGAATCTGCCAATTGTCAAGACTGCTGAAAACAGTGAAGCGTCGATTACTGGCCTTAAACCCAGGAGTCCAGAGCCTGTCATAGATCATTAAAACCCCAAGACTGAATGTAAATATCACTGGCGTATATAGACGAGAAAATAGCCCTTATCTGTTTGTTCAATCGTGTATAGTGCATGACAACATGACAACAGACAAACCAAACTACAGTCTTTTAAAAAATTTACGTTCAATATCATATAAAATAAAGTTCATACATTTCTGGTTCAAATTTCTACAAAATGCAAATTGTAAACAAAATAAATTTGTGGAGGGAAGAAAGTGAAAATTTGAATGCAACTGCAGCGTCACTAGCTGTGAACAAATATCGATAAAGCTAAGTTAGCAAACTAATCATTTTTGTGCAGGCGTAATTATCATATGTGCGGAGTCATTGAAAATAAACATGTTAATAAAATTGCGAAAAATATTCTTGAAAATGCGTTTTTACTAAGCAGTATATGAATGTGTATGTAAATAGGGCACATCACCAGCTGATCAATTAGACAATGCGCAAAATAAAATAATACGACTTATTTTCATCGCTGCTGATTCACGATACATCGATATCGATATATTGACAATCGGCGCTTTATTCACGACAAGAACGTATCGATGCCTTGCCATCAGAATGGCGACAACCCTAAGTTATCGGCAAGGCAAACAATGAATTCACGACGTACGACGACGTCTCGTTCTAGAACGAAAACGCGAAATTGTTATTAAAAAGCGAGCAGGCGTACAAATAACGAGCAAGAACCCGGTCACCACTACTTATGCAAGTGCAAGTGAACGCCGAGTAACAGCAACAAATTGCGCGTGAGATTTAGATAGCTTCCTGAGTAGCGTCACGTAGACGGCAAGCAACTTGCAAATCGATATTCACACTCACACACACAAATACACACCAGTACAAACAGTATGGAAACCACATTAGAAGGCGGCGGCGCTGATGGCGAAAATAACATTGTGCCGCTACCCGCCATGTGTCCGGACACCGACACCGAAAGCACCAGCACCACTCCTGCCCCCGCACTCACCGAACCAGCGGTAAGAAGAGTTTAACGTAATATCTCATAATCTGCCGCCCAATTTTTGCGCCTAATACTTTTCTTCTTATCCATTCCACACACACACACACAGACAATGATAAGCAGCGGCAGCGACGCAGAAGTTGCTGCGGCGTCATCGGTAATGGCAAACAACAACACAAATTTGCACATGGAGAAAAAAGAGGAGACAAGAATATTGGGCACAGAGCACCACAACAGCAACAACAACAACAATAATAATAACGACAATAGCACGAAAACTATACAACAAACAGAGCAGCTGCCAGGGGGTGGAGATGGCAATGCAAATACCACAACTAAAACAACAACAACAGCAGCAGCAACAACAGCGAATAATGTCAAAGTGACGGAAACAGCGCCGACTGCGACGGTAACGAAGGCAGCGGCAGCGGCGTCTGCCGAATCAGACAGCAACAAAACGGGTAAGCAGAGCTGCCAAGTGCATTTATTTTGTTTTTGCTGTCTCCCTTTCTGTTTCTGTTTGTTTTTGTTTTGATGCATGAACTAATTTGCTCTTGTCTCTGGCAGAACGCAATCACAAGAAGAAGAAAAAAGATAAGGAACGTGAACGAGATGAAGATAAGCGACACAACAGCAACAGCAACAAGGATCGTGAGAGCAATAATAGCAAGGGCAGCAGCAGCGGCAGCAACAACAAGTCCAATACAAATCGGCACAGCAGCGACTACAAGCCGAGTTCCAGTTCCTCATCCTCCAGTAGTGCCCGCAACAAGGATAAAAAGCAACACAGAAGCGATCGAGATCGGGAACGTGATCGTGAGCGGGAGCGGGAGAAGGTAAGAGTAATAAAAAATGAGCAGTCAATTATTATTACTGAACAAATAATAATAATAATGTTAATCATCATCAGATACCATCGTCATCATCGAGTTGCTCATCGAATTCGCATTCACATCGACGACGCAGCTCGGACAGCAGTCGCGGCAGCAGCAACAACAGTTCCAGCAAACTGACGCTCATCAAAGAGGAGAAGGATAAGGAGAAGGAATCGATTGTAGAGCAGCCAATCAAAATGGAGGAGAAGGAGTCTGCCACACTAACGGTACTTACTAACAATAAACAACACATCAAGGCGGAAAGTGAGATCAAGAAGGAACCAATCATTGAAATGAAGCCCTTGCTCAATGGAGATGCCATCAAGGCAGTGATAAAAACCCGTGAAGAAGTCACGCGACAATTGAGCTTTAATTCATCGGATGCTGTCAAGGCCAAGGAGAATAACACAAGCAATAACTCGTCATCCGTTTTAATGCCTTCGCCGGCACCAAAGACATCGTCGTCGTTGCCGTCCTCATCCAATCATTCCTCCTCCAGCTGCAGTGCGCGCAAGTCGTCGTCCTCCTCCTCATCCGCTTCATCGAGCAGTCATCACAAGACTTCATCCTCGTCCTCCTCCTCATCATCCTCGTCACGGCACTCGTCATCCTTCTCCTCCCGCGACTGCTCCAAGTGTTATAAACGCTCCAAGATCCGACGCAGCAGCGTTGGCGTCCAGTGCATTCAACATGCGCCCGTCGCAGGTGCCTGGCAGACAGTTCCAAGTCTCCCGCTGCCTTCGGCGGCCAATCGCAAGGCTCCCATTGGTCTTGAAAATCTCAAATACGGACAATACTTTCAAGTGGAGCAGTATCCGAATGGAGGTGCCTCGGTTGTGCATCTCTATCAGCATGAAATCGATGCACTCGCGCCGGATGAAATGGAGCAGCTGGTGGATGAGTTTTTCAGCGTATGCTTTGCCGAAGATGAGCAGGGTTATGCGCATCATGTGATGGGCATTGTGCACGATGCCGCGCGCTATATACCCGATCTCCTGGAGCACATGGCCGAGAACTATTCAACGCTTACCGTCAAGGCGGGCGTCCTTGGTCGCAACTCCGACATTGAGACCTGCACCATGGCCCAGTATAACGAACAGGTGAGTGAGTAATGTGATGGTCATGGAATCATACTTATTACTTTCATTCCCTGCAGGTGGTGCGGAATTATTGCCAGGGAACGTTTCGCTATGGACCATTGCATCAGATCAGTCTGGTGGGCAAAGTGCACGAGGAGGTGGGCGGCTATTTTCCGGATCTGCTTGGTCGCATCGAGCAGAATCCATTTCTCTGCAAGGCAAGTATTTCGATATGAGTTCAAGTTTTATTCTAACCCACTTGTGTTTCAAACAGACAATGCCTTGGGGTGTCAATTCCATACTGCAAACAGATCCACGCCAGTCGAACGATGGACCAATCCTGTGGATACGTGCTGGCGAGCAGCTGGTGCCCACGGCGGAGCTGAACAGCAAGACGCCGCTCAAGCGACAGCGGTAAGTTCAGACTTCTTAATTTCATTATAAAAGTTCTTAATTAACCACTAATCCAACCTCCACTCAGCACTTGAATATTAATATTAATTTGTAACTCTAAAAAATAAAAGCATTTACATTAATAAAAATATTTGTTCTTAGTTTTAATGTTTCGCAGTCTATTAATTTATTATTTTATAAAATAGTATATATATTCTTTCTTTCTTATTCAAAATTGGTTACCGTGAAATCTCTTAGAAATATTAAGAAAATGTCTACTAAGTAATCATGGCTAAATTGTTAACTAATATGCAAGTTTAAGTTCAGAGATTGGCGCAATTATCTTGCGTTCGTTATAAAATATTAGCGCAATTAAGCGAGCTCTACTGTATGTAATCCATCGTATATAAACAGGGGTGGTCAAAAGTATTTACACAACACTTAAAGTTAAATCTACTCGTAATTTGAACTGACTTAATTTTGGTATCAATAAAAAGATCATTTGAATTTCTTGAAAAAAACTGAAAAAAACAATTTTTTAAAATCTCTTCGCTAGTATTATTTATAATTTTTTGAAAACTGCCAAAAATCAACTTTTTCCTAATTGGCTTTTTTGCAGTTTTCAAAAATTATAAAAAATACCAGAGAAGAGATTTTGTAAACTTTTTTCTTATTTTTTTGCAGTTACTATTAGAATTGTTTGAAGAATTTTTTTAATTTTTTTTTTTGAGATCGAGGAAAAAAGTCTGAAGAGTAGACTTTTACAAAAACTCGAAATTTTCAATGGATACTCAATGGGTTAAGGAAACTTTTGTATTATTCAAACGGAATTTAAATTACCTTTCCATTAATACCACTGTTGCCAATTTGTCCTTTTTGCGGACAGATTTGCGGATGATAAGAAAATTTGGAAGAAATAATATAAAAATATGGTACTGTTTTTAAGCATTCTGTTATTTTATTTCTACCTTCTTTCCATTCTTATTCAGAAATAAAATAAAAGTTTGCTAAAAAAAGCAGTACCATAATTTTTATTATTTCTTTAAAATTTGACTATTCAAATTTGTCAATTTTTTAACGGACTAATTTTGGCAACGCTGATTAATACCAAAGTTAACATGAAGTAAGTTCAAATTATGAGTAAATTTAACTTTAAGTGTTGTGTAAATACTTTTGACCACCCCTGTATTTATAATTTTCTCTGAATTCAATTGTCAATAATAATTCATGACCTTACCTTGCAGCACTCGCATTAATGAGCTGCGCAACCTGCAGTATCTGCCACGCCTGTCGGAGGCGCGTGAAACAATGATTGAGGATCGCACCAAGGCGCATGCAGATCATGTGGGACATGGACACGAGCGTATTACCACCGCAGCAGTTGGTAAGTTCTTTGGACAATAGAATAGAATATATTTGATTTTTCATTTACATTCTCACTGCCTCTAAACTAATCTCGTTCTCTTGACCCGCAGGTATTCTTAAGGCTGTGCATTGTGGACAATCCTATAACCAAAATCGCATCACTAAGGATGTGGTCGCCTTCGCCGCTCAGGACTTTAATACGTTGGTGGAAATGCTGCAATTGGATCTGCATGAGCCGCCGATATCGCAGTGTGTGCAGTGGATCGAGGATGCCAAGCTGAATCAGTTGCGCCGCGATGGGATTCGTTATGCGCGCATCCAGCTGTGCGACAATGATATCTACTTTCTGCCGCGCAACATTATTCACCAGTTTCGCACCGTGACGGCTGTAACGAGCATAGGTAGATTTATCCCAATTAACGACTTGAAATCTTATTAATTCCCTTGTCTTTGGCAGCTTGGCACTTGCGGCTGCGTCAGTATTATCCCGGCCAGGAGGTGATTAACGAGAAGAACAATCCCGTGTTGGCCGAGACGCCGCATTACAAAGAGAAGCAAACCATTTTACCCAATCCCATTGGTCACGACGAGCCGGGCAAGAAGACGCCTTCAAAGCGCACGCACGATGGCAAGGCGAAGCGTAAACCTATTGATCTGGAGGGCAAGGAGCGTCGTTCCAGCGAAAGCAGCCAGGAGGATCATTCGCCGGCAAGTTCGTCGCCCACACAGCAAACCAAAAGCAACAATTGCACCAACACCAACACTACCAACAGCAGCAGCAGCAGCAGTTGCAGCAACAACACGCCTAAAAAGAAACCAAACAAGGAGGAATCCAAGATAGACATGCGCAAAATGGTTTTGGATCACACGTATAAACTGAAAGCGGCGTCATCAGTGGAGAAGGACAGAAAGTTGTGCAGCAAGGAGAAGGACAAGTCCAGTCGTGATAAAGATAAGGATAAAGAGAAAGATAAAGACAAAGATAATGATAAGGAGAAGGAGAAGGATAAGGAAAAGGAGCGCAGCAAAAAGGAACATAAATCGGATGGGACAACACCACAAGCATCGCCTGCTAAGATGCCACGCCTAGCTAATGAAGCTAACACTAACGCTAATGCTTCTCCTGCCTCAACTGCAAGTGCCGCAGCTGCCACCACCGTTACAACGCCACTGCCCGCCATGTTGCCGGCATTGCCGCTGCTGCCTCCAGTGCCTCTAGTGCCTCAAACACCCTTCATGCATCGGGAAGCGTACGTTAACAGTTTGAATCAAAAGGAGCCCGAAATCAAAATACAACTTAAAATGGTATCCGATGAGCCGAGCAAAGTGGAAGTGACACCAGCATCACCAGCACCACCAGCATCACCAGCACCACCAGCACCATCCTCGCCAGCAGCGTTAATTGTGCCCGATCCAGTTGAAGATGTGGGCAATGAATTGATTGTGGAGAGCACGCCCCAATTGGTTGTGGACCACGAGGAGGAGGTAGTCGAGCTTTGCGAAGAGGTTATACCATTGGATATACCGCCGCCAGCTCCAACTCCGCAACCAACGCCAATTCCAATGCCAACCACAACAATGCCTGTGGTGCGTCTCACGCAGCCACCATTGCCAACACCAACAACTGTGCCGCAAGTTGTTAAGGTTGTGCTGCCAGCTTCATCCTTGACGCCGTTGGTGGGTCGCCTCCAAGCTGTGGTGTTGACGCCTCCATTGCCGCCAATGCCATTGCCACCACCGCCGCCGCCGCCACCACCACCAGTGGCAACAGGAGCAACAGCAACAGTTGTTGCCACAGCTACCACTGTCAACAGAAGCGTCAGCCTTCAGAAGACAACAACAACAACAACTACAAGCAACAGCACCACCTACAAAACGTTCAATTTGCCCTCGCACAAGATCATTCTAGCCGGCAGCAGAGCTGCAGCCAAAACGACGTCCGTAACACCAGTCGATCTGCTTGGTTCGATCATGGCCAGCATGGACAATAAGCCCAGTATAACAACAAGCTCAAGCAGCGCATCCTCATCCTCATCCTCAACTGTCTCAGCGTCAGCCTCAGTCAGCAACAACAACAACAGCAGCAGCAACAACAGCAACAGCTCAACAACAAACACTTCGCTGTCATCCTTGGCCAACTCCAATAACAGCTATTTTGAGTGTGTAGCAGCTGCAGCACAGAGGCTCCTCTATTAACATTACTAATTAATGCAGCTACAACAACAAGTTGTTGCTAATTGTTTTCTGTAAATTTCTATGTTTCGGCAACTTGAGAGCAACTTGGAAATGCGTCTAACGCAACAAGTTGGCCCAAAAATCGTTTATTGTATATATAGCAAAGGGGAAATAAGTATATAAAAACAGACACACACACACGCACACACACTTAAACACACACACCTATATACATATATTATATTTGATAACTGTAGAAAATTAAGCTCAAAAATGCTAAACACTTTTTAGACATGTAGATTTTTAATTTATTATCGCAGGCACTTTAAGATACACAGATAACAGACAAACTTTGAGATACTTTAATAATATATATATACATATATGCATGTATTTGTATATTGTTCTTATATTGTGCGCGCACATTGGCTGAGTATTTTTTTATAACAATGTCAACAAACAAAGTGCAAAGGCGCCCAGTAATAATGGTTCTGAATTCTGTTTTCTTTTTCTTTGTGTTTTTCCTAATGACATTTTTTGAAGTGTATTGAGTGTGTATTAAAGAGCACACACACATATGTATCGATAATTATATATATACACACATATATATATACAACACACATATAATTGTAGTTTTTAAAGCCAATGCACGTTGAAGAAACAATAAAGATTCGGATCGTACAAAAATCAAATATATTAACGTATTTCTTTTGAAGAATATATAAAAACAATTTGTTTACAAGCTACACATAATACAATAAGCAGTAATTATTTAATAATTTTATTTAAACTACGCTTTAAAAGCTTCAGAGTCCCAACCCAAGAGTAGCTGTAATGGAATGCCAAAGGAATACATTCAAAGTAAGCATCTAGAGCTTGGCGCGCAACTCCTCAATGCGTCCCTGCGCGGAGCGTTGCAGGTCCATCAGCTTCATGGCGAATCCCATGTTGCCCTGGATCTTGATCTTGCCCTGGAAGAAGGCCTTTCTGTGGCGGCAGCTTGCCCGTCAGCAGCTCAAACACATCGTCATCGCTAATTATGAAGGTAACATCACATTTTTCTGTAAATGGAAAAGAGAAACATCTTAGGGCCATACCAAATAATAAAACTGTTTGTTACTTACGTGTTCCATTGAAGATCACCTTGCCCTTGCCTGTCTTGGCGTCAATCACCCAGAAACCAGTCTGTCCTTGGGGTCCATTGTTCACCTTGAAGCCGTAGACAGCGCGCACCTTTTCGATCAAATTGTCCTTGTCCTCCTGCATGGCCTGCTCGAGCAGCTTCAGCAGCGGCGACACCTTGAAGCCCTCCTCGCTCGTCGCCAGCTTGGCAGCCGCAGTCAAATTGTGCCGGATGTTGCTTGCAGCCGGGAAGCCCAGACGATAGAGACCCACGACAACGGCGCCACCCAGTCCCAGATTGTGCTGCAGAGCCAGCTGCACATTGGGCACCTGACGCTTCTCGGCCAGGCCACGCAGCTGCCAACAGAGCTCGGCGCACTGAGCCAACCCTGTGGCTCCCAGGGGATGACCCTTGGAGATCAGACCGCCACTGGGATTGATCACGAACTTGCCGCCATACGTGTTGTCGCCCGCGTCGATGAACTCGCCAGCCTTGCCCTCGCCGCACAGACCCAGCGCCTCGTAGGTGACCAGCTCGTTGGCCGAGAAGCAATCGTGCAGCTCCACCACCTGCACGTCCTGGGGCTTGAAGCCACTCTTGGCGAACAGGCGCTGGGAAGCCAGGCGAGTCATGTCGTAGCCGGCGATCTTCATCAGACTCTTGTCGGCGAACGTCGACTCCGGATCACTGGCCATCTCCATGCCCACGATCTCCACGGCCTGCTTTTCCAGTCCATGACGACGCACGAACTGCTCCGAGGCCAGAATGGCAGCTCCAGAGCCATCGGAGGTGGGGCAGCACTGCAGTTTGGTCAGCACTCCCTCGACCACCTGCGGCGACTTCATAATCTGCTCCAGAGTGTATTCATCGCGGAACTGCGAGTACCTAATCGGCATAGTGAGATAAGATAAGAACATGCCAAATATAAAGATTTATTACACCCTCCTCGATAATTCTACTGCACTTACGGATTATTGACGGAGTGCTTGTGGTTCTTCCAGGCAATCTTTCCAAAGTGCTCGGGCTTTGTGCCGTATTTCTTCATGTGCTCCTTGCCGGCATTGCCAAAGATCTGGGCTGCCATCGGTCCTGCTCCGATTTCTGTCAGGTTGCCCATTTCAGTGATGTGACGCTCCATGGGATTGGCGCGGTCAAAGTACTGTAGAGTAAAGGATTAAAGATCAGTCTCCGTGTGGGGAAGGTCAAAGTGTCCGCCGTACCTTCGCTGCCAGGGATCCGCGCTCCATCTTCTCAAAGCCGAGGGCCAGGACACAGTCTGCGCTGCCCGACTCGATGATCTGCTTGCCTAGATACAAGGCACTGGAGCCCGTGGAGCAGTTGTTGTTGACATTGTAGACGGGAATGCCCGTCATGCCCACCTCGTAGACGGCGCGTTGTCCACTGGTGGAGTCACCGTATACGTATCCAACCACAGCCTGTTGCACGTCCGTGTACTGCAGCTTGGCGTCCTGCAGAGCCTTGGTGACCGCCTCCTTGGCGAAGTCCGGATAGCAAACATCGTTGCGGCGACCTGGTTTCTCGAACTTGAGAAAAACGGAATCGCATTAGCTCTAATTTATATTCCTATTTATAGCGAGAGCAGTTTAATCGGTCCACTTAAGATTACGCTTATAACTCGAGATTTCGATTGCTCGGCAACAACAACACATAAAATTCTGTTTCTGTTTTGACCGAAGTGCACTGCAGTTCAAAGTCCGATTGCGATAATTGCTATTTACGGTGGGGGGAGTATAAAGACAAGTTTTTTCTTGCAGCCTCCTAGAGACTTCTTCGGACTTCTCTTTGTTGCCATTCCCGTTTAATGTATGTTTGTACGTATGCATGTACATGTATGTATGTGCGTTGTTTATATTTATATTTACCTTGGTCATGCCGACACCAACAACATAGACTCGGGTCTTGGTCATTATGATTCTATATTTTGTTCAGAATTAGCAGAGAAAAGTGCAACCGTTGCGACTAGGCTTTAATCAATTACTAAACTGTTAGCTTTTAAGACTGGCGAAACAAATAATAGATAACAGAGTTGTCGTTCAATTAAATCGATTCGTTCACTGAAAGTTCAAGTGAACATGAATTGGAAATGAACAGCTCAACTTGTTGAGTGCTGTGTGAGCGCAACCGTTGAGCTGTTTAATTGCAAAGGAATAAAGTGTGTTTTAAATGATTTCTTGTGTTCTACGAGCGGATCTTTATGTATCGTTTAAGAAATTAATAAATTTATTATTTAAGCAAATATTTAAGCAAATAAAACAATAACAAGAGTTATATACAAATAAATGCTGCTTTAAAATTGAATATGTTAATGAGAGAAAGTAACGGAAACAATGCAAGATCAGTGATGCCAATTTGGCCTTTTTTCTGATAGATTTGTCTGGTTTTTAACTGCATCAGCCGGGAATCTCTAACATCTTCTATCCGAAAATCTGGCTTTTTTGTACACCATAATTAACCTCTTAAAATGGGAGAGTGTTGAAAAGTTTAGTCTATTTTACTCTATTTTTTTTTTATTTTTAGTTTTTTTTTAGCTATTTTCCCTGAATTTTTTGGCCGTTTTGTCTTTTTTATCCGGAAAATATTTGGCATCACTGAATACAAGATAAAAAAAAGAAATAATAAAACAATTTGCATGAACTGGTTGATGAGCGCAACAGGTGAATAAAATAACAATTGAGATGAACTGGCTCATGAACGCAACAGGTGATCTCGTCGGCAGTTGTATATAAGCTAAACACTTGCCTAGTGAACGCCGGGAACAACAGACGCAATACAAACAAAATGACCAAGACAAGAGTTTACGTTATCGGTGTCGGCATGACCAAGGTACAAATTGTGAAGTTGAACTTTGAGTTCGCCTTTTACAGTCTTTTCTTTTGTAGTTCGAGAAACCTGGTCGCCGCGCTGACGTTTGCTATCCCGACTTTGCCAAGGAGGCGGTCACCAAGGCTCTGCAGGATGCCAACATCAAGTACCAGGAGGTGCAACAGGCTGTGGTCGGCTACGTCTACGGTGACTCCACCAGTGGCCAACGCGCCGTCTACGAAGTGGGCATGACGGGCATTCCCGTCTACAATGTGAACAACAACTGCTCCACGGGCTCCAGTGCCCTGTATCTGGGCAAGCAGATCATCGAGTCGGGCAGTGCGGACTGTGTCCTGGCCCTCGGCTTTGAGAAGATGGAGCGCGGATCCCTGGCAGCGAAGGTAAGTCCAAACACTTTGACCTTCCCCACACAGAGATTGAACTTTAACCCTGTTATTCTGATAGTACTTTGACCGTGCCAATCCCATGGAGCGTCACATCACTGAAATGGGAGAACTGACTGAAATCGGAGCAGGACCAATGGCTGCCCAAATCTTTGGCAACGCCGGCAAGGAGCACATGAAGAAGTACGGCACAAAGCCCGAGCACTTTGGAAAGATTGCCTGGAAGAACCACAAGCACTCCGTCAATAATCCGTGAGTATTCCGTAAATCAAGTCGAAAGTTCATTCGTGGTAGACGAGCTTATCTAATCGCTTATCACTTATCTTGGGGGCCATCCTCTCCCTGAACATTGGCCATTCACTGTATCTGTGCTGCACTTTACTTGCCCTTATCAATATCTGTCGCTCTTCCACAGTTACTCGCAGTTCCGCGATGAATACACTCTGGAGCAGATTATGAAGTCGCCGCAGGTGGTCGAGGGAGTGCTGACCAAGCTGCAGTGCTGCCCCACCTCCGATGGCTCTGGAGCTGCCATTCTGGCTTCCGAGCAGTTCGTGCGCCGCCATGGACTGGAGAAGCAGGCCGTGGAGATCGTGGGCATGGAGATGGCCAGTGATCCGGAGTCGACGTTCGCCGACAAGAGTCTGATGAAGATCGCCGGCTACGACATGACTCGCCTGGCTTCCCAGCGCCTGTTCGCCAAGAGTGGCTTCAAGCCACAGGATGTGCAGGTGGTGGAGCTGCACGATTGCTTCTCGGCCAACGAGCTGGTCACCTACGAGGCGCTGGGTCTGTGCGGCGAGGGCAAGGCTGGCGAGTTCATCGACGCGGGCGACAACACGTATGGCGGCAAGTTCGTGATCAATCCCAGTGGCGGTCTGATCTCCAAGGGTCATCCCCTGGGAGCCACAGGGTTGGCTCAGTGCGCCGAGCTCTGTTGGCAGCTGCGTGGCCTGGCCGAGAAGCGTCAGGTGCCCAATGTGCAGCTGGCTCTGCAGCACAATCTGGGACTGGGTGGCGCCGTTGTCGTGGGTCTCTATCGTCTGGGATTCCCTGGTGCTAACAAAGCCAAGTTGTAAACTGTATTTTGTTTGATTTTGTAAATATATATATTATCGTTGTCTTTTAAATACCAATTCCAACAATTTGTCAACTAATTTCGCTTGGACTTCCGCTTGGGATTTGGTTGTTGACGCCTGGAGCGACAGCAGAGTCGCCAGAGTCCAACGAAGCTGCCAAGAATTAAGAGCAGGGCGGAAGATACGAATAGATAGACATCCAAGGAGTGGTAGACGAAGCGACTCAGATGCACGGCGCTGGACTGCAGCAGGGGGGCGCCTCGGGTCTCCGCCACATGCTCCACCCACCAGACGGCGGTGTCCAGTGGCTGCTGCGGCCGGTCGTTGTAGGCGGTGGCAATCCTCATGGCATTCAACTTGTACTTTGCCTCCAATGCCTTGGACAATGCCTCGAAAGCTGACTGCTCGTTCAGGCTGGCAAAGTCCAATTTGACGGCCATGCCGCGTTGGACAAGGGAGGCGACATTCAGGAACTGATCGCCGTACATGGGCATCCCGACGAGGGGAATTCCACTGGAGACCGCCTCCGTCAGGCCCAGCAAGCCGCCGTGTGTGAAAAAGACGCGCACATTGGGATGGGCCAGAATATCGCGTTGTGGCAGCCACTTCATGATGTGCACATTGTCCGGTTGATTGGGCAACGTCTCGTTCTCCCACTTCCAGATGATCTGTTGCTTCAGACGCGCCAGGGCATGCAGCAATCCATCCCGCTTGGCGCTGCTCAGGGAAGTGGTCTTCAGCTGGGATCCCCAGCTAATGAGGATGACGCCGTGCTCGGCATTGTCCAGCAGCTGCTGCAGTGCAGCATCGAGAGGCTTGGCTTCCACAATATGCACGCCGCCCACTTCGATGACACTGGGGGGCAGGGGCTTGGGTCCGCTCAGGGAAAAGTGCTGATTGATCAATATCAGCGAGGTGTCCTTCACCAGTTCCGAGGTGGACGGTATGCCTGGTCCGAATCTCTGACGCAGCAGCTCATCGCCAGCGGGCACAGACAATAATCTGCAAAAAGGACAAGTGGGAAAGGTTATAGTCGAGCTCCTAACTTTAAAATACCCCTTATTTATTTAAATAAATTTCAAATATTTTTTATTGCATGCTTTTAGGCACTTACATAGCTTGAAACTTAAATCAGCCATTACCACCTTTCTATTTGTACGATCTTGTTACGATTTAGAACAGCGTTGGGCACCCTATTAGAGTCTACCTAAGTTGGGAGCAGCCGCTGCTCCCGGAGCCACTGCGTGCCCACCGCTGATTTAAAAGGATGATAGACGGACAGACGGACGGACAGACGGATAGATGGACATGGCTGTATCGACTCGGCTTTCTTCTCCCTGTAACATACATTGCAACGAATACAATATCCCCTTTTACTTATTTTTTAAATAACGGGTAAAATTACGATATTCTGAAATTGGAATCCTCGCCAGAGTTGCTCCTTACTTGTAGAGCCAGTTGAGCGAGTGTGTGGTCACCCAGTTGCCAAGTCGTGCTCCAAAGGACATTTGCTGCGATTGGCCCAGAAACAGGGCTGACATATAGGAGGGTATCAAGGGAGCGCCCACTCTCTCATAGTGCCAGGGCATCAAGGCGGAGCTGCAAAGCGCCACAACGGGCGCCTTCAGTTTGTAGGCCACGCCCATCAGGCAATCCGTATTAAAGTGCTCCATTAGAATCACATCATAGTAGCCCGGAGGTTTCCTTAAGATCAGGTCAAGTGCCTCCGAATTAAGTGCATCTCTACAGGCATCCTTGCCATACATATAGAGATAAGCGAAGTCCACGTAGGGAAGCAGAAATGACAGACGATTTTGCTCAAACATCTGTGGAAACAAGATTTAGTTACACTCAAGGTCGAAATTATAGATACACTTAGCAACAGCTGAAAATATTTTGAAACCAACTGAGAATGATCGCGTAAATCTGACAGGATAAAGCTTTTTGAAGCCAAGATGAACAAAATTAATTTTTTAAAAACTACGTTTGGAATGTGAAATTATAAATGAATTTTGAAACTTTAGCGAATATTTGCAAAAGTAAAATTTTAAGTATTTCAAACAAAAAAATCGCCAAAATCGAAACTATTTTATAGAATCAACTGACGATAACCAAATACTTTTCGAAGATTTAGTTTATAGATGTGCTTATTATATAAGCCATAAAATTCACCGAATTTTTAGAAGTTATTGAAAATTTGCTTGTTTTTGCTGAATTTATGTATTCTTTAAGGCTTTAACCAACTTAATCAATGAAAACAAGTTTTTATTATCTATTATAATAGATTGGCAAGATCACTTCAAGTTGAATTCACAATATTTTCAAAAAACAATACAAATGATGTTAGGGAACTTTTATGAAAAAAAGTTCTTAATCTCCGACAAAAATACTCACATCAAAGTCAAGTGTTATGCTGAAGTCGACACCAGGTAGAAGGTAATCCGTGTAGCCAGGCGGTGGCTGGGCATCCGGAAAGGTACTGACGACATCGACGGCATGGCCCGATTCAGCCAGCCGCCTCATGATCGGATGGAAGAACTGAAAGTGACTTTTGGCCGGATGCGGAAAGAGTCCCAGAATCTTCAGGCCCTGACCAAATCCGAAGATCGAAAACACCAAAAGCAAGTTCCAGATACAATTTCGTCGCATTTTAACGTATTATTTAATAATTCTTAAGAATATTTTGTTAACGTATGTAATCCCTATGGGGGAAATTGATTTATATATAGGAGCACAGCTATAATTAACCCCTTGATAATTTTTGAACTCTTTGAAATTGTTTGTAAATAGACAAGACCAATGTGTAAGGGGCGAGAATCAGCCAAGAACTGAATTATGAGAATGAAAGACAGAAAAGAAATAATTACAAGTTCAACGACAGGGACAGAGAAACCCGAAAATTGTGCACGGTAAGTATTGTAAATGAATACATATAATAAAATAAATAAACAAACAAGATAGAAAAGCTACTTTTGATCGGGGTGACGAAGATGAAATACTCTTTGTATTATATCTTTAATATCTATAAAAAATATTGGGATATACTACATGGAAAGACGATTGTGTTTGTTAAATTAATGTAATGTTATGAAATTACTTCGAGATACACAAATAAAAAGTATATTTTTCTTTCCCATAGCTTCTTTACTTAACATTTCTTTCGGTAGGGTATAACAAGTGTAGACATGGGAATAAGCAAAAAAAACATTGGCCATTGTATTCTCAACTCATATTTCGGTTTGTTACGCTGTATATAATAAATTTATATGATTATGAGATTATGGTCTACTTATCGAGATAGACAATACTGTTGAGCTACACTGTAACGAACTAAATAAATAAAGAAAGATAAAAATATATACAGACATATGATATAAATAGAAATTTAATTCGTTTGGAAAACATTTCAAAAAATAAAAAAAAATTCATAATAGAAAAGTTACATTATTTGTATAAACTCTCGAGAAACATATCTATCAACTCTTTTAAGCAGTAACTCTTATAAGTTTTAATGATAAAAGTTATGAAAAAAGAGTTATTTCCCAATTTTTATAAAAAAGTTTAATACAAATTTAGAAGAGTTTAAGATAATTTTAAAAATATAAATGGGAAATACAGATTTATCCTGTTCTTGAATAGTCCTTCCAAAAGTAGCGTATGTGCAATTTTTTCAATGATTTTTGATTGTTTTCCAACTCATAACTCTTATTTGCAATCCCTGCTTTTAAGTAGTAATATATGTTCTCTTTATTTTCGGGGCTACACTAGAAGGACGTACAAATATAAAATATCACATAAACTAGAAGGCGAAGATTAATCCAGACTTAATCGTGCTTGTTTTTCTGCACTGGTCGCTTGCCACGGCAGCGTTGGATGAGGGCCACCCAGCTGGCAATCACAATGCCCAGAACAGAGCCAATCACCAGGTAAACGTCAAGTGAGTAATAGACGAAGCGAGACATCTCCACGGCGCTGGGCTTGATCAGGGGATCCCCATGGGTGTAGGCGACATGCTCCACCCACCAGATGGCCGTGAGCAGCGTCTGCTGTGGCCTGTGGTGGAATGAATGTGACACGGCTTTGGCGGCCTCGGCATGTCTGCAAAAAGGCAGAAGAGGGATTAGGATATACATCACCAAGAGATCGAAAGAGAGAGAGAGAGAGAGAGTAACTCACTTGGCGTCCATGGCACGCTTCAGAGATCGCAGCACACTATTCTCGCTAATGTCCTCGTAGTTGAGGAGCACGCCCATGCCGCGTTGCACCAAGGCGGCGGCATTGAGGAACTGATCGCCGTACATGGGCGTGACAACGACGGGGACACCGCAATACGACGCCTCCGAGCTGCCCATGAGCCCGGCGTGCGTCATAAACACCTTCACATTGGGATGACAGAGAATATCGCGTTGGGGCAGCCACTTCATGATGTGCATGTTGGACGGCATGTTGGGCAGCGTGTCGTTCTCCCACTTCCAGATGACCTGCTGCTTCAGTCGCGCCACGGCGCGCACAATTCCATCCCGCTTGGCAGCGGACAGCGAATTGGCCCGTATCATGGAGCCCCAGCTGATGAGGATGACGCCATCCTCGGCGCTGTCCAGCAGCCTTTGCAGCTCGGCACTCAGCGGCTTCGCCTTCTGAATGTGCAGGCCGCCCAGCTCGATGACATTGGGGGGCAGGGGCTTGGCGCCGCTCAGCGAGTAGTGCTGATTCACCAGGAACACGGACGTATTCTTGGCCAGCTCACCCACCGAGGGCATATCGTGACCAAACTTGTATTGCACCAGGGCATCTGCAGTGGGAATGGAATACCACCTAGAGAAGGAATCTAATTCTATCAGAGATTCAAGATCATTTATAGTGCCACCTACTTGTACATAAAGTTGAGTGCGTGGAAACTAAACCAATTGGCCAGACGACCGCCCAAGTCCATGTCCTGCGACTGACCCATAAAGAGAGCCGGAACATGCGAGGGGATAATCGGAGCGCCCATTCGCTCATAATGCCAGGGCATCATCGCACAGCTGCTCAGGGCCACGACGGGCGCCTGCAGATGATGTGCCACGCCCATCATGCAGTCCGTGTTGAACTGCTCCATGACAATGACGTCGTAGTAGCCCGCCTTCCGCTTCAGAATCGTTTGCAGCGCCTCCGAGCGCAGCGTCAAGTTGCAAGACTGCTTGCCCCATTCGTACAGCAGAAAGAACTCCACGAAGTGATTGTAGAACGAGCGTTTCTCAAAGAACTGCAAAGATATTCACTCGGTTTAATTCGATTGATATTGAGATTAAGATTAAGAGTTATGAGTCGGAATAAAATCAAGTACTAAAAAAATGACAGGGACATTGAAAAAATTGCACATACGATATTTTTGGAATGACTATCCAAGAACAGGATTAAGTTTTAGTTCCAATTTCTATTTTTAAAATTAATTTCAACTCTAATTTTCAATTTATATAATAAAAATTATATATAAGAGTTATTTTTCAATTACATTTTCCAATTCAAAAGACATTTACAGACAATTTTTATTTTTTTACTCTTAAAATATAAATTGAGGAATAATTCTTATTTTCAATTTTTAAAATAAAAATTGAAAAATAATTTTTGCTTTCAAATTTTATAGTAAAAATTAAAATAAAGCTTTTATTTTCATTTGCTGAAAAAAAAGTTAAAAAATAATTATTATTTTTAACTTTCACTATAAAAATGGAAAAATAACTTTTATTTTTAGTTTTTATAATAAAAATAACTTTCATTCTATAATTTTATAATAAAATTGAAATCTAATTATTATTTTATAACTTTTTTATTTAGATCGAAAAGAAAGAGTTTTCTTTTAATTTTTTTGATAAAAATCAACAAATAACTTTAATTTAAATTTAAAAATTATAATTGTTACGGTCCCTGATTAAAACTGAATCAAGTTCACTTTCACGTCAATTAAGTTCATTATTAAGTTTGTTACGTTTGCTTTGATTCATTGTTCGTTCATTGAGACAATGAAATGCTGTGAAACTGAAAGTGAAAGTCAATTTCATGCGTTATGCGCCTTGAGGCAATCCTTGAGCAACGTTAGTGGTATTCCTGCAGTAAACTTGTTTTAACAAGTTCATAAAAACACAATTAACTATGTTTATCTTGGACCCAGCAAAGATTTGTAACGCTTTCAGTGTAAAAAGCACTGCTTGCAAGTCACACACAAAGCAGTGCAAGCAGTGCGTGCTGCAAGCAGCGTTCGAATTACGTTAAATTTGAAGTTGTCAAAGCAAGAAGTTCACTTTTATAGCTCACCTTGAGGTCCACACTATTTGTAAGCTTGTCCATGCCCGAGAGCGGAAAATCCTTGTAGCGTATGGGCGGATTCTTGGTGGGAAAATGGCTCAGCACACTGACATCGTGGCCCGCCTCGGCCAGAGTTGTCATGATGGGTTGAAAGAAGTGGAAGTGACTGACGCCGGGATGCGGAAACAAGCCCAAGATTTTCAACGGACGACCTGCATCCACTTGGCCGAGGATGCATAGCGTCAACGTCAGCGTCAGCAGAATCAGCGTACGCGGCATATTTGAAAGTCACAGTGTCGAAGAATTCTTTTGGTATGTAAAATAAAATTAAATTTAGAAAAATCGAAAATAAAACACTTGTTGCATTGATTACTTGCAATAATTTGACCTTGGCTGCAGTTTGCAGTTCTTTTGCGCATGACACAGGCACAAAATTATGTAAATATTTAAATAGTTTTGCGAAAACACACAATAAACTTACAAACAACAACAGCTGATTCGACACGTCGCTAATTAAAGCGAGATCTGAACGCTCACTTGATTGAGCAATACGTATCTCCTAAGGCGAAGCTCAATTAAATGCGTACTCCAGACTGAGGATGCGGAGACACCGACATGTGATTTGCTTGACTAACGCTGAGCGACTGACAAAACGGCGAACGCAGGTCGCTGCTTATTGCATTTTGCGGCCCGTCACACACAAAGCAGCGCTGCTGCAGCGCTCAGGGAGAAAGAAAATTTGACAGTATGTGTGGGACGATCAACGGCTACTTTGCTTTCTACACTCTTTCACTCTCAGTCAATTATGAGCACTGCTACTCTCTTTTACTCTCAGAAACGCAGGTATTCGGCAATCAGCGACGCCTACTGCACAGCGACTGCACTCATCGTGCACATTTTCGGTCATTACTGCCGAAAGACTTCTCTTTTGCTCTTTTTCTTTTCAGCTGCAGCAACGTTTGAGAGAGAGTGTGCCTTTCTATAGGCACTGACCGGCAAATTTGTTGGTTTCTTCTCTCTATTACGTAGCTAAAGGCACGCGGTGTGCATGTTCTCCCTAAACTTTGCAAAGTCATCGATCGCACTTTGCTGATATGTACATATGACTATGCATGTATTGGTGCCATTAAAAAACACGTCGGCAGTTTTTTTGTTTTGGGTGCTTCGCCCTTCATAAACAACAACCGGTTGCGTTGCACGAGACTCATAAGCAATCACAGGCAATCACCAGGTTGTCGTCTTATCGCCAAAACTTTTACAGATGCACACCTGAATCGTAATGCCATTTGTTATCAGTTTTTGCCACTGATAAATTCTGTAGACTGTACTAGTTGAATGTTAAATTGCACTCTTACATAAGTCACTTTAGTATACGGTAAAATGCTTAGAGTACATCTGTATCTTTACTATAAAACAATAATCACACAAAAAATGGCTAGTAATCATTACTTATTCTTATGATGACATAAATAAACATTATTAAACGGTTAACAGGTATTGGCTAAATCACGAGTATATCACGAGTAAATATGAATATGATCAATATAATTAGCATTTTTAGATTATAGGCAACTGTAAATTATTTTACAGCCTATTAAGTCAGATCTAGGGGATCCCATTTAAGTTTGCTCATTAGAGTGCATCGATTTTTTTCACAGAAAATTGTAGCCTATATTCGAAATCTACGGTCAATTCTAAAAGCTTTATAAAAAATGTAATTAAATATTTTGTAAATTTTCTGTTAATAAAACTTCAGGCTAAAGGAAAAAAATTTCTTGGGTCAAAAAAAAACTTTAAGTCTGACTAATTTTGTGGGATAGAAACGAATATCAAAGTCGTCCTTCCAAGGATGAAAATTATGTTTAAAAACATTTGGTCCTTTGGTTCTGCGGAATTTTAAAAGTCCAGGTCCTAGCAAGAGTATTGACATCAAGCTTGTCAGGATCGGACCATAAACACCCAAGATATAAAATTTCAAAATAATATTTGTTTTTCGGGACCATACAAATCGATGCAATCTCATGCTCAAATATTCTCGATCGATTTACAAAGAAATGTCCGAAATCGCTTGGATTTGATATTTAGGATCATGTAATTGGAAATCACTGAACTATAGCTTAAAATTCTTCTTTTATAAAATTCTAATGCAAACAAAGAATTTTCCAAAATGAAATTGATAGGCAACAGATGTTATTTCGACTCAGAAAAGCTGAAACATAAACAGAAGCATTATTATCAATAAATAAATAAATAAATATGTATACATGTGTGTTATTTATTGTCTTTTCGTTTTTGGTGTCGATCGGGTGCTAAATGTGACCCAAGCCCATTTGAAGAACTTTGATAGCTGCCAGAGAATGACGAGGCACAATAATGCGATGCCTAGGCAGAACACGTAAATGTCGAATGAGTTGTAAACAAACCAATTGATATGCCTGGCTGTGCTCTGGGATAGGGGAGCTCCACTTGTTGCGATCACATGTTCAATCCACCAGATCGCCAGATCGAGAGGTGCTTGGGGACGTTCCCGGAATGCGATGGTCGAGCGTTTCATTTCAGTTGCAAAACTGTAAAGATTATAAACTTAACACTTTAATATATTTTATTTAGAGCAACCTACCCTTCGTTCAAGATGATGTCCAGCGCCTGGCTAAGATGCGGCTCATCAAAGTCCTTGAAGCTAACAATGACTCCAAAACGACGTTGTTCCACGGCGCCAGCATTCAGGAACTGATCTCCATAGAAGGGTGTCACCAGCATTGGAACTCCGCAATAAACAGCTTCCGTAGTGCCCAACAGGCCGCCGTGCGAGACAAATGCCTTGACCTTGGGATGACACAACAGATCCCGCTGTGGCAACCATTCGTAGGAGTAAAGGTTCTTGGGTTTCCCCTCTCCGCTCCTCTGATTTGTCATGCGCATCACGAACGTGTAGCCGGGCAGTTTGGAGATGGCGTCATAAAGTGCCCGCAACTTGACGATGGGCAAAGTGCTGGGATTGACCATGGAGCCCCAGCTGATGTAGATGACGCCTTGGCTGGATGCTTGGCAAATACGTTCCAAGTGCTGTTAATTAAAATTTAGATTAAAATTTTAATTATTATAGGAACATTTTGATTTTTAAATAAGATGAGTTGTAGATTTATCACAAGTAAAAAACCAGAACTCTTTGAAGTTTAACAAAATAGAGAATTTGAAAACAATTAATTTAAGTTTAAAAAATCTTATATTTAGAGTCGAGTTCTTAGACAAATATTATGCATAGTCGGGTCTGTTCCGAATTCCGAAAGCGAGTCGATTTGCCAAAAAACGAGTAGATTGCTGTTCCGAATTCCGGAAATCGACAAAATTTGTCGTTTTCAAAACGTTTGCTGTAGAGTCACCGGATTTAAAAGTAAATGTCATTTAAAACTTTATAATAAATACCTAAAATTAAAAGCTGAAAATTATAATAATGTTGAGCATTTTTAGAATCAATTAACATCACTATTTTAAGTTTAAACAGTTGAAGTATTTTTTAAAAGAATTTTTTTAAAAGCCCCTATAAAATATTTTATAAAAAACAAAACCGAGCTGTTCTGAATTCCCCTTTTAATTAAATAATTAAATTAAATTAAATTAAATAACAAAAATTTGAGCCACGAATTTTTAGTTTAAGTTACCTTCTATCTGCTATATTTAACCTGAAATACTTAAAATGAATTTTCGAAACGTTTTCCAAAACCTAGCTCGAAAAGTAAAAACAAGCTCATTTCGATCGGAATTGGGAACTAGTAAAAATAGTAGAACGTTCGTTTTCGTTTCGTTTCTACTTTTTGAAAACGTTCGAAAGTCGAATGAAATTAAAAAATTGTTGCACAAGTTTTCAAACAATTTCTTAAATTATTATTTTAATTGCTCCTTCTGTTCCTCCCTCTGTTCCTGCGTCTTAAATGTCTTACTTTATTAAGTTGACTCAAATTAATCACCTGTTGCACTTACCTGGGGCAGTGGCTTGCCCGTTCCCAACTGCAGTCCGCCCACCTCCACAACGTTGGGGGCATAGGGACGGGTGCCGGTCAGCGAGTGGTGCTGATTGATAAGCATCAGACTCGTGTTCTTGACGATCTCGTTGATCGGTGGAAGACCGAAGCCGAAGCGTTGACTTATCAGCGCGTCTGTTGCGGGTTGTGTAATGAAACTGAGAGTAGGAGATAAGAGAAAGTTGACATGGAACAGCTGAGAAGAGTCATCTACCTACTTATAAAGCGCATTGACAATGTGAAAATGCAGAAAGTTGTTGAGACGCGCCACAAAGTCCATTTGATCCGTGTAGGGCAAGAAATTCATGGGCATTATGGGGTTAATAAACGGCGTGCCCATGCGCTTGTAATGCCACGGCATGATGGCACAACTGCTCAGGGCCACAACGGGGGCATCCAGGAGATGTGCCACAGCGGCCATGCAATCGTTCGAGAAATGCTCCAGGATGATCAGGTCATAGCGGAGTGGGGAACTGAGGAGCTGGGCGATCAGCGGGGAGTTCAGTGCCACCTGGCAGGAGCGCAGACCCCAATCGTGCAGCATGAAGAACGTGGGCACCTTGAAGGGCAACTGCCCCAGCAGCGAGGACTCTTTCTCAAACTCCTGTGGCAGGAAGTGTGTGAATTGCAAGTGGCATGTGGAAAGTTGCAATTTGACTCACCTGTAGATCGACAATGTCCGTTAGCAGTGGCATGCCTTCAAATACGTAATCCGTGTAGTTTACTTTCGGCTCTTTGAGTGGAAAGTAACTGTACATGCTGATGTTGTGACCCCGTTCCGCCAGGGTCAAGAACATGGGCCGAAAGAAGTCAAAGTGACTCTTGCCGGGATGCGCAAATAGGCCGAGTATCTGAGCCGACTCACTGCCAGCCAGCAACAGACTCAAAAACAGCGCCGTTAACTTCATGTTACTTGCCATTTTCATGGCACACCTCAAGATACAGATACTTTTGTATCTGCAAAGTGCTTAAATGCAAATTGCTAGCTTTTAGCCAAGATCGCGAACGGCATTTAACCCGCAACTTTGTAACGCTATTGTTGTGGCTGCAACGGCCAGTTGCAACAAGTGTGGCGCTGTTTAATTATAGCTGCCACTCGAAGCTGGTTCAAATGGCATTTAGATACTTTTCCGAGTGGATTTTATAAGATGAAAAACCTTGAGTTTGAGCACAATCCCTTAGCTAGCACTTGACTCAGAACAAAGACAATCAATAATTAAATGGAAAAAAAATATATATATGTAGTATATATATATATAAAGTCGTGTCTAGCTCCGATATTTGCAACTTGTCTATTGAACGCTTCCAGCCAGACTGAACTTTACTTGTTGACAATAAACTGAAATCCGACTCAAAGTTAAAACAATTGAAAAATAAGTAACTCAGTTTTCAGACTCGGACTCGGACTTGGTGTCGACTCCACTGCACTGCAGACTTTAGGCCCTGTGGCAACTGAGGAGGGGGAGGGGGCAGCTGCACTTGCCACAAGCCCAATCAAGTGTGTGTGTGTGTGGCAACGTCAACTTCGATTACATTCGACTCTCCGCTGAATCAATCATTGTAATTTATATGCAAATTGCAAATGTAATGAAATTTACAGTAATTACAAAGCCTCTCTCTCTCTCTCTCTCACTCTCTTCCCACTCAACACAATACAATACTATAGTTTGTAAAATATTAATGAATTTCGAGACCGCAAATATAAATGCTCGTAACAATTGCAAATGCAATTACTAGTCAAACTTCTGTATTTGTTAATTGATGATTAAAATAAATAAATTGTGTGTAAATTAATTTAGATTATTTAATCGTATTTTAATTGAGCATTTCATTAATAGAAGTTGATACGATTTATTTAACTTTAAGCAAAAGTTATATTGTAATACATTGCAATACAAATATTGTAATAAATTTTTAAATTTTATTTACTAAAAATATTCTCAAAAAACTCCCATACACCTTCTCAAATAATTTAGAAAACAGCGCCCAAAAAAGTGCCATAAATATATTTTTTAATTTTCATTTGCTGTCAAACGCACCTTTTCCATAGCATGCTTCTAGGCTGTCATTAGAAAGAGCAAGTCTTATTAGAAACACTGCTCCAACTGCAAACTCGTATTTCTTTCAACAGAGAGAGAAAATTGGAGAGTGAGAACATTTCAAGGAGTGACAAAAGTTCTGGCAGAGCTGCAAATTTGGCTTATTAAAATTCACTTGGCTGATAATGGGTCGAATAATAGCCATAATTTTTGAGATACTTGCAGTAATTTCAAAATGTTGCACAGTGTGTATAAATATCTTTGTGAGTGCGCCGGCGGGGCAAGTCGTTAAAATTAAGGAAATCATTTAATTAGGAAAAATTTTCACGTTCCGCTCAATTAGCTGAAGCAAGTGAGCAAGTAACTTGACTGAGATTTTTGAGAACTTTGACTGGGAAAACTGGACGCTGCTGCCCGATGTTGATGACGATGACGATGTCAACAGCTGCGGGAGTCGCTTGATGTCTGACAAAAGGGGGGTGTGTGTGAGGTAGAGGGAGGAAAACGGCAGGAAGTGTTGTGTTTTAATATTTGCGACACGTCATTAAATGCGCCTTAATTGTGAAAATTTTCACAAGCGAAAAGTGAAATGCCAAAAGCAGCACAATTTACGACACATTATCAAATCAAGTGTGGAAAAACTTTTGGGAAAGCAACACACACACAGATTCGAGCATCAACAGCTGGCTGAGAACTGAATACCTTTAAGTGAGTTTGTTCCTGAAAATCGATAAGCATCCGAAATTGAAAATGTATCAATTTATTTTAACGTCTTTGGCTTGCGCTTTTCTATTATGGTATTTGCTCGATTTTCCCATTTTCCATTTGCCCGATAAACGGCAATAAAATGGAATTTTAAATGATAGAAATCGCATTGAAAAAGTCACGAGATAAGTGAGAAAAAAAGGGTTTAAAACTCAGCGCGTGTCCCGTGTCCGTGTCCGTTTCCTGTGAAAAGTGGGCGGGGCTCTGAGCAGAATTTTCCAGCCATTTACATTTAATAGAAGCGCATGAAATGATAAGCGTGCGAGTATGTGTGAAATTTATAACAAATCAATAAGATGACAATAGGTGCAAACTTTATCAGGGGGTGGGAGAGGGGATCAGGAGAGTGCAGGGGGTGGGGAGTTAAGGTAGCTGCGGACGACGTTCTATTGTGTAAAATATATATACCTCTGGGAGGGCAGGGGAGAGAGTTCCCATATATAATGTAGAAAGAGTTCAATAGAGGGGGAGGGGTCTTCAAATGAAAGTTTTCGATAAACAATTTTTCGCACGGAAGTGCAATTTGAACTGAATGCTTCGTTTCCATGTCCTGAAAATGCGGAAATTATACAGAGAAAGTTTCTAATACATTTGTTACCGCCAATCAATCGCTTTGTCGAAGGTGTTCCTGAGATATGGCCCTAAGGAAGGAGTTGATTTGGTTGCCTATCAGTCTCTGGTAAGTGCTTCGACTGGCAGGTGAAAAACTTTTTCGTCAGATAGACATATTGCTATCACAAAGAAAGATCCGGTAGATTTTACAAGGAGGTTTGGTTAGTTCCATTAGTTGGTCTTCCAGTTAAATATTTCGTGCCTCTAAAGTTTGCTTGCAATTTTACATTTTCTAAAAAATTGTTGTATGCATCAGGCCAACTTTGCAATCTAAATGAAATGCAAATAAAACAAATAAATAAATTAAAACTTAAATGTCTAAGTTTTTGTTGAGAAATTTAATAAATCTAAAGACTCATTGAATTAGATATAATAAATTTTTAAACTTTCGATATTTTAAAGAATTTGTGGAACAATAAAAATGTCTTAGTTCTTATTTAACATACTTTTGGGCTTGTGATTAAATAAATTTTGAAATCGACATAGCGCAAAAAATTCTTTTAAATATTGCATCTAAAAGTATGCAGCATTTTTATAAGTAAAGCTCAAAATATACACATTTAATACAAGCCTAAACTAAAAAAAAAAATATTTATAATAAATACTTATTTAAAACTTAATTTAAACTACAAGCTTAAACTAAAAAAAAAATTTTATAATAAATACTTATTAAAAACTTAATTATCTATTATAAATTTAGCAAGAAAATACCTCATGCTATTTATTTATTAATTAAGAATTCCTGGCATATCTGAGTTGTATGTTAGAACAACACACAAATTGATGGCATGAGGCATGTGGCAGCATTCATTTGTGGCAGCTATTCTCAGTTAGCTACTGCCACATTCCCACTGCAGGTGTCTTTAATTGACAGCCCGAAACTATTTATGGCCACGTCACGTGATCTATAAACGCCTCACTCCCCTGCACAGCTTATTCCCCTCTCCCCCCTCCGCCCCACAAAGCAAATGTTGCTTTGATTTAGTTGTAAGCTGCTTTTGACTTTGGGACATTTGGAGAGTTCAGGGAGCAGCAAGGTGTTTTATCGTCCTGCTATATCGATTAATAAACAAACTTTGAAGTAACCATCACATGTGTAAGAGTATGTGTGTGTGTGTGTATCTGTGTGTTGTAGCTGTTCTAGCTATTTCCGTGACAGTAATCAATTTATTTTTGGCAGTGCGCCGATTGCGTTTCCGTTCCTTGGAGTCCTGCCGAAGAAGCATTGGAAGAACCTGTGCCCCGGATCAACTTTTTGGCTGAAGCTCCCTTTCTCTCTGTCTCTGTTACGTTTCGTTTGGTTTTGGCGTTGCGATTTCCGCCAAAATGTCGATAAATCATGCCATGGGCCAGCTTAAATTGTAGTTCAGACTCGCAGACAGCGACAAGAATGGAAATTGTAGTGGAATGGAGGGGAAGAAGTAAAACTTTGGGGACAGATCCTTTCAGGATGTTGGCGTGATAGATAAGCCTGACAGAGAATGGGTTATTCTTCGCTGTGTCTGCTTAATCAATCTTCTTTTTTGGCAATTAATTAATTTCTGGCCCAAAAGTCGACGGCACGTGACCAACGAAATGAAGTGAAATCTCTTTAAAATTTTCTCATCGAGACTTTTTTGGCCAGCTAATAAAATGTGTTGTCCATTTTGGGAGCCGGTTGGATGGGGTCAAGTGCTGCTGGAATTGATGTTTCGTTTATGATTTATCGTCAATTTTGAGCACGGCCCAGTCATCGTATCAGTTCTCCCTCTTGGCCGATATGTACAATATATAATGGCCAGCATATTGCACAGCAGCCATGCAAAAACCAAAAACTAAATTGGGGTTGGGTTGGAATTGTTTCATCGTCGTCGTCATGCTGTCATAATCATCACAAGACAGCATTCATCCATCGCCCGTTTTTCGCTCTGTCTTTTTCCCTCTCACTTGCTCTTTATACAAATTCCCACTCCTGCTATCCTGATGTAATAACCATGTTTTCAGCTTGTAATGCGGCAGGGCAACAACAACAACAACAGAGCAACAGAGTCCATAGCTATTACGACATTGCGGGGGTTAAAGTCAAGTCCCGGCTATAACAGGGGGCGACCAGGCCAAGAGGGTCGCTGAGGTTGGAGGGTGCGAAGGGTGTGCTACTTGTGCGAGTTGTGAATTGTTTTTGATGTTAAATGTGTGATAATTTAATGACTGTCGACGCCTGACGCATCACAGGACTTCGCCTCGTTTTCAGTCTCAATCTGTGCCCTTAAATTGAGGAAGAACATAAGCAATCTTCACTTGAGCTGAGCGTTTAATTTAGTGGAATAATAAAAACGTTTTTTCGGGCATAAAATTCTCTGCGGCTGTAGATGATTTGTGCACTTTGGCAACGATGTAACAGATTGTCTTTTAATGGTTTCTCTCTTTGTTTCATAATTGTTTGGGGTGGTTTTTATACTTACATATCAATCCAAAATTGATTACGATTAGCCTGTGGGAATTCTAAACTGATTTATTAGATTTAACAACTGTGTTTGCTTCAAAGTATGCAAATTGATTAACTCGAATCAATAAACATACGGGAAATACAAGTATCTTTTTGTAGATTCCCATATCTAGTTTTCTTTCCTCTTACTCATCACATATTTATTTAATACAATTGGTGTTGTTTCTAAGCGAAACAACTTTTATTTTTTTACTTTAGTTTATTCATTAACTTGTCAAACAATCGTTATGAACGTTTAGAACCAGTTCGAATTTCTCAATTCGAAATTAATTTGCATACTTGACCTGAGCTTTTATTTCCATACCAATATTTTCTGCAAATGATTTCAATAATTTTCTTTAATGCGTTGATTAAGTTTCAGACTGGATGCCATTAAAATGTGGATTAGACAACTAACTAGTTTGTTAGTTAGCTGAAGAAGGAAGTAAAAAAGGGCGATGGAAATCTTTTTTAAATATATAATAGTTATAATAAATTGCGATGCATTTTTAGACTGACTTTTGACATTAGTAATATCGAAGTATTTATAGTATTGGTGATATAAATCCAAACTGTGAATTGAGTTTAATATCGAAATGTAAAAATCGACAAAAAGTGAATGAATTAAATGAATGATCAAGATGTCGAAATAATTATAATACCGATATATTGAGTTTTCTATTTATTGTATTTTCAAAATATAGACGTACTTTTAAGTAACAGATTTCCAAGCAGAGTGTTATTTTGATCACGGTTTTAAATAATTTTTTCTTCGAAAACTCAAAATTTTACGTCTCAAGTTTTAACATTTAATTAATTAATTAATTTATTTTTGTATAATATTATCGTTTACTGACAAATTTTTGAAATCACAAAAATCGACTGATATAAATTTATGTCAAAATAAATTATTTTAAACAATAATGTCCATAATTACACAATTAGTCTCAAAGTATTTAATGAAGATATTTTGGACTATAGTAAGTAATAAGCTTGGACAACAAACTGTTGCTCTGTATTTATTAATTATGCACTTTTTTTAAATGTTCAAAAATCAAATCGACATTTCTTCCAAAAGTTTCTGATACCTTAGCAATAGATACAGTGTGCCACTAATGTCTTCATACAGCGTAAATTTGTCAAATTTGCGTATAATAAAGATGTTTTGATGCGGGTTTCTTATATTAATCTTTTGTTCACATAAATTCCGTTCTAATGATACAAAAATTTCTTTAACTCATTAAGTACCCACCAAAAATATTGAATTTTAAAAAAGTATATTTTTCAACTTTTTTCCTCGATTTTTTACAAAAAATATTTTGATGCAAAGAAATTCTTCAATCAATTCTAAGAGTGACTGGAAAAAAATAAATTTTCAAAAATCTTTTTGCTAATATTTCTTAAAATTTTTTGAAAACATCAAAACATCTTTATTATACGCAAATTTTAAAATTTATGCTGTATGAAGACATTAGTGGCACACTGTATGTCTATTGGTTTGTAACTGCTCCATTTATTTAGATCAACAGAATATATCCATTGCCGTTTTATAGCCAAACGAAGCCATGGCTTATGTTATAGGCTTCTTTTCTATGAGCTTAAGTGAAACTCCCCTCAAAACTAATCAAGATTTATGCAAATCCAAGTTAACATTTGTTTTGTTTTGGTCTTTTTTTTTTTTTGATTTCGCGTATAATGTGAAAATATGGCGCATATGGAAAAAAACTGAATTTCAAATGTGCGAAATGTGCAAACACCAAACACACACAGAGAGAGAGAGAGAGAGACACCCAAACACACACACACTCACACACATAGACCGCCGTGATTTGCATATGATGACAAAGTGCTCGCAGACAGCCGCAAACAATGAAAAATGCTTTCAGCCGGCGGCTTTGCGGAACGGATGCTAATAATTTAATTTGCCAAAATGAAAAAAAGATTTTTCGCAATCCGGAAAATGTTGCAAATGTGACACGTGACTGCGATTTATGTGTTAAAACAGGCGTCAACAATTAGTTTGAAATATTTGAAATATATATGTGTATTTATTGCAATCAAAATGCGTGAAACATTATTATGATTATTTTCATCATCTCATCTCATTCTCATTCCTAGCAGAAGTGCAGGGAATTGAACTGCTCCCGATTGTTAGCGACCATGTTGTTGTATTTGTAGGCCGCTGAATTGGAGCCGCTGCCGGATCCCGATCCCGAGTTTACGGTGAGTCTGTTGCTCCGCAGGAAACTGTCGACGGGACTGCTGGACACGGCGTATTTGCCGGCAACCAGATCCATGCTCCTCATGGGGCTCAGGTGCTTGGCTGGTATGGCCTTGCTGACGGTACGATTCTGATGGACCATTTTTATAGAGTTGTGTTGTTGCAGTTACAGTGGGTACAAGAAGGGGGCGGACAAATTCAGGGCACGCTGGTTAGAAGTGTGAGCACGGAGAATTCCAGAAGGTTACCGCAGTTGCTGGTGCGTGAACCCTTTTTAGAGGACAGATGCTTGGAAAGGCTGCAAAAAAGAGGAGAATTTAGTAAAAATGTTTAGAGAATATTTAGTGTTAACTCACCTAATATTATTTAGAAGCTTCGCTTTGGTATCTGGTGTCTTCATTGACACATTTGCTTTTTCACTTTGCTGGAAATAGTTGGATGTATGGTTTTGACCACGTTTGCTGCTGACTTGGTTGTGTGCTGAAAACGGCAGCAGCGAAACGCTTTTATACTCGAGTCTCGCCAACCGATTCGATCTTTGGTCTAGTTGGAATCGTCAGCATCATGCGGCCGGAGCGTGTTTGCTGGCGGCGAAACCAGTTGGGGCCAGACTTGTGTATGCAAATCTCATCGCATTGTTATGAAAACATTCAAAAACACTCTTATCAGACTGGATTGCTATGCGTCAATGCTGGCCGAAAACCGAAAACCGAAAAAACACAGTACGACGTCATTGCTATCGAGAAATGCCAAACGATTAACAATTTGTGGCTCAATAAATTTACTGGGAGTTCCCTTTGGAAAGAATGTTTTCGAAAGTCAAAACAAATTACTTGAAATTTATAGTCATCAAAAAAATAATTTTTGGAAGTGTACAGAGGTGTTTACATTTCCAAAACAGATACATTTTTATATTTCCTTTCAAATTACAGTTTTCGCCTATTTATGTAAGGACATAATCTTTTCAATATTTTCAAATTTCTTTGACTACGTCAAGTTTTGACTCCTGATAAGTTGAAAAGGCATTGTTGCTGGAAATATTTTCAACTTCTGGAACATTTTGAAATTTCTTTAGGGACATTGCTGCTCAAATGTTTCCAGCTGAATGAGTTGCTCCTGCTTTATCTCACTATATATAGGAACTTTTTAAGTCATTTATTTTTGGAACAATCACAAAGGAACTTTCGGGAATCGCACATATTGTGTGGCTTACGTTTTTCAATAAATTATCCAAATGTCTGGCTGCATTTGCATATTGCACATACACTTATTTTTGAAGATTACCTGTTTGTTAGATGTTAGGTTGTTGTTAAGGCGAGTCTCAGCTGAAAGTCAAGTGCAGGCATTGACATTTAGGATCCAGACGTTCAAAGTACAAATCCACATTATTAAAGTCAATAACCTAAATTGAACTAAATTTTTTAAAAAATAAGTATATTATCGATTATCGATCGATAAAATACAGAAAAATGTTGGAAATTTTTATAATTCTGTAAATGTGTTACAAAATTTCAAAAAAAAAAAAATCATAGGGTATTTAAATTTTAAATGATTAAGTCAAACCTGAAGAGTTTGTTCTATAACAGCGGTGGGCACGATATCTAAATTCGGGAGCACTACAACAACAATCACCCTATTAGAGTCTACCTAAATTGGGAGCAACCGCTGCTCCCGGAGCCATTGCGTGCCCACCGCTGTTCTATAATAGCGCAGCATTTAAGAACTTTGTATGTTATTTTCCTATAAACTATACCTTTTTATGTCAAGAATTGAAAAAACCTTCCGAGTTAGATAAATTGTATATAGTGTATCATTCACAACAGTATTGGAAATCTTAAGCTTGTATTTCTTAAGGATAACCAAAACACATATTCTGTGCCATCTTTAGAGCTAGGGATGAGTTGATATGCTAGCTATATAATCATAATTTGTCGATTTGAAGGTGGGATCGGTCGGTGTACAGCTATATAACTGACAATAACAGATTAAATTACTACTTAAAAACCATCAACAGGCTTTCAAGCTGATCTGTTGTGAATAAACATTGGCTGATGCAATGTCGCGGGCAGTTTTCATCATCAGACAGGCTCAGTACGAGTATTCGAAATATATTTATATAAATACATATTCATAACATTCGTGCGATGGCCACACGACCGACACAATGCACAATGCAACAATGTTACATTTAAATCAATTAAATAATATAAAATAAAAGAAATTACATCTATATAGAATTCATCAAAGTAATACTGATGGATGTAGTACCCCTCTAGAGCCGGCCGGCCGGTAGAGACAAAAAAGTTGACGGCGCTATTCAGACTTACGTGAGTCTCAGCAGGTTCAGACGGTGCTCACTCAGCTGGTGGTACGGGTATATACTTATATATGTATATAGATTTGCATATTAACCAGTTGGGAACTCTAATTTGCATTGGCGTCGTCAACGACGTCGTTGAACGAGTTTTTGTCAACGTCTGAGACTCAGTCTGGGGCTCTGAGTCTGAGGCCGATGTCGGAGCTGGGACTTTCTTGGTTTGCTCATGCTTTCAGCAGCTGTTGGCTTAGAATTGTGACGCAGTATGTGAGACTCTGCAGTTGTATTTATCTTTATATATATTTGCATTTAGGCCCGTTGAGGTATTTAAAGCAGTTGCAGTTGTCGTTAGAGGCTCAGTAGAAAGTCGAGTACTGAAGCGAGCGCTACCTTTAGACGGAGGTGCACGTATCGGGGATTCCTTCGAATTATCATTTACTTCGTTTCTCAAATGTGCAACTTGCAATATTTTTGTGTCAATGCAAAGGAATAGCAAACCAAAAGTTAAACAATTAAGGTAAGTCGCTTCTTTTTAGATTTATCGATAGCTTCGATTAATTCATTTGATCGCCTTGCAGATTGGGCAAAAGTCTGTCATCCAGCAAAGGATCACGAACGGGCAACTCGGCCAACAATAAGGAATTAAAAGTTCTAACACTTCTCCAAACCGTGCCGTGAACTTTCAAGTCTGCCTACTCAGCAAACATCAACTGCGCAAATTCAGTCTAATTGGAAATTGGAAATTGGAATTACAAAATTGGATCAAGAAAATCATAGAAATTGTTTTGAGTCAACCTACAAAGAGCAAGGAACAAAAGCCATCAAAATGGTCTACACGGAGCGCACCGACAAGTATCTGACGACCAGCAAGGATAACGCCACTAAGAACAAGGCGCCCTCGTCCTCGACCTCGTCGTCGTCATCGTCCTCGAAGACTTCGTCGAGTCACAGCTCGGATAAATGGAAGTACAACAATATGGTCAAGGATGATCGCGATAAGTTCAACAGGCTGCACTTCTGTTAAATTGAAGCCCCTTCAGTACTGGGCAGGACGGGGAGGAGTACGGCATCCTTGGGCAATCAATAATGCCTGCAACGTGATTGAGACTTAAGTTCTCTTGTTATTTCTGGGTTCTATGGGTTAATTATAGCTTAGTCGTAAATTTGTTATTATTGTGATAATTGGTAGAATATCTGAAATTCAAAATTTGTTTGTAAAATTTAAAGAGATGCGCAAAAACAGCAAAACTAAATTTCTTAAGTCGTAGTTTAAAAATTGAGGTTATGGTGAATGAGATGAAAACAATTTACAGATATTACGAATTCGATTTCGGGTAAGTTTGTTGACTGTATTGAAATTTTTTTGTTTTTCCCCGTTAAGTGACCTTAAGTAGAGGTTTTTGAGACGAAATATGAAGTTATGTTTACATTTTGAGGCGAAAAGTGAGGTTAGGTTGAGATATTGAAAAAAAGTGTGGTTAACTTGAGTAAAATGGTGAATAGTAAGGTTAGCTTGGGATTTGGGACAATTAGGAGTGGCCAATCGAGTTTGAATTGCAACGGTCAGGCTAGTTTAAGTTTTCATTGGTAAAGTTAAGATTTTGAGACGAAATATGAAGTTATGTTTACTTTTTGAGGCGGAAAGTGAGTTAAGGTTGTAATATTTTAAAACAAAAAGCGTGGTTAACTTGAATAGAAAGGTGAGAAGTGAGGTTAGCTTGAGGTTTTGAGACAAATAGAAGTGGCCAATCGAATTTAAGTTGCAATGGTCAGGTTAGTTCAAGTTTTCATGTTAAAAGATAAGGTATTGAGATGAAATATGAAGTTATGTTTACTTTTTGGGGCGAAAATTGAGGTTAGGCTCAGATATTGAAAAAAAAGTGTGGTTAACTAGAATAAAATGGTAAAGAGTGAGGTTAGCTTGAGATTTTAAGAAAAAAAGAAGTGGCCAATTTGAGTTTAGTCTAAGTTTTCATGGGAAAAGTGAGCTTAGACCTAACCTAACCTAACAGAACTATGAATCATGTTTCCACTTCCATCGCTCATAAACCTTATCCAATGACCTTGCTACTTGACTTCCATTGGTGTCCATTACACATTTGCATGAACTGTGGCTATTACCGTGATTAGCTTATGCCTCAGTCCATCCCCTGCTCCCCTCTCTCTATCTCTGCCCCGATAGACGGAACTTTGGGTAAAGTGCACTTAATACACATTAGCTACGCTTATTTGACAGACCCGGCCAAAGGACTCGACGTGCCGCGCTGCAATATTGATGATGTCTGCCCGTCTTTAGAAACACCCCAACTTAACACAATTCAATCCTCCTCCAACTCCATTTCTATACTCATCACCCTCAGCGATTGCTGGCTGCGTGTGGCACGTGTCCTGTGGGAAGGGGAAGGGACAGGGAGCTGGAGCTGTGGGTGGGAACAAGTGTATCTCTAGCAGCTCAGGCAATACCGCAGGACGACGTCCGGGTTCCGTTACGGGCTACATGGTCGACAGCATTTACGCATCGGATGGATTAGAAGTGCGAATTTTTACAATTTTTCAATTGTATTGTTTGCCAATGGGCAGATATGTATGAGTATTAGGTATATGGTCAGGAAGGAGTGAGCTGCGGTCGTCCTTTTGACACACGACTGCACAGGGCACAAAGCACGTGGCGTTGGCTATTAGAAACGATTTCCTTGACGGCGCTAATAGAATTTTTCTATAGACATCTAAACTTTATATATATTTATTTTTTTTCAAAATATTTCTGGGTCTTCCGGGAAGCTGTCACTGTGCGACACTTGACGTGTCCTCCGTCTAATTGAAGCGCTTTAGTTTGATTCTCCTTTATTTTTTGCTACTGATTTCTCTACAAAGTTTATATAGCAACGTTGTAATTACTTTGTTTTGAAGCGCCGGGCGGTCGCTTCTTAATCCCGCCCGTACAGGACAGGATACGGTCTCGGTGTTGGCATCTTCGTCACATTGCAATTAAAAGCGCACAGCAGGTGGCATCGAGGACCTTTGAACTTTCGGCTATAAAATGTGAATGTGTCACTTGCAAGGATTCCACAAACGGGCCTGATTTCTGACTCTAACGCAGGAAAAGCAAAGCAATTATCACGTCATTATCATGGAAAACCCGCAAAATTTATAAATAGAATATATAGAGATTTTATATTTATATTTTTGGCTGGAGTTTGGTCAAGCAACTTCCTGGAAGGCATTACATTTTCATAGTCCTTGTTTCATTATCTGCCATGGCTTCTGGGCTTCCGTTGACAGACAACCCTTATTGTTGCTGAGGTCGTTGGGCGCCGGTGGCACTGCGATAACATCTTCCGACACAACATGTCACATGCCACATGCCACGTGGTGGAAAATTATGAATAATTTCCGTAGCAAAAATCGCAGCTTGCAATGAAAAAGTGACATGGCCATGCCCACCGTCCATAGAACATAGACTGAGAGACTCAGATACAGACCTTGTCTCGTGCCTGAAGTGTGGGGCGTGCCGTCAGATACAACTTCCGACATCCGACAGATGTTTCTCGGTGTGTGCGGGAATGCAAAAGCGGCCCTCCATCCCTTTTCCCTTCTCCCTTCTCTGGGTTCAGGTTGTGTGTCTCTGAATCTGAGTTTTACCTTTTGCTTGGGAGTTACGCCCGGTTGCAAAACAATTGACGGCAAATTTCTCGTCGCGGATGTCTCCGCCAGCAGCTTGTAAATTGTATTCGAATTGTGAGTTGTGAATTGTGAATGTGAATCTGAATGTACTCGAACATCATGTACGGGCGTTGACATTTGCCAGAAAGGTGTTTGGCGGGTTGTTCTCGTTGTCGTTGTTGTTGTGCGTGTCACATGGCAATTTGGTGGCAAGGTGTGACGCCAGTTGCCACACATCAAACAGACATAATCCACATTTGATTTGCCCCCGTTTCTTAAATTGTTGTCTGCAATGTGCAAAATTGTTAGATATTTCATAGATTCATTCAAACTTCAACAATTGAATGCGGCAAAGTGATCAATGTATTTGTCACGTGATCTACGCAAAAGGTGCAAATTTTAATGCTTTAATGAGTAGGAGTTAAAGAGCATGAAAATTATGAAAAGGAATATACATGAAGTTTAATAAACATAATTAAGACGTAGAATAAATTTCGATGCAATGATATTTTATAATGACGATAACAATCAAAATCGTTTAAATAATGACAAAGTTAGGAGACTTTGTAGTTTTTGGAATAATGTCAAACTATACAAAAATTAAAAATTCTTAAATACTTTTAAGTTTCAAAATAAACAATGCTTTTATTCGGAATAAAATATAAGTTAAACAATTATTAAAAAAAAAATGATTATTGAAAATGAAACTTTCTGAAAAAATTATAACTTCGCAATTGAAAAAAATATTGATGTATAAATAATTTAAAGATCAAATCATTTTTAAAAAAACCCTGGTTTCTTGATTCGGACAAGTTTTGGTGAAGTTACGAAAATGCGAAGTTTTTAATAAAGAGGTATGAAAAAAATAGAAAATTTTCTAAAAAAAATTTATTTCTCAGATAAAAAAATTTTAGATGCAGAATGAATATAAAATTCAAAAAATAATTTGATAATAATAATTTTACTAGCTATGCAACTTCAGGTAAGTACAAAAATATTAATTGAATATATTCCAAACATGATGATCTTATGAATATGACAATTATTCATATCTCCAGGTAATCCCATTGACGTTAAACATTACTGAATCTCGTATCATGTGACATATCATATCAAATCATTTCCTTTCCTATCGATGTGGCCTTATGACATTTCTGGTTTTGTGGATTAAACTTATGCAAATGCAATACAATTTACAAAATTTGCCAAACATGCGGCCAAACAAAGGGCGGCAATTACATAAAAATCTCAATTCAATTGAGATCTGAGCATTGAGTCGCGGCTGCCAATAAAATTGAAAATCAACCACCGTTAAATATAAATACAAAAACAATTTTTGAGCGGCCATTTCTCCTCATGCTGATCGACAGCTGTCATGAATGACAATTGGATTGTCGAGCAATGAAATCTGCCCCCGTGGTCCCGGGTCGAACCCCCGGAAACATGGCCAGCTACTGTCACGATGCCCGGCCCGTCCTGTTCTGAATCTGGATCTGGGCAAACATCAAAATCATCTAAAATATGCAATCAAAATATGAGACGCAATGAGACCACAGCATTTGTATTTATAGAGATTTTTGTAATATGGTCTGGGTCATCAAAATCTAAACAACGACAGCGAATACAACGCCGAAGTTGATATGGAAATTGAAACAATAGCAATAGCTCTACTCTGGACTGGAGTGCTTCATTGCAAGAGTGGAGGACTCTTGAGTAAAACGCAGAAACGTGGTTGCGTTTTTGTGGGTTGCTTTTCGAAGAGTGGGAATTTACAAGCGAGGCTAAGCAAGTGTGCTACAGTTATTTAAATGGAGCATATCAGAAAGAGAGACATTGAAAATATAAACATTAGGAATATACATAAATATATTTCTGTGCATTTTAAGAATATGTCTTTTAAGCTCAAATTCTTCAAATAGGAATCCTAGCAGTCGTTGTAGTATTAATTATTGAATATTTAGTAAATATTATTTACAGGATGGTTATTCTTAAATTTTATTGAAATATCACAGTTCAGGGACCGTAACAATTATTATTTTTAATATTTAATTATTAAATACAAGTTATTTGTTGATTTTTATCAAACAAATTTAAAAAAAAACTCTTATTTTTCGATCTAAAAAAAAAATTATAAAATAATAAAGTTTACATTTTTATTTAAAAATTATAACTCTTATTTTCAATTTTGAGCAATTGAAAATAAACACCTTCCGGGTTAAAAGGCATTTGCGTTCAATTTTTATTTTTCAACTTTTATAATAAAATGAAAGAATGATTCTTATTTTCATTTTTTAGAATAAAAAATTAAAAATAACTTTCATTTTCAAGTTTTTTAATAAAAATTTAAGAAAACTTTTTATTTTCAATTGCTAAAATTAAAATTGAAGAAATTATTTTTATTTTTAATTTTTATTGTAAAAACTGAGAAGTAACTTTTATTTGTAATTTTTATTATAAAAATTAAAAAATTACTTTTATTCCATAATAAATAAATAAGGAAAATAAAAGTTTATTTGGTTACTCATAACTCTTATTTGCGGTTCCTGTCACATTTAAATCAATTGAAACTAAACTTCCTAAGTAGCGCATTCCTGCAGTCAATGTAGCCTAAACTTTTTACTGATTCATCACATTTCGAATCGCAGTGCTTATATTTTTGTACAGAAAAACCTTTAAATGCAATTATGGAATATAAAACGCCAATGATATGCCCAAAGTGTCTTTTGTTGTGGCTTAAATACACATACTCACACACTCACACACACACTCACACACAGACTGAGTGCTTATGAACAGGGCGGTTACTTTTGGTGGCAGCGCGCCAAAAAGCTGCACGAAGCTTCCATTTGTTGCACATACGCAGCTATCGGGTGGTTTCAACATATACAAATGTACATACATATATGTATGAAAGAGGAGTATATAGATGGAATGTCCTTATGTAAGTACCCTATGTATAGGACATATGGAGGATATACGTTTCACAATCGCATCATTTTGAGCAATTAAGTGTGTGTATTATCCCTGTAACACGGCCACTGTCAAAGGGCCTTGAAACACACACACATCAAAACAGACGCTGTGCCTCAGCCCCTTGCCACAATGCGTTCCGCATAGGTCCTGCCACCGGAAGTACATTGAATATGAGTACATCTATATGTGTGTGTGTGTCTGAGTGTGTGTATGCTTTTATGTGCAAATTGTGCATTTATGTCGACAATGCCCGCAACGATGACGATGACGACTCAACTTGACGCGTTGTGAGGCATACACTCAACCTCAGCCAGAGATTCGGATTCAGCTTCCATCTCCGGCCCAACAACAAAGCGTTGCCTCTTCTCGTACGAGACTCTCTGATGGTTGCAGCAGGCAGTGTGGCTCAATCTGAGCGCGAATGTGAAGTGAGAGTGGATGGATGGATCGTCAGCTGGAGTTTTGTTGCTGACTCCTGCTCTACTTTATGGCACTCTTCGTGACACGACACGAAATTAACTAACATCTGCAAAATAAACATCAACGGTGGCCAAAAGTATTTTGGCATCCTTTAAAGTTAGTTCTAGAAAAATTGTGAACTTGCTTCATGCAAAGTTTGGTATCATTGGAAAGGTCTTTTGAATTTTTGCTTGGAAATGAGAAAAAAGTGCCTTTTTCGCCATTTTCAAAAAATTATAAAAAATACTAGCGAAGAGATATTTGAACATTTTTTTAACAGGTACTAATTAAATTGTTTAAAGAAACTTTCTGCATCAAAACATTTTTTTTTAAAAATCGAGTAAAAAAGTTGAAAAATTTGACGTTTACAAAAATTCGAAAATTTCAATGGGTACCTAATGGGTTAAGAAAAGTATTGCATCATTCGAAAGGAATTCAAAAGACCTTTCCAATGATACCAAACTTTACATGAAGCAAGTTCATAATTTGGCTAGAACTAACTTTAAAGGGTGCCAAAATACTTTTGGCCACCGCTGTAGCTTATGTTCTATTAAAGAAATGTATTTAAACCAAGCTAATCAGAAATGAACCATTTGTTTTTTATCGCTTGCTCAAATTTAAAGATATTTTTTAATTTCTTTAAATTTTGCATTTTTTACTTGCTAGGTAGATGTTTAAAAAAGTAAATCCCTACATAAACATTTTACGATTTTGAATTTTTTTAATAATTTGTTAGTTTTCAAAGTTAATAATGCACTTATTTATGCACTGAAATTTTATTTTATTTTTTTTAATATTTTCAAAAAAGTTCTTATTTTAATCTGCAATTTTTTCATAACTTCGATTGATCGTGATTGTGTCACGATTATAATTACTTCGCTTTTGACATTGATTTTTTAATTAATTTGTTTGAGTTTTCAAAGTTAATAAAACACTTTATTATGTACTGAACTTTTTTTTTACCTTAAATTTAACCTTTATTTTAATACTTTTAAAACAGTTCTACTTTTAATTTGCAAGTTAAATTTCTCCATAATTTCGATTGATCGTGATTGGGTCACGATTATAATTACTTCGTATGTCTTCCGCTTTTGACATTGCAAAAGAGTACTGATTTGAACTTGCCTGCGTGCAGTTGCAGTCGCTGTCGCAGTCGCCGTTGACGTCGCCGTTGACGTCACAGTTGACGTCACAGCTGGCGTTGCAGTTGAGGACTCTATTTACCCCTTGTGATAGCTGCCTGTGTCTGTAAGCCCACTTTTACTTTTGCTTTGTCTGGATTCGGAAGGAGGTGCACGGCTGTCAAGTCTATTGATAAATCAGTCACTCCCAAATAGGCAGAAACTCCTACTGGCTTAGAGATGAGGGGTTTCAGGAACATCCAGATGATAAAGGGTAGAATACCTTCGATTTAAAATTAAACTTAATCCCTTCTAATAACAGATTGGAATATTTGAAAAATATATCACTTTATTATTATTTTGACTCTAACTTACTTATTCTAAATTATTTGAGACCTATATATGACTCTGTTTACTTTATTTGGCAAGTTATATAATTTTCCTAATTTTCATTCTGATTCCAAATGATCTTTTTCAATATCTGATAAAACAATTCGGCCAATAAATCCAATTATTGATCGAGTATTTTCATAAGTTTAAAAATTTATTAAATTTAAGATTTAAAGTTTATCTACAAATCCCTTAGGTTCATAGACAAATTATTAAAAGAATTGAGTTACATTCACAAGTTACATTTTTCAGATGGCAAAGAGCTGTCAGATACAAGCTGCCCACAACCACGCCCAGCTGCCCACACCGAAGTGACAGTTAGGCCAATTCAAAATTCAATTTAAATTCTATTGATATTTGATTCACAGCATCAGGGAAACACTTTGCACAATCATATAAACACATTCTACACACACACACACACACACGCAGCGGGGAAGCCCCATTAAGAGCTTGGACTTTTGCTTTGTGGTTGCCAATGGGAAGGCGATGAAAAGGCAAAAGTAAAGAAGCGAATGTAATTACAAAGCACAATTTCGAATGCGATTCGAAGAAAAGTCACAACGAAACGAAAATGTGATAATTGAAACAGGGGCTTCAACCTCGAGACAGAACAGAGTGTGCCATAAGAAAAACAATAAATTATGCACACAGCACATAAAAGACACAACCTGCCGGGTTGGCAACCTGAACAAGCCCAAAGTAAACCCTAACAACAGGCCACAAATCTAAACGGGGAAGGCAACTTACACTAATTGCCCGACGGCCAGACAGACGCTGGCTCCTTCGACAAAGAGTCCTGCGGCAGCAGATTGCTTTTGTTTTCTCAGAGACGTCGTCGTCTCTGAAGCCCCGAAGCCATAGGACACACGAGCACATCCCCCAAAAAAGCAGAGCAATGTCCTACACGTTCCGGCAATCTCATAAATAATGTGAAAATTTCATTAAGACAAATTATTGTCTATCAATATGTTGCCACCAAAAACGTTTCTGGGCTGGTCTCGTTTAAGGACAAGCTGCTCGCTAGTCGTTACTCGCTACTCTTCTTATTTCTTGTAATCAGGTAATATAATGTATTCCTATTAATGATGAGTAGTTTAATTATGATATCAAATTATGCTCTAAGTATTTTGGCCAGGGACCGTAACTGTTCTAAGCTTATTTTCAAATTTATATTTTTAAAAGTTACGAAATAAAATTTATTTTTAATTTTTATTTAAAAAGTCAAAAAGAATCATAAAAATTCAATTTTTAATTAAAAGTTGTGAAATAACCAGGGATCGTAACTCTTATAAGTTTTATGATAAAAGTAATGAAATAAGAGTTATTTCTTGATTTTTATAAAAAAGGTAAAAAAAAACTCTTATTTTCAATTTTTTTGAGTTTTAAGAGTTAAAAATAATTTTAAAACTAAAAATTGGAAATAAAAATGTATCCTGTTCTTGGATAGTCCTTCCAAAAAAGCACATATGCAATTTTTTTAATGCCCCTGTAATTTTTTCATGACTTGATTTTAGTCCGAATCATAACTCTTATTTGCAATCCCTGGAAATAACACTTATTTCTGATTTGTTCAATAAAAATAAATAAAGTTATTTTGAAAATTAAACAATTACATCTTATAAAGTAAAAATAGAAGTTTTTGGCTTATATCGATAGTTTCGACTGAAATTGGAGTTTAGTTGTATACCATTTTACTATAGCATATTTCCTTCCCATTGATTTTCTTTGTGTAAATTAGCATTCATAACTCTTATTTGCAGTCCCTGATTTTGGCTACTCATTACTTGATTACCTAATCCTTTTACTCGCTTCTGATACTCTTTCGGTCTCGCTACTTTTTTCTTGCTAGTCGCTACTCGCTCTCGCTCTTTCTATTTGATCACTCGCTCTCGTTATTGCTACTACTTGTTCTCGCCACTCGCTCTTGCTACTTATCTTACTCGTTGACTCGCATCTTCGCTCTCGTTAATATTCATATTCTTAAATGTTTTATTAATCATTGCCAGCTAATATATTTTCACTACATCATCTGAATATTGCCATTTTAAACTGACGAGTTGTTTCCTCTCGTGAATCTTAACTCGCTCTCATTATTCGTTGCTCATTCGCTGTCTGCTGTCTGGTCAGAGAATTGCCCTTTTACCTGTTGTGCGTATACGTATTTGCGCTTGTGTTGATATAATAATATTTGCGGCTCATAATTGCATAAATTTTTAAATTGAACATTCTGCGTGCACGCCCCCCGTGTGACCGCAGCCCAAACTCAAACCCGAACCCAAACCCAAACCCAAAACCCAAACCTGAACTCCAACCCAACGCAATGAAAGTTCCTCGTCTGTTCATTGTGTTGGTTGCTTTGGTTTGCTTTGGTTTTAGCTTAAATACGTTGCAAATGAAATTAAACATGCCCGCGGTTCACAACGGTAAATTGAATTACGGCTCTTTAGTCCATACTGTGTGTGTGTATGTGTACTGTGTACATAAGTCACGTGCTCGAATCGAAACTCTCGCAAGGCATGTGAATTTTCACTGTGAGATAATCATCGGTAGAACAAGGGTTCAACTTCGCGGAGGGTTGCACTTATAGAACGCTGCCCAGCTCCTTTCAAGTGTCCCCAACATTATCTAAGCAAGACATTTTCAATTTTACATTCCCTAAACCATAGCTAACACTTGACTTCTTCTTCCCTCTCCTTAATTTTCTCTGTCTCCTTCGCGCTAATTGTTATGAGCCTATAAATTAAAATTCCCAACTTTACGAGTATCACACAACTTGTCGATTTACACAAAAACCGCCGACGGATTCGGTTCATCAAATTAAAAAAAGAAAGAGTCAAACAATTTTGAAAAAGTTTTCGACGCGTTCCACCAGAAATTGAGCGTGAAATTCGATAAGTAGACGCGTTGTCTGAAGATTACCGCACATCTGCCCATAGGGAACTCAGTTGTCAAGGAGTAATAGCCTCCATTGTTTATAAAATAAATAGAATTACGAGTACAACGAGTATTCAAATTATGAATTACGCGACACGTTTATGTACATTTTATGATTGCCCATTTTGACTTTATTTTGATTGTGGTTCCTTTAAAAAAGATCGTAAAGACACTTTTCGTTGAGACTGTTGTTCAAGAAGTTCAAGTGGCATTCCAGCAAGTGACGAATAAACCATTTACAACTCAAGTGATTCAGTCAAAAAATGTTTATCTTTCTAGTAATGTATATACGAGTTTCTATAATGAATCAAAAAGGCATTTTGAGTCAATATTCATTATATTCGCTACTGTATATTTATATATATTCGTATTGAAAAAACGGGTCATATTTGTAGTGTTTTTATTCGTTATCAGTCTTATTATATGAATATGATATAATTATCAAATATTTTAAAAAATTCGCTCTCTTAATCAACTTATTAAAATATATATAAGATTTTATAAATTTCCATCTTAACACAGAACAAAGAAAAACCTTTACTTCTGCGAATGTACAATTTATTATACTTTGAAATTGATAATGATGAAAATGAAAACTGTTTCACATGAAACGCTCTAAATTTATATTCGGACTTCTAAGGAACAACAATATTTTTGCTACCGAATCGGGTGTGAAAGATATATATATTGGCTGAAGATTTGCTTTGCTTTTGGTTTGCGTTTCGAATGTAAAATGGAAATAAAAATATAAAGTTGTCTTAATCAATATCAAATTTGTAGGAAATGCAAACGATATCAGTTGTATTTGCAAATCAACGTTCGGATAATGAAATAAATTTTTTAGAGGTTTTAATATTTGTTTTTTTTTTTTTGTGAATAATATCCAGGTCTGTTACGGAATTACCCTCCGAATTTCCCTCCCACATTGCACATTGGGCCAGAATCCCTTTTTTTTGGCATAAAGTCGAAATTTTTTTTCAAATATATCTTGAATTTGACTTAATATATGGAAAGGGCATACATTAGGTATATCGAATCAATTAAAAAAAAATTTTAGGTGCCAACGTTGTAAATTTGCCGCGCTAGCAAAGTCAGGTGTTTTGTCAGCTGACTTTCAGCCGAAATTTACGGGAAGCTTTTACTCAACTTTGCGCTTCTGCTGTGACGACCCAACTGTTCAAATCTTTGTTGAAAATATGGAAAATAAAGGTCAATGTATGCCAAATACAATTGTTGTTAAGTTATTCGAAATATATGTTCAATGTTGTAGTTGTGAATTGTCTATGTTATGTCTTATTTTAGAAAAAAACTAACCGAAGTGCTCGTGTACCGTGGAGTAAAAACCTAATTTCTGCCATTTTCTGCCAAAAAGTAATTATGCAAATGTTTACTCTTAACTGTGATCTTAAACTTGTCATTAATACTTTTTGCACAATTTTGCACATTTTCTTTAAAAACACATGTTGAAACTGTGCATTTATGCTAGAAAATCGGATTTTTTTCCGTATTCAGATGAGGAGCGGGGTTAAAGCATGGTCAAATTAAAAAACTAGAAAAATTGTAAATTCTACTTTTGCATGATTAGCAAACATGCGAAAAATGAAATATTTTCCTTTATATTTAAGTTTATAAAAAAAGTTTTACTTTTTTAATGAGTAGGAAAAAAGAGGGGGGTAAAGACAAAGTCCAACTAAAAAAAAACAAAAAATATTATAAATTCGACTTCAGTCTAACTAAGATTCATGCCATATTTCAAGTCCCCATCTTTACTTTTGGATATTATAAAAGTATATTACAAATATTTCTTATAGTCAAATGGGGAGGGGGAGACGAAGGCGTGGTCCAAATCAGAAAAATCCAAAATTCTAAATTTGTCTAACTTAGGTTCATGCAAAATTTCAAGTCTTTAGCTTAACAATTAGACTTTCTGCCAAAAAAAAGGGATTCTGGCCCAATGTGCATTGTGTTAAGTACTATTGACAATAATAATATTATATTGGAATCGGAAGCGTTATTTTAAAATGAATTTTTAGAATTTTTTTTTTTCTTAAAAAATTTGTATATATTTTTTTTAAACAAGTTTTCTGTTACCTTTAGAGCCAACGTATTAGGATCACTCTCAAAAATTCAACTAAATATAAAAAGTTTAATAATAGGGCAATTAATCTTAGAATCTAAGCATTTGTAAAAGATTGATTGCTTTGCACTTATAAAATGAATATTAAAATGACTGAATCTCTTACCAGCTAGACTCTCATTGCCCCTCTGTCCACATTTCTGGCTGTATAAATAATTATGAATGTTGTTGTTCGCATTTCTCATGGTCTGCTTTGAGGACGCCTCACACTCCCACAGAGAATCGTCAGTAACTTGGTATTTTATACTTATTAAGATTATATGGTTAGCCACGCACACACGCACACACACACACACATAGGACACTAAAGACACTAAGCACGACAAAAAGACATTAAACACGACAGCGAAATAAAAAAACAAAACATTGGAAATTCCTTATCAGCACTTCCGCTTTTCGTGACCAATGTCTTGGCCTCAGTGCGTGTGTGTGTGTGTGTGTGTACAGCACGTGCTTGTGTCTGTGTATGTGTGTGTGTATGTGGTGTATCAGTTTCGCACACACGCCTCGAGTTGGAGTCAAAGTTAGAGCCGCGACTCGTGGTCATGCAAAGGTTATAGAAATGGAAAAGCCAAGAAGTTTAGGCCAACATTGGGTGTGTGCACCTGTCATTGGCTTTGCGCTGGCTGGATGAGGTGGTTGGCCAAAAGACACGCCACCAAAGTCAACAAAGTATGCAGAGTGTAGAGTGTACACTGTACATGGCTATCCTGGTTATCCTTCATTATTCATAAATATGCAAATCGCGCTGGCCAAGAGTGTGTAATAAATTCTGAGGCTATGAAGGCCGACTTCTTTTAGCCAGCTTAGCATTTGATTTTTCTGTTTTCTGTTTTTTGGCTTAGCATGCCATACAATTTGGTAGGACATGTTTAACACTCAATCGGTGTGGCAACTCCCAGGCAAAAGGCGCATATGCCACATTACCTCCGAAACAAATTAAATCGTTTCGCATTCGAGTCGAACTGTGCAGGCAGCTCAAGCATAACCAGAAGCAATCACAGCAGCAGCAGCAGCAGTGGCAGCAGCAGTGTCAGAGGTCACAGGAGCTGTGTGGCAAGAGCTGTGAGGACACATGTACAATATACATATACTCGATGCTCGTTAGGGGCTGATATGCGTGGCATGCGGTGGGCGTTGCCACTCATACATACATACATACATATGTATATTCAATTGTGTGTGTAATCTGTGAAAACCACACACTCTCACACATATAGGTACACACCAACACTCTCGGTGTATATCTGCAGTCATATTATACATATGTCTTGGGAATTTTATTCTATTTTTTTCTACACTCGAAAAAAAAGACCACTTTCTAACATCAAGAACATTTATCTTATATATTTTGTTCTTGAAATAAGAATATTTTAAAACCAAATTACTAAATCTAAGAATATTAATCTTAAAAATCGTAGGTTCTTAATTTATGAAGAAAATTCTCAAATTTAAATATTATATTTTATTCTTAATTTAACCATTTTAAGAAAAAAATACTAAAACTAAGAATATTATTCAAAAATCGTAAGTTCTTATTATAAGAATAAAAATCTTAGATCTTTTTCTCTTAAAATTAATACAAGCATCTTAAAGTTTTGTCACTTTTGAGACTAATAATTCACAACTGGTTCTGGCGTCTCAAAGATGACATTCAGTTTGGATCGCTGGTCAAGTCATCACAGCTGTATACCGAGCCATGTTTGTTGTTTAGTGTCATATCGACATTACTAGATCTCAAGTTACCTAAAAATTACTTCATTCTTCTTAAAATGCTAAGAAGCTTAGTCTTTATTTGATATTTTTTGCCTTGAGTATTCAAAACTTTTTGGTCTATAAATAACAACACATAATCTTATAAAAATAAGAAGTTTTGTTCTTATACTAAGATTTGTGGTGTGGAAAATAAAAGAATTTATGATCTTAAAAATAAGAACTTGGTCTTAATTGAAATGTTCTGGAGTCAAGATGAGTTTTCTTACTTTAAGAGTTTTATGTTCTCGACGCATTTTTTAGACCTTTTTTTGTCAGTGTATTTGCGGTTGGCTTCTTCCCAGGAACACAGGACACAAGACTGGATTGTCTGGACATAACGTTGCCTGATTTCAAACAACATAAATCATAAATTGCACCCCCCTCCGCACTCCTCTTACCCCATTTCCACTTACATCTAATGCGCACAATCACAGCCAGGACACGAATTGATGGGCTGCATAAGTGGGGGGAGGGAAAACTCCAACTGTAACTGAAACTGAGACTGGAAGTCGTCGTTTTGTTTGCCCAGCATAAAATGAGTTTCCTTTCCAAGTCTCAAGCTGGTATCCTGCCTTGTCCTTGTCCTTTCTTGTCTGTAGTCCACAACTTGACTGAGCAAACAAGCGTATAAATTGAGTTATAATTTTGTTACAGGACATTGCCAGCGCTCTCTCTGTCTCTCCCTCACTTGCTCTATCTATCTCTCTCAGACGTTCTTCGGTTTTGGGCTGATCCTGACATTTTGCCGGAAGTTCAAACTCCATGTTATTTAAATGATTCCACACATTTTTGCCTTTGCGATGGGTCTGATAACAAATCATGTTTCAGTTCCTACTTCAAACACATGGACTGTAGTCAAATTCGACATGGTTTTTGGGTTTTCAATTTTGCGGCTTATTAACATAATTACAGTGAAGTCAGGGAAATTATTTAACAAGATGTTAAACTAAAAGTTCAGGAAAGTGATTTTCAAATTTCATGAGTGTAGCGCTTGTATAATATTAGTTATGCAAAGGATACTTTGAATCATACCTGTTAAATAATGATTAGTAATCATAATCATTAGTAATTAGATTATTTTTGTTTAAAAGTCGAATTAATGATTAATTACGATTATTTTCGATTTTACCCAATTATTTAATGATTACGATTATAAAAAATCAAAAATAATCTAAAATTATTACAATTATTCAAAAATAATCAGAAAAAATCAAAATTAATCAAGAATAATCTTTTTGAGTATTCGGATTATTATTGATTATTTCTGTTAATTTTTATTATTTCTGATAATTTATGAGTATTTATTAAAAATCGTTTTTTTATAAAAAATTTCTCAAAGTAAAATAATTAGGAAAAATCAAAACTAATCCGATATAATTAGAAAGATTAATTTTGACTATTTTTGATTTTTTCTGATTATTTTTATATAGTTATTATAATTTTAGATTATTTCTGATTTTTTGTAATCGTAATTATTATATAATCACAAATTTTTTAACAGTGAATTTTATAGTCACTACGATTATTTCCAAAAATAATCTAATTGATTAGAAATTCTAATCGAAATTTAACAGAATTACTTTGAATTTAGAAAAACAATTTTTATTTTACATATGTATCGAAAATTTTAAATGTAAGATCCAAAAAATAATTCACAATTTTGTATTGTAAACAATCTTATTAATTATTTTCAGGGTTCTTCATTTGACCTCCTCTATAGCCGATCTGGTGCGCTGGATACTTGGGAACCATGTACTCCAATCGTTGATTGCGTCGCATTGCACATTCCTGGTACTCTTTCCAGTCCTTAAACTTTTCCGCGTCATGACACTCCTCGGAATTGCCCTGAGTGAACATGATCAGCCTGAGATTGTCCCAGAATGGTCTGTGCTTATGCTCCTCCGTGTAGACATTGCGCCTCAGCCAGTTCTTAACTCTCGGCAAATTATACACTGTCGATCCCATGCAGACGGTGGGACGGGGACCGCTATTTTTGGATGAGATTAGGAAAGATAATTAAGAGATCATTTTGATAATAAGTATGATACGCACTCTGGATAGTAATCATTGGGTGCATTGGAGTCAACCCTGATGCGGGGAATGGTGAAGCGACCGTTATTGAAGCGGGTATCGCCCCAAACTTGGCCAAAGGTAGCACCCCAATGATGGTAAATCCAGTTGCCCATGTGATCCTTTTGGAATTTCGGCACGGAGATGGTAATCTCTTGAGGACTACCTCCAGCATTCCCCGATTGATTCGTTGTGCCTTCAGATTTGTCCCCCTGTTTATCATCAGATTTATCATCCTTTTTATCTTCAGTTTTATCCCCTTGTTTATCGTCCGATTTATCCCCCTCTGTGACTTCAGATTTATCATCGCTTGGGGGTCCATCGCTGGAGGAGTCATCGCTTGGGGGTTCATCGCTGGAGGCTTCACTGTCGCTACCATCTCCTTCTTCGGCCACCATTTGTATAAATTTCGTTGTTAAACCTGGATGAACATGGGGCCCGCTTGCTTTTTTCTTTGTTTTATCCAGCTCCGATTTCTTTCGGAATAGATTCAAGTTGTGATTGGTTGGAAGAGCCTGTACATTATCGCTTTTCTTCCTCACATCTTGTATATGCTGAGCTGTTGGATTTCCCAGAAGCGGCGAGGCATCGGTTGTGTCCAACTGTATCAGCTATGAAATTAATTAATTCACTTTATTGGAAAAAATACCGTTCTGTTGTCAACTTACGCTTATGAGACTAGCGACGGTTAGAATATATATAAAATTTAGTTCAAGCATTTTTCAAATTGATTCCACATAAAATTTCTGCTGATTTTCAAGGAAAACTTTAAGTATTTCAAAATTTTTTAGATTTGTATTGCTTGATATTCAACTTTGAACTGATGACAACTAAGCGAATGTATAATATGTCATAAAAACATCATAGCTATATTGCTTATAAGTGCTAACCCATTTCAAATAATTCTTTAATTTCTCTGATTTAATTACAATATTTACAAAAAAAAGACATGTGTATTTGGTTTTATTTATAAAAGATTGATTATTTCTAATTGGCATCAAATATATTTTTAAAGTCATACATAAAAAAATGACTTTCAGTAATCTGTATTGGAAAATCTATCCCGTTGGCTAAATCGTAACTTTAATCTTTTTGTCTGTTTTATGAGTGCTTTTTTGTTCTTATTAAATTATTTTTCTAATTTAATAGCTGTAATCCGCCAAGCTAATTAGCTTTCAAAGCATTGTAACTTCGCGCAACGATACATAAATAATGAGTGTGCCAATCAAAGCTTAAAGCACATTTAAAAATGTCCTTTAGCCATTTTGTTTGTGCAAACTGAACGAACCATAACTAATACATTTTAACTAAGCCAATTAGCCAGGCTAGCCAAAAACCAACTGGGCAGCTGGAGAGCAACTATAGGTCTATCACTGAATGGGTCGAGACGTCTCTAAGGCCTCAGCTGGGGCTGGAAAAGCATGATGAAGGATGGAGGAGATGGAGACGAAGTCCACTTAAAGCAGCAACTGAATGCGACTAAAATGCGTGCAAATTTGTTGGCCCTGGTGATGTATACAATAAAATTATGAACACAATGAAATACTTTATTTTACATACAATTGCAGTTTTAAATTAAATACCCTACAAATTTGTAAACAAGACTGAAGGTCTATACCAACGGTGGGCACAAAATCTTCAGTCGAGAGTGCTACAACAACAACATTTTTTTTATGACGGTCATAAATTTTAAGTGTGAAAAATGCCTCGACTCAAGCTGCTCCTATGTTGCTGTTGTTAGCTTGCTCCGGGAGCCACTGCGTGCCCATCACTGGTCTATACGAAATCTGAACTCTTGGTTACCAAAAAAGAGATTACTAAAAAAAGTAAATCGATTTATTATAATTATTTGCCATAGATTTTCCTAAAATCCATTCATATTTAATTTAAAAAAATTTTATTTTGTAAATAAAATTCAAACAATTTGGAGAGTAACTTAAATCCGACTTCTAGTTATTTGCTCTTATGGCTGCCTTTGTTGTGCTGCGTGTATTCCGGCTTGAAATGCCAGAACGGCAGTTTACGCTTGTTTGGCATTTTGTGGCAATGCTGCCTTCAGTTCTTTTCCTCCTTCTCCCCTCACTCACACACACACATCCAACTGGCTCCTCATGCCACCTTTACCTGCCCAGGCATCGAGTGGCATACTTGAGCATGTCTTTACATCTCTTTACGCTTGACTATCGCTCAAAGTGCCCCACTCGCGGTGGGTGAATCTGGATACAAAATGGCAGCCGCTTCAGCGTGCTTACAGCTCGGATTGGTAAAAAATATTCCAGGGTATAGGTTAAAGCGCAAAGGGTATAGGGAATTGGCTGTAGAAGCTGAAGTTAATATAGAGTACAGTGCAGGAGAAAGTAATCAATGCTGATATGAATGTGTTAGGTTTAGTCATGTAAAAATACATCGAAAAACCGACAGCTCGATTCTCGCGGATCATTTATTTTTTGACCAACAATTGATTTTCATGAAAAATTGACGTCTCTCTAAAGTTCAGTTAATTATGACAACTTGACATTTCAAATATTGTAATTTTCGAATAAATTAAGGGTACTTTTAAATATCGTATCTTTAGGCAAAAAATAATTTGCACGAAATCAATTTAATTTGGGTACATTTTTGCATTCTGTTCCGTTTTGGCAAAGTTATGAGAGCTTGAAGTTGAACAGACCTCTGATTTAGCGACTTTGTAAGTTAAAATTTTTGTGTATTTTGTATACACAAAAAACCATTTCATTTTAAATTTATTTTGAAAGCTCTGTATGTATTATTTCAAGATTTTGTAGATTTAAAAATTTTTAATATTAAACTTGATTCACTGAGTAAATACTACAGAAGTCATCAGGTAAAAGGAACACAGTATTAAGTTTCATATCTGAATTTCATATCTGAACGATATCAAAAAACACATGTTTGACTTTATCCTATTCAAATTTAAGTGTTGAGTCTAAAGATAAAGTTAAAATGCAATTGTGTATGTTGAAGTCGATAATAAGAATTTCTGAAGAAGGTCTGACATAGCGCGATAGGAAGGCAGACGATGTGCAGACGAGGCTGCAGAATAGGGAGTCGGGAGTAAAGAGTCTGGAGTTGTCTGTGGGCAACCCACATTGTAGAAGTAAGTTGCGAGCTCGTGTATCTTTGTTTGTATTTTTAGACATTTATCTGGCTGGGGAATAACAACAGAGGATCTTGACTTTGTTTTGTCTGGTCAGCTGAATACACTCCGTACAAGTACTCTTCGTTTTTGCTCTCTCTTCTCTTTCAAGATCTGCAGTTGTATCTGTTTTTGGTGTCTGAAAATCGATCTGCAGACATGGAAAAAGCGCCAAAACGCGCAAAAGTCACGTAGTCAGCAAAAGTGAACAGACAAGGGCCTCTAAACCATATAGGGGCCATATAGACAACGTTAATGAGTCCAACGAGATATTTATGCAAATAAAGGAGAACTGAATGTTATAGGAATTTGATCGTTTTGGAAAGTGGTGTGCCCATAATGTTGTTCTTAGGTGGGTGAACACTGTACCTGGGTGAGCAATTAAAGTGTCACAAGTTCGGGACATGCAATATTTCATGACGCAATGCCCAAGATTATGAATATAAATGCAAATTAGGCACAGTTCCGAGCAGAAGGTGGGCAGGGGGAAGGGAGAGCACCTTATTCGCCTGTCTGTTGTGGTCAGTGGAGAGTGAGCAGAAGGGGAATAGAATCGGGATTGGAATTGAGAATGGAATTGGGAATGGGAGGGAGCGTGACAATCATTAAAAGTCAAGTCAACGGTAGTTGTGGCTTCGTCGTCGCTTGAACAATCACTGAAAATGACTAACGGTAACCACGATAGTCCACATCCGGGCCACAGTTCATAGCATAGCATATCGTAGACTAGAGTGTAGAGTGTCGAGGGGAGTGCAGCTTGTAAAGCTTTTACCTGTCGCCCAATGTACGTTGAAAGAAAATTACGCTCTTATCTCGCTTCCTGTCGTGACACAATTTTCTATCATAGCGAACTCAAGGACTCACAGGACTCACAGGCTACACTTGACTCGTGCAAAAGCCAAAAGACATAAAGTTATTATTGCTTTTACCATTCGGGTCTTGTCGGTCTTCGGAGTCAACCCGCCAAATGATAAATGTGTCCAGCGCACGTTTTGACCAACGTCATAATTTAGTCAACATTACATCATAGACTTAAATGTATATTGTACACAATATACTATAGTATTGGCCTAGAAACGAACTTTCTAACTTTGGACAGACCCTTTAAATCTTGCATAATTAGATAGACCCGCCACATGCAAGCCCAGTGCGATTTTTATAGATTAGCGGGACAAACGAATAATTCTATGAATTTCATAAATACTAATTTGTTATTAAGTGTGTTCCAACCTTCATTTTCCGAGCTCCTTCAACTGCTGCCCTTGTCTCCATAGTTGTTGTAGATGTAATGAGCAAACGAATATCGAACTGAAAAATCTACCGTACGTGACAAATTGAAAAAAGCGCATCAGTGAAGCGAAGTTAACTAGTGAGACCTGTGTGGAATCAAGCATAGAATATTGGACGACTTGGAGCGACGACAGTTTTTGATGACTTCCTACGACAGCCACTAAAACCAACAACAACAACGGCAACAACAACAACAATGCTACTGCAAATGCTGCTCAGTTTTACGAGCGTCAGTAAAAAAAAAAAGGGCAAGCATCAGTAACGTCTCTGAGTCTCAGTCTCTCAGTTTTCCAGCACTCTCCTCCAGCCTCCCAAGCCTCTCCAGATATTCCCTGTCCTCCGTCTCCATGTCTGGCAGTGGCAACGTCAATGTCCCATGGTCAGCGACATCAGCTCTGAGTGTTGTAAGTAATACTATCTACACACGTGAAATGAGTTATCAACGCAACGTGCAAAACTGTCGTTGCAACTGTGGTGCCAAGTCGATTAAAAACTGAACGAAAACTTGTAGTTTTAGATTGATTGATGATGTAATAAATAAACAGTTGATATAATTGTATATTAAGAATATACATTTTAGATTTAAGATTCTTCAAGCATTTTAGATTTTATTTTGTTTTGTTTTACTTAAAACAATTAGTAATAAGGAGAAAATTGACTTTGTATTATAATTGTATATTTAAGATTCTTCAAGCATTTTTATTAAATCTTTGTTTTTTATTTTAGACAATCGATAATACAAAAATGTACTTTCTAATAAAAAACTTGGTGCTGTCTTGGATTATTCACTTCTATAAACAAAACATTCTATAAACAAAACAGCCAACAAAAGTTTTAGTGACACAAAGTAAGCTTTGTAAAATCGAGTAATCATTGCTAAGATTAATTGAAGAGTGACAAATCTTTAGCTTACAACCGCAGCATTAGAACCACAGGATTAAGATTAAACATTATGCTGGATTTATATATACATTTATATATGTATAATCTATAATATTAAATAAGTGGCCTCCAAATCTAAATATAATCTTCTTTTAAATGATTTGCTTGCATTGCCCACTGACCACTGTGCGCTGTCAAGGAGCTAATGCTACCCGCAGTTATAGCAGAGAGTCATACTATAAAGTAGCAGTGGTCGACTAAGTGATACCCTGTGAATGCATTTATAATATTTAAAAAAAAATACTTTTATGCTTTTTAAAAAGTTTACGAGAATACTTGCGTATGTTTCTAAAGAGATTAAAAACATTAGATAAATATGTTATGATAATAATTATTAATACATAATTTCAAATATTTGATTGTAGAAAATGAGAAAGTCTCAATCATTATTGGGAATGAAGAAAGATAACAATAATAAATACTTGTATGTCTTGTAACTACGTTTTTTCCTTTAAACCACTGTTAATAAAACACTTTTATAGAGTCGTTTCTGTGTACAGGGTATTAAAACTGATTACCATGACGCAGATCAGAAATATTCACTGACTGTTGTTGTTACTTTTACTGTTATTGCCATTGTTGTTAGTTGTGTTGTTGTTTTCATTTTTAAACATTTTTTTGCACGCCCTGACCACGGGAATGGAGAACTGTCGTTCGCTGTCGTTGTGATTTCTGGTTGCCATTGTCACCCGACAGTCCCCAATTACCGCACACAGATGCTGTGGTCATACTCCTCGAACTCCCCTCGCACACACAGCCCTAGCAATGTCTATGCCTGTGCCTCTTATGGCTCATAACTTTTCAGTTAATGAAGACATAAAACCCAGCGTTGGAAGCTGCTGCTGCTGCTGCTTTGGCAGCTGTATCATTAAAGCAGAGCGAAGCTGCCTGAGGTTTTGTTTGTTGTTGTTGTTGTTTGTTTGTTTTCGTTGTCACAAGAAAGTTGCAGAGCAGTGTCCAAGATACTCGTGTCTGGCGTTATACATATATTTGTAGGTATCTGTATGTATCTGCCGAGTGATATAAGGTGGAGGAGACTGCTATGTATCTCACTTATATACAAACACATGTATATAATTCTATCTACACAGAAACGCCATTTTGAAGCGCTGCCAGTGTCGCTGCTTCTGCCGACGCCGCTGCCTCTCTGCTGTCCCTATCAGCGCACATCAATGGACCAACGACAGTGGCGACATTTTGGAGCACATTACGCTGGTCAAAGCGTGCGAGCAGTGCCACAGATGAGCGAGCGGGATGGCCATAGTGAAGAGATAAAAGAGAGCGAACTTGCAAAATGAGCAGCGACAGCGACGGCAGCAGCAGAGCGTTAACGTTTGCGGCGACACAGAGATAGAGAGATATGATAGCTGCAGCGACTGCGGCGATGAGTGTCTATGCCACGCCTATGTGCGTGGGTGTGCCCAGTTTAGTTTGCCGTCGGTAAAACTGGCTGTTTTGATTAACATGTGGCTAACCTAACCCCAATCAAGGACTCGTTTGGGGCTGGCCGCAGGCATTGTCCTTGGTGAGGCCAATGCTGCTGTCGTCGTCGTCGTCGTCGTCGTCTGCGTTGGCATTGCAACAGTTTGCCTCGTCGTTTGGCCTCTTAACACACTTCATTAATCAACAAAAAACACCAAGGGGCAGCAAAAAGTGTTGCAAGACAGTCAGCAATTGTTAATTCGCCGCACAACGGCGAATTGAGAGTTACAAACACACAGCCAAGACTCTCTCACTCTCTGTGTCTCTCTCTCTTCGTAAAGCTCCACCTACCGAACCAAAGCGCAGACGCACAAAGCACACGCAAAGTACAGACAGCATGTGAGAGCGAGAGAGCAGCTCGGGTTTGGAGCTGCTGCTGCCAACTGCGCTGGCAGTCGATGACGATGACAAACGAATGACAGACACTCTCGTCGCGTCGCTTCTGTTGAAGTTGTTGCTGTTGTTGTTGCTGTTGTTGGGGAGAGAGATAATGGGCAAGAGATAAGAGACGTCAGGCAGCGCACACACAACCAGCGATGGCGATGGCTATAACAAAACAACAGCAACAACAACAACGACCATGTGAATGCCCGCCAGTCAGAAACGTTCGTTTTTCGTTTTTGTGCGCGTGTGTGAGTAGCAATGACTCTATGAGTGTGTCTGTGTCTGTATCTGTGGCTGTGTGCGTGTGTCTCTGCCCGTGTATATGAGCTGGGCAGATGTTAGCTGCGTTTGATGGACGGGGCAGTGGGAGCTTTTGTTCGAAACTTTTGCGGTGCTGCACTTTACGATTACCTCATTCTGCAAATTGCATCTCTCTTTATGTGTATGTATGTACTATATGTAATGTGTGTGTGTCGTTTTTCCTGATAATTAAATGTTCGCTAAATTATTTCATTTTACCGATGCAATGCAACTGCCTCCACATCCCCATCCCCTCTAGAAACTCCACAGCATACTTCACCCGATGTTTTCGCTCGCCATTTATGCGCTGTCTGCTGCCCCAGCACGGAAATTAATGAGAATTTTCTTATGGCTCGTCATCTTAATGAAAGAGGCCTTCATTCAATCCTACATATGTACATATGTATGTAATTATGTACTAAGAATGTGTTTAGCTCTTAATTAAGGCAACATACGAGTATTTGAGGTCAATATGCTGCTCCTACACTGAATATTTGACTTGGCAAATGCGTAAGAAGCTCTTTTAGGAAAGAAGTGTTAGCATTTAATGAAATACTTTTAATTATTTTAATTAATTTAACCTCTTTTCTCTAATTTTGGAAATTAATTTGAAAGTAATCGTTAATTTTTTTTTTACTGTGGCAAATTATATGCTTATTTTATTAAAAAATAGTTAAATTAGCTTATCAAGAAATTGATTAAACTCTCCGTACGAAAATAATATTAAGGCCTGCTTTTTCAAAGCTCTGTTAAATTTTATCAAAGAGATATTATATATTTTTAAATTTGACATAAATCTTAATGTATGTATTAAATATATTATTCAAATAATGTAATGCAATAAGTACTTTTCCGTATGGTTATTAAATTTAATTTATCAATAAAGAAGAAATTCACAAAATTAGCTATTGATCAATTTAATTTGTATTGATTTTGATTTTTTACCCATATACTCTTTTACTTTTACTTTAACGATTTCCGTTCTATTTGTGTGCATTCTACTTTCTTCCGATATTAGTTGAGAAAATGATTTCATTCTGCGTCGACATGCCCGGAATGATGCCAACTGAATGATATATAGTAATGATATAAGTAAAAAGTATATTATAGGTCACCTTGGAATTGGCAAATCTCATGTACGTATGTAGATTGTATACGTGGGCTGAAAGCAAGATCAAGTGCACTTATAATTAGAACAATGGACTTCACACCACACCAATATTGGAATGGGGGAATGGATATTACGTATAGATTAGTGGCCGAGTTTTCTATGGCGCCCCGAAACTACACACAAAACTTAGATAAACACTAATAAAATTGTGCATATTAATAGGGCGCAACACATTTGGATAGCGAGTCATTTACAACAATTATACGTACCATAAAGCTGCCAAAAAAAAATACAACAACAACTATAACAACAACAACAACAGCAATAATAACAGCAAACAAACAACAACAATTGGCAAGAGTTAAGCAAAATCTTTGCATATTTTACGACATGGCAAAACAAATGTTTTTCGCTCGCCTGAGTTGCTTTTATTATGAGTATTCTCGTAATACGAAAAAAATGCTAGAAATGCGCTGAAATTGGAGCGCAGACTGCTTCGGGCAGGTGATAGAACACTGTAGGTAGGAGTGGGGCGGGGGGGTTGAGGGGAGGGTACACAGAGAAAAAAAAGCCATTCTAAAATCAATCCTAAAATACTTAATTTAAGCCTGCATTTTTTAAGTATGTTTTCAGAATTAAGCTGAACAATCAAGTCTATATCGGGATTAAAATGGGAAAACAAGCCCAAATTACTTGATTCTCTCTCGGCGTCTCTCATTTCAACTGGTCCGGTGGCTCAGTGGTTAGAGTCGCCGACCTGTTTGAGAAAAACCTGGGTTCGATTCTCCCAGTCAATAGCATAAAAAAAAAATATTAAAAATAAACAATAAATAAAAAATGTTTAAAAAAAAATTTAAATTAAGAATGTTAAAAAATTAAGAAAAAAATTTTAAAAAACTTTAAATATTTATATATAAAAAAAAGAACAACAAAAAATGTTAAAAAAACTTTTTTTTTTCTTTTTAGAATTTCAGGATTGAATTCGGGATTAAAAAAATCAAGTATTTCATACTTTGTTGAAGAAAATCCGAGATTACCCCACTTCTGAAATTGTTTCGGATTGAATTCGGGCTAAATATTCCGGATTTTTTTTTCTGTGTAGGATGTTCTATTGATTGCAAAGCACTTGAAATGTTGAATGGAGGGGAACAGGGAACACTTATGACAAACGACTGACACGCGGCCTGCGCAGGCGACAAATGCAGCAGGCAAAAGTCAACCGCCCCCCAACCCACTCTCCTTCTAGCGCCCCCTGTCTAGCTGCCACTTGACTGCCCCAGAGGGTGGTCCTTTGTCCGACTGACCATTTGTCTGCCCATTGGCTGGTTCAGAGGGCTGTTCATTAGCAGTGGGCCTTATAGGCATGTTCATGGGTTGTCGGGCTTTACTAAGTGCCACAGGCATATAGATAGATGGCAGAGATAGCAAGGTTATGTGTGGATCGAGGGGCCAAATGGCAATTGAAGTAGTCAGAACTCTAGAAAAAGTTTGCTAAAGTCAAATATGGAAATTTTATGGCCAACTTGCCTATGTTGCTGATGGAAATTCGTTAGATTTAAATCTTTTTTTGTACTGCTTCTCAAGTGGTTCAGTCGAATAACTCGGTAACTATTTAAGCAATGTTGCTGAAATTCGATATATCAACTAATGGTAAATAGATTGAGGTTTTGTAATATAAGGTATAATACAAGTATGATAGCTTAAGGAAATTAAGTATTTTTAAAGGTTTTAAAGGGTTTGCAAGTGAGCATTGTTGCTGAAATTTGGTATGAAAGCAGCTTAGGAACATTTAATATGATTTAAACTGTGAATATGCTAGCTAGATTAATGAATTAAATAATTTTAAAATGATTTTTTAAGTTATAATAATGGAAAATACAGAGCAGAATAACTTGCTGTTTGAAAGAAATTCTTGAAAAATAGATAGAAATTTAAAAAATAATAATGTTAATTATAAAATGAAGGTTTATCTCGACGAATTTTTTAAAATAGTGCTCGATATTGATAAAACTTTTATTTTTTAAAATTTTAGTGAAATTAACAAAGTTTATGAAATCCTGAAATCCTAATTTTTAATTATTTCTAATTAACTTTTTATCTTTTCAGTTTTAATTTAAATATAATTATAAATATTTAGTTCAATGTTAATTTTAATTAACTATACTTTATATTTTAACTTAATTGGTCAACTGCACTTAGTTGACATTAAATAAATAAATAAAAAAAATAAAAAAAAAGATATACTGAAAAAGGGTTCTTTATTATTTAGAGCAGCGCTGGGCACGAAGTGGCTCCGGGAGCAGCAGCTGCTTCCAACTTAGGTAGAGTTGTTGTTGTTGGTAGGGTTGTTATTGTTGATGTTGTTGTAGTGCTCCCGAATTTGGATTTCGTGCCCACCGCTGATTTAGAGACTGGCTTCTGTCAACTGACCAAGCAACAGTTCGCTGGCCCACATGCGCCACTGATTGTGGTGGTGCTCCGCTGCTGGTGCTGTGGTCGTGCTGACCAATGGTCGTCCTTTGGCATGGGGCAGAGTCCTGACGTCGTCTTACCTGTGTCTGTGTTGCGTGACTTCATTTGCATGAATTACGTCGCCGTTGTTTCTGTTTCTCCCCCCTTCCCACCCAAGTTTGCGTTCTCATCGTTAGTGTCCTTTCACACACACATACAGGCACAACACCTACGCGTGCCTTGGCGGTGCTGTGTTATGTGGTTGGTGGTTAGCTTTGGAGAACTTGGCCTGTCCTGTCCTGCCCCGCCATAATTGCCACCGTCGCGTAGTCAGTCGCAATCAGCGGCCGCAAGCGCCGCCTGCGAACTAAAGAAAAAAGTTTTGAATACGAAAAGCAAAAAAACAAAAGCAAATAAAAAACTATTGCTAACAACAAGAGTAAGAAGCAAAAGTGGGAGCAACAGCAGCAGCAGCAGCAACACATAGACGAAATACTCGTAGTCTTAGTTCTCGTTGTCGACGCCGTCGTCGTCGTCGCCGTCGTTGTTGTTGCCGTTGCCGCTGCCGTTGCCGTCGTCGCCGTCGTCAGTCGCGTCTGAGGAGCTTCAATGGGCAGGTGTGTGTGCCAAACAGTCGGAGTCGCGCCAAAGTTGTTGTTGTTCTACTTCTTGTTATTATTGTTGTTGTTGCTGCGTTCTGTTTTTTCGGTGTGCCTTAAGTTTAACTTTTTATTGACAAACGCGCTTCAGTTCAGCTTCAGCACAACAACTTTGCAAACACTTTTTTGTGCCGTCGGTCTTCCCTTGTTGTTGTCGTCGATAAATATTTTTTCCAATCACACCCCCGCCTCCCACCGCCCGCCTCTCGCCACCCGCGTCAAGCGCCTGTCGTCAGGCCTTACTGTACAGTGAGACGCGTGTGCAAAAAGAGAAAAGAACAACAGGGAAAAACATTTGCCAAGAAGTTTGTGTGTGTTGGCCACATTTTAAAGTCGTCCATACGGTGTGTGACACCCCCTCTCCGCCCCTAACCACATACCCCTCTCTGCCCGGGGTATTCCTCTTTTTGTATGCAAATTTAAATTGTGTCGCTTCAGTCGGTTCAACGTTGTGCGCTTGATTTAAGTTGTGATTTCTAATTGTATGTGAACACACACACAACACACACACACACACTCAGAGAGACTTATCCTTTTAGTGCATTTCAATGTCAATGGCCTGAACTCTTGAACTCTTCTTAACGGATTTATTATGTGCTTTACCTAACGTTCTCCGCATTAATGACGTCACTGCTCGAGATTATAATGCGATCCAAAGCGATTGCACAAAAACTTAGTCAAGGTAAGTAATATCTATTGAATATGAACTAATGAACTGTGTGGAATATATATTAGACTTATTATGAAGTCTGTATTAATAATAATAAGCTTTTATTTTCAATTTTTATTTAAAAATTATAGAATAAAAGTTATTTTTCACTTTTTATGATAAAAATAAATCAAAGTAAATAAAAAAAAATGATTTTTAAATTTTTATTTTGGCAATTGAAAATAAAAGTAGTTTTTCAATTTTTATAATAAAAACTGAAAATTATTTTAAAATATTTTTTTTTTTAATTTTTTTTAATAAAAATGAACAATTAACTTTTATGTAATAGTTTTTATTTTTTTTTAAATTATAATCGTTGACTTGCTTGTTCGGGGACTGGGGGCCCTGCCTTAAAATGTCATGAGCTTCCCCAGGCGAACAGGCCCAATACTACCTACTGGATCAACCTAAACAATCAAAGGACCCCTTTTGGAGTACGACTTCTAACACAAACTTTGTATTTTCTACCAGACTAGATTTGATATTTAGGGTGTTCACTTTACCCTAGCAGCGCTGCAGATTGAAAACGTTGCAAGCTTGCTACGGGAACAGCGCTTTATGTGGAAAGCGTTGCACATAACCCCAGTGTGCTGTTTTTTGTTTAAATTTTTTTGAATATGTTCAACGCTTTCCACATAAAGCGCTGTTCCCGTAGCAAGCTTGCAACGTTTTCAATCTGCAACGCTGCTAGGGTAAAGTGAACACCCTAATTGAATTTTTTTTTGTGTGTTCTTTTTATCCATAACATTTCAAACTGATCGGAAAATAAGAGACTCTACATAATGATATGTTGTAATTATTTAAATTTTTATTTAGAAAATCTAGAAAATTACATTATTTACTTAGTGAATACAATATTTAAATTAATATATGTATATATAAATAGCACCAGTAAAATATCTTTTTTATTTAGGAATGTAGTTTTGTAAATAAATATAAATTGCCATTGAATTCCCTTGAGATAATGATTAAAGTACTTGCATTTAATGCGGGCTTTAGGTTTTATAAATTTCTTAAGTACAAATCGATATTCCAGAGAGACTTGCGTTAAATCTGTTTACCCGAGTCTTAGATAATGTCCGACATCTGTTTCATGTACTAGCAAAGTTAATTTTTCTTTATTCGGTTTTGTTATTGTTGTGGGTTTCTTTCTTTTTGGAGCCTGAACGAAATGAGTTAAAATTTGGTTCGTTGTTTCGTGTTCAGATAACAAAATGCTGAGACGCATTGCACATGTTAATTCTCAAAGCTGTGACAAAATCATTTAGTTCTATTTTAAGCAGAGATTCGTTACCAAGTCTCTCTATCTTTCTCTCTCTGTCCATTTTGGTTTATCAGTCACAAAACTTCCGAAAGCCATTTAGCAACGAGATGAATTGTTCTGCTCTGTGCTCTGTTTTATTCTGTTTTGTGGAACTCTGCTTTTGGATCGGATACGGATGGCAACTGTCTGTAATCAACTGACATTGAAAACGTTGGCAGACCGATAAGTCAGACTGAAATGTTGCGAAACAATATTATTTAAATATACATGTAGTATTTCCAGACATACGTATTTAAAGATACACTTGTATTAAGTAGGGGATTTCTGAATTATTTTATGCCAGCTATCTTTATGTTATGTCATTTACTTAAATAGAATAGAACTGCTCTATGATTCTATATAATATATATAGTATATGAGAGGTTTCCGGCAGGGCCGATATAGTTATAGAACCGTCCGTAGTGCCCGCTTCCTTTTGATTTTCTTGTTTCTTTTTGAGTTATTGCAATGATTCAATAATTTGCTCCCAATCACGATCTGACGCATTTGTTATTGCCCTTGGGGAATGTGCTTCAATTCTTTGCTGATTTGGGGCAGCGGGATATAATGCCTATTTGTCGAAGTCAAAAATGCGGGTAAATCACATGTGCATACTCAATAATCTCAAGTTAAATCTGTGTATATAAGTATATATAGATATTGTGGTAACATGCGATTCTAAGCGGTCTCATCTGCGGGCATGATATATGACATACTAAGTAAGTGGAGCCAATCTAAGGGTATTCACTTTTAAACAGGGACCGTAACGATTTTAATTTTTAAAATATAAATTATTACATAAAACCTTTTTTGTTGATTTTTTTCAAAAAAATTAAAAGAAAACTCTTAGTTTTCGACCTAAATAAAAAAGTTATAAGATAAAAATTAAATTTCAATTTTTACTTAAAATTTATAATTTAACTCTTATTATAAATTTTTATTTTTGCAATTGAAAATAAAAGATATTGTTCAATTTTAATTATAAAAATTGAAAATAAAAATTATTTTTCAATTTTTATTATAAAAATGTAAAATAAAAATTATTCTTCAACTTTTATAATAAAAGTTGAAAACTGAAAATTTACTGTAAATGTTTTTTAAATTGGAAAGCGTATTTCCAAAAGTTACATGTATATATTAAGGTTCATCCAATAAGAGTCGAAGCGACTTTTCCCTTCCACCCTTCACCACCCCCTTGTGCATGAAATACACCTTCCGGTGCAAAAGACATTTGCATTCAATTTTTATTTTTCAACTTTTAAAATTGAAAAATAATTTTTCTTTTCAATTAAAAAAAATTTTATTCTTTATTTTTTTTTTTAACTAATTAAACTTTAAAATAAAAGTTTATCCAGCTTTTTAATCTAAGTAAAGGACTGAGTCTTCCTTAAGATAATAAAGTCTTGAAGTAGTCTGGAGTGTTCGACTTAGAAACACCCCCTTTTCGATTCCTAGGAATTTTTGATCTGCATTTATCCACAGATATTGAGATATAATAAATAAATCTAGTTTATATAGATTTTATAGACTTACTTGAATTGTCAATTGGCTTAAATTAATGTAAACTATACCCGCTTTTTTAAGATTACAAAGTATAGTAGAAAAATCCCCGAAATTAAACAATTTGCGAGTACACCCGAAATGGCTTTTCACATTTTCTTGTCATCGTCTCGTATCGTCATATCAATTAGAGCGGTATCAACGTTTTATTACCTGTGAATCGATTGTATTAAGAGCTATTAAAATATTTTCTAAAACCCGCTATCATATCATTCAATTAGGCAAGAAATAGCTCAATATATATAGCATCATAAAACATAACATTTTGTGGCTGATAATGTGAATGTGAAGACTCGAAACGGACAGCATAGTGCGAGTATACAACGATCTAATGAGTACACCTATTCGAAGTCTGTATTCGTAGTCGTATTCGTATTCGTAGACCTTATAGACCTATTCAATTCGATGTTGTTTCCCAATGCACATTAGAGCGCCATAAATATATCAAAATAAAAGTGTCGCCTTCATAATATTTACAACTAGAGTGCAGATAATGGAAGACGCCAAGAACCAGATAGACCTGATAGACCCTCCATATGTATATTCGCAGTAGACAATGGATTGAGTCTCAGGGTTCATTCCCAGTGGTTCCCAGTACATTATAAAAATAACAATTTTTTTTTGGCACCCTGAACGACCAGAGATAAACGCCAGATAAGCTACGGATCAAGATTACGATTATCAGTTTAGTGCTATGCTTATATAGACGCTTTATAGCTGTTGCTATCAAAGCATGGATGCTCCATAAACTTGATTAGATCCTTGACATAAGTACGTTCAAGTCTTGAGACTTGCGGCCCTTTAAGGCTGACAATGTGTGTCTTCGATGAAACTGGAACTGGGTTAAACATACAACAATTGGAGGTTGTTTAATCATTGGCTGACTCGTGTTTCCTTTCGCCCGATGATATCGTCTGTGCAACAGTTTTATTGTATTGTATTGTTGCCCCATCGCTAGACCAGCACCTGATATATTTATGAATTTACAATAGCCGAATTATTCTTCCAATTTCGACAATTTATTATCGAATACTTTGAACATTTATATGCTTGACACTCGAAAGAGGCAACAGAGCACAACCATTAACTGTCCCCTCAAAAGCAAGCAAAAGCAAAAGTGTTTTCGGTATATGAGTGTGTGTATGTGTGTGTGTTGCAGATAAAAATTAAAAATGTTGTCTAGATAGAAGAAATGATAGCCACGAGCAGACCCTGTGTATGCGTTATATTGTATAGCACCAATTATATGATGGCTAATAAAGTTAAGCACCTTCTAAACTGGCCATAATCAATCGCTCTCTGTCATCGCCTTAACTTGTCCGGGTAAGGTTGTCAACGTATTCACTCGAATCACTCAAAGTTTGTAAGTCAGAGTTCGCATTGTGTCGCTAGAGTTGCATAAAAATAAAAATTATACTTTCCAGGGGAGATTTATCTGTCGACCTACTACGCGTTGTGGCTTGTTTACAATCAACATTACGTCAAGGCAGCCTCTGCCTCTTTTAAATATATATATATCCATATATCCTATATATATATATATATATTGTAAGTGTGAGTAGTTCAGTGAGATAATTGCCTGTGCTTACATTCGATTCGAAACTTACTGGGAACTGTTTGTATATTTCTATCCTATATCTTTCTTAATATTGTATACGAAGGGGGCCTTACTTTATCGACGTTACTGTCACTCAATTGTCATTGGACCATTGTTTATGAGTGTGGGACTTTTGTCTTTATTTACAGTTGCACATTACATGACAGATACTCGACTGTGATACGACCCGCATATATTGATATACGACTTGAGACAATCTTAAGTAAAAACATCTTTCATATTCTAATGGAAAAAGGGTTAGTAACATATAGTTTACATACTGTGTATATCCTTTTTCATTTTATCGTTTGAAATCCCCTTTAGTTTTTATCTTAGGAAGTTGTAAAGATAGAGCTTGTATTTTCATTCATAAAAGATGCATACTGAGATATTGATAACTATTGGTTCGTTATCAGTTTTGTAATTGGCAACACTTTTGCTAATTATAGACGTCTTATAAAATAATATATTACCCATTACAGGGTATTGCAATGTCATCTACATTATTCATTTGTATAGATGATCTTTATCGATTACCAAACTGTTTACAATATTGTTTATAATCAGTTACATTGTCATTTGTCCGTGACAGCATACAGGGTATTAAGTTGTGAAGTTTAAGCCTCATCAAAAATGCTTAAAATTAAACTATGTCAAAATCCTTCTTTCTTATATCAAATAAAAATAATTTTTTGAAATTCTCACTTTTCAATCAACAAAATATAAGAAATCAATTTACAGAGTTATGTTTTTTTTTTATAAAAATGCTAATTTGCAAAAAAACTAAGCTACTTGATTGAAAAATGTTTCCTACAGGGTATCACTTAGTCGCATCCAGTTGCATGCATTTCTGTTTAATCGTTAATGTGTTTATTTTCATATTAGAAAATAGATAGTGGATTGGTTGCATTTACGACGACTCAACCACAAGCTGCCTATAAAACAACAACAGCAACAACAACTACAACAAGAACAACGATAACAACATCGACAACAACAAGAAGAGAGTGCATAGTACACTTTTCCATAGAAAACGCGATCAGCGTAAAGTGAAGAGCAAAGGAAGAGGCGAGCGTAACAAAGTGAGAGAGTCAAGTGCTCATATTTTATGAGTTGTCCCCCTTTAACACCCACCTCCTTCCCACCCACCCCCGATCACTTCCCGTCTCGCTCTGTCACACACAAAGGCTGTGGACTCGACGTGCTTTCAACTGTTTTGTTGTTGTTTTCTATTCTGTTTCATGTTTTTGTTGCTGCTCCCAATTCGTAAGCGTCGGCGTCGGCGTTGACGTCGCTACGCACGAACAGTGCAGCTTTGAGTATTTGTTGATATCATAGGCACTTCAGTAGGGCAATAATTTTGGAGGTTTCATATTATATTATTTTTTAACCGATTATAAAAAAAAATAGAGAAAAACTTTGTCATCAAGTTAGAAGCGTTTTCACTCGCTCTCTCTCTCTTTTTCACTTCTTTTTACTTACGAGATCTTTGCTCCTCTAATTTTGAGTGTGTGCGCGTGCGACTCTAACGTATGTGTGTGTGTGTGTGTGTGAGAGTTTTGTGGATCGTAGCGCCGTCGGCTCATTTAAGGGGCTCTGCAACTGCGGCGTTCAATTGCCGAGAAGTCAGTGGAACGCATAGTGTGTGATCAATTGTGTTGTGCCTGCAACACGCTCAAAAAGTGTGTGTGTGTGTGTGATAAAGGAGATAAATTCGCAAACAAAATATATGAAAAAACGCAATTAAATGAAAATCATTATTCAAGCGGTTTTCTCACGTTAATTAAAGAAAAATAAAAAAATAAGAATTAAGTGAAAAAAAAGGATAAAAATGTTGTAAAATAAATTGTAACGTGCAGTTTACCTGATCAGCAGAGGATTTGCGGATAAGTGGAGTACAGCGGGCAAGGGTTACACAAGTGAGTGACATTTTCAATTATTTGCGGAACCTCAAGAATTACGCCGGGGTAAAGAAGGCAGATGTCTCTAGGCCAACTGTAAGACAACTGCGGATCTGCCTGGGTTGCAGCTTCTTCCGGTGCACATTGCAAATTGCATGTAACTAGGGACGCGTGCCGGCAGAGGGAGGAGAGATACAGAGAGATACGGAGAGAGGAAGCGAGTGAGAGTGAGTGATTGCAGCTTTGGGCTCGTATTAAGTTACGTGCCACGCCTACTGGGCGCAATGCAATGCAGCGCACATCATCTGCACATCATCTCGCATTCATTTGACCTCGCTATAATTATATAGTGCCTGACCCTAACGAGTAGACTACTTCAATTTGACTTGAGAACTTCGCATTGAGTTGAAATTTATTTTTATATTTTTTTTTTTTTTGGATATTTGTGTGCCAAAAGGGACGACTTCCGTTCCGTATAACAATGAGAATGGAAATAGCAGCAGGAGCAGAAGCAGAAGTGGAAACAGGAGCAGCCGTCGAAGTTAAAGTCCTGGCATGTCAATAAGACACACAATTGAAATAACGTAAGGTTTACAAGATCAGCCAAGGCAGATATAACCACTGTACAGTATGCATTGCCTACACTCGGCAGCACTCGGAGAACAATAAACGAGACGACTTTTGATTTCTTCAAGAACTTTTGGAATAATAAAAGGGGGCAGCACACAAACAAATCAGTTTACGAATACGCATATGAATACGAGTCTGTGCATGAGTATTTGTATGAGTACTAGCATGAGTACTCACAAAAGCTGCTGCTGTACGATTCTTAAGATCCATTGTCCTTGTGCAGACAGTTAAAGTCAAAGATCAACCATCCAGCTGAGTTAATTATAGACGACAGACCCAGAACTGAACACAAGACACAAGGAGAGTGAAAGAACACAGTGAGTTCACAAATGGGGCAAGTCGAGGAAGTGTTCAAGTTCAAGCCAAAGATATAGAGAGAAGTGCGGGGAAGTCAGGTCAACGCCTGAGGACATTCAAGTCGCATTCGCATTCGCACAGTTGGACATTTGGCGCGTAAAATGAATGGAAATAAAAATAAAAGCATTTCCAGTACCAGTTAATCTAGACAATTAAAAGAAGTTTAGATAGTTAGCTCCGTTTACTTGCTACACAATTTTTATAAAGCAAATTTTGTCAAGGTGCCAATTTTATCTTTTAATATATACACTGATATTTATTTTGACAACATTTTAAGTTAAATCTTTTCATAATTTGAACCTACTTCATGCACATTTTGGCATCAATGCAAAGGTAATTTTAATCCCCTTTAAATGATACAAAACTTTTCTTAACCCATTAAGTACCCATTGAAAAGTTAGAATTTTTGTAAAGGTCTATTTTAAAATTTTTTACCTCATTTAAAAAAAAAAAATGTTTAAATTAATTAATTTGAATTTTAATTTAAACGAGGATTGAAAGGGGATTGAAATTACCTTTCCATTGATGTAGATTTAACTTTAAATGTTGTCAAAATAAATATGCCGACCAGTGTAGAAATCAACCCTGTGAATACACTGCTATTATTCATTCTTTTAGTTATTTTACGAAGGCGAATAAACTTTTTTCTCAATGTTTATCAATGGAAATTTTTAAACGTAGCTAAACTTCAAATTCTTTTTTCCTTCTTTCAATATATTAAGTTTTACTTTTCCGTATATTGCTGATAATCATGATCTCTCTTAAAGAACTTTTAGTTTTAAGTTGAATTTTTAGACAAGAATTCGAAAATTAAGGTTTTTGACTCAAAATTACGAATTTTCGGCAATAATTCGACGTGATTGAACTATTTAACTCACACACTTTTCTAGTAGATCGAATTTAAGTTTTCTGAAAGATTATTATACCATTTTCAGAAATATTTATTGACTTTGATTTCTTAAGAAAACTCTCGCAGTTCTTAACTAACTTCTAACCTATCTTTCTTTATCAGTTATGTTCGATTTCGGATTTCAGTATCTTCTCATAGTTATCAGCTATTCAATTGATGAACAAATTTATAGCCCTGGGTAAAATCAGTGACGGGCAATTTCACAATTACATTTGAATGCAAATACAAATTTGACTTTTGAGGCGTGTTTGCTGATGAATTATGCGAGTCTATCTATGAGTATGTATGGGATATTCACCCCAGTGCCATGGCTATTGACATGTAATGCAGACCAAAGCGAAATGCAAATAAAGAATCCAATCCTTTCTATCTGTTTGGAAAAAGAGACAGACAGACAGACAGTGTGTGTGTTAAATTATGTGACAAGGGCGCAACGTTGTTGATTATGTTGTTTTAATTTAACGCTATTAGAACCTCAGAAGCACAGACCCTTTTTTTTTTGGATGGTCTGGGCGCCGCACGAACCATCCGACGACCCTTGCAACCTTGCAACCTTGCAACCCTTAGCGTGCCCTCATGATAATGATATTACCAAGTTGCGACGTGCGCCTAATTGACTGCTGCTGTTTGACAAACGCAAATAGATAGAGATACAAATATAGATACAGATACAGACATGTTGGCTATAGATACGAATTTGCTTGACACCTTTTGTCGCATTCATATTTTATGAGCGTGTTCGCTTTTATCACTTTCGTATTGTTGGCGTGAATTATGAGGGGGCTTGCCCTTAAGTGGCATTTTCCTCATGCAAATAAATAACAAGTACACAAATTTATGACCCCAATCACAAAGAGTTTAACATCTTTTAAGTTTGACTCTTGTAATCTAATTTATTTACTTGCAATGTGGTGGGAAATCATAATTTTTCCAGCGAAAGGATTCGAGATACTCGGCAGATTTATAACTGCGCAGTTTTTAAATAGAAATCTATAAAATGAATTAATTTTTAAGATAATTTTATCAGCTTTTTTCGCAATAAATAAATAATATGCGGGTTCAGGCAAAATACAAAATAACGAAAATAATAAAAAAAAAGAAGAAAATACCATAATAATTATTATCAACGCGTGTTAATGTGCCTTATGTGGCATATATAAAAGGGATCACGTCATTAAGCACTTGGGGAATATCAGTATCAGAATCAGAACATTAATTTGTTTTCTTTTTGCCATTAGGCACCCTCATAAAGCTCAGGAAGCTATTAAAGTCTGCGATAGTGCAGTCCAGTCAAGTTAAATGTCCAGGAAACTAAAGCTGTGAAGTCATATAGAGGTCAACCAAGTTGTTAATTAGTTGCTAGCTAAAACTAAATCGGAAGAGTAAGATTTGTCATTGGCAAATTGGTGAAAAAACTATTTATTTATAACTATAACTGTCTGTAAAAAAAATGATTATTATTATCTACTAATTTAATTAAACTTTTTTTAAATAATTTATTTATTATTAAAAGTAAAATAATTTTTAATGTTTTTTAAATAATTTAAGATTACAAAAATTTTAATTAATATTCAGAATCTTTAAAAGTGTAATTATTTCTTTATCATTTTTGGATATTTTTTAAATATCAATTTTGAAAGTACAATTATTTTTGATTTTTTTTTAAATAATCTATGAATACATAAAATTTAAATTATATTAATGATTTTTAAATATTTAATTATTTTAAATTATTTGTATATATTTTTGAAATATCAATTTTTAAATTGAATAATCTCAATTTTAGCCATTTAATAATGTAATATGTTTGGAAATTATCCTTAACGATTTGTAATAAAAATGATCATTAGTATCTACTAATTTATTACATTTATTTTTAATAATTTATTTGCAATTTTTAGATGTAAAATAATTTTTTATTTTACTTTTTTTAATATTATAAATTTCAGTAGTCGAATAATTTATTAATTTTCTTTAAATATTTTATGAACAATTTTTAAAAGTCTAATTATTTAAAAAAAAAATGTAATATCAATTTTTAAATTGAATAATCTCAATTTTGAACATTTAATACTGTAAAATATTTAAGAATTATTCTTAACGACTTGTTAATCGCTTAAGCCTGCCTGACGAATCAGTTAACAAACACTTGGCCCTTTTCACCTCTTGCTTAACCTCATAAGCCTCGTGTATATGTGGGTGTTTGTTGTGTTTTGTGTGTGTCGAAAACTTTGTCGACAGATACAAAATTAAGTTGCAAACAAAAACCAACAGCCAAAAATCAACCTTGTACACAGCCTAACCACAGTCACACACACACAGTTATACACACACTCTTACACACACACACACTCACAGTATACAAAGCAAAAAAAAAACGAAAAAAAGCGCAACAGAAATGTGAGCAAAGTGAAAAGGCCCCCAGGCCAAAAGGCAACGCAGTCGCTTTCAATTATAGCCATGAGTTTTTGTGGCCAATACACAGACACACACACACACAGCCATTAGGCTAATGTGCGCTTATTGCGCACGCTTTGGAAGAGGCACAGAAGCAGGTGGCAAGTGGTAAAACCAACCCCCACATAGGAAGGGAAAGGAAGAGGGGCAAGAGAAAGGGGAAGAAGTCAAAACCACAAGCCAGAAACTTGGCACTGTCTGACTGCTAAAGGTACTGCCAGAGCGATGAAGTGAAGAGAGGGAGGAGAAGAGTGGGAGGGGAGAGGGAGAGGAAGCAAGGAATGTGGGCAGGGGGTGGCTGGGCGGGCGGTTTGACTGTGGCTCCATAATAGTCCGAAAACGAAACCGCAAAACGTAACGCAAACAAGATGTGTGGGAGAAAAAAGGACAGCAGCAGCCAGCAGAGTATCTGTATCTCTCAGTTTGTGTATCTGTAGCTCTCTAGCAGCTGTAACTGTGTGTGTGAGTGTGTGTGTGCATAATGAATGCGAAGATGTGCACGCCCTATTATCCTGCGCTGGCTCCTCCCCTCTGCAAAATAACCAAATGCTTTTTGCTTCTCATCGTCATCATCATGATGATGATGATAATGATGGGAACGTCGTGTATCTGTGAGATACATAGATTCTGCTGCTGCCGCTGCTGCTGCGCTGCTGCATTCTGATAGGAAAACTGAGTGGGTAAATAAGAGAGCATATATATATGTATATATATAGATGTATATGTCTCTCTATGAGTGTCTCTCTGTGTGTGTATGTGTGTGTGTTTGCTATCCTTTTGTGGCCAGGCAGACAACAACAACAGCAACAACAACAAAACAGCAGGAGTCCAAATTGTGCCTCGGGCGACGACTCGACTCGCATTCGAATCAGAAAAAGGGCAAAACGAAGTAACAACAGTTCGTGCCACACGATGATGATGATGTTGATAATGATGTTTGTGCTGCTTACAGAACTGACACAGATTCAAGCACACACAGCAAGAGAGAGAGCGGCAGGCAGAGAGAGAGCGAGAGCTGCACAATTGCAGGGTAGTCAGATACAGATACAACTACAGATACAGATACATATAGTATCTGAGCGTGTGTGTGTGTGTTGCTTGCGCTCTCATTTTCATCCCCTGCTGTTTTGCAGTGTATGGCAGATAAACAGCAGCTCGATCATCATCATCATCATCATCATCAACATCATCCTCATCAACTGCTGTGGCATCCTGTGGCTGTGGCAGCAACCAACCAAAGAGACGCCTCTCCCATTCCCAGTTGCCATTTCCACATTCACATCCATTTCCACTTCCATTTCTCAGTCAGAACATCATCACTTAGTCAGTCAGTTGGTCGCGCTCCGTGCGCTCGCAATCGGAATCACAGTTTTTGTTGTCGTCGTCGCTGTCGCTGCCTGCGCTGACGTCGACGTCGTTTTTGCGCTATCGTCGCGCTGCCAGCGTCACGTATCCGTTCGGTACTCAGTCTTGTGAAGACAACCGGCAGATAGAGACGACACCAAATCAAATATATTAAATCCAATTGATGAAAACTTTTCAAGGAATATCTTCGCGTCAATATAAAACACAAAAATAACAATCATACGCCGTGTATGTCAGTCAGTTAATTGAACTCTGATCTCCCTCTCTGTGTTTCGGCCATGTCGCGTCGCGTTTTCTGGTGCATATGATTATTTGTTATTATTATTTAAATTTTACACTTATATTCGCATTGTGATAATTGCAAGAGAAACGCGCAACGTTTAAAGAAATCATGTTATTAAATCGATTTGTTATACCAGGTTGGTGCTAAAAAAAGGAAATACATCGATATACATATATCTAACGTCTTTATGGATTATGCGTGCTCAGTGTGCTTGCTGTGTGCTCCAGTTATCAGTTTATTATGAGGAATGCCTCGTTTTGAGTTACCACTTGATGTTGCCACAAATATATATATATATATCGGATATAAAATTGACTCGACTTGTCTATATTGAGAGAACTGATTCAGTTTGGCATTCATTGTGTGTCAGTGCAGACGTGTGAGAGACTGAAGATTACTGTGAGTGACAAAATCGTGTATGGAACCAGTTAAAAAATTGACAGTCATTTAAAAGTTATCATAGATACAATATCTGATAGCTGGTAATTAAATAGTATGGATTATACACTCAGTATCCCTATATTTGACTTCTATTTAGAAATATATATAAAATATCAATGCCTTGAATGTGATTTAGAAACAATATGCAAGGTATCTGAGACTTGAATTTGACTGTAATTAAATGCATGCTAAAGATAAAAAACTATAACAAAAATGTCTATTATTCAATAGGAAAAATTAATTTTCAGTTCGGAAGATTGAAAGAATCGTATGCCTTAAAATATGATTCACTTAGTTTTGCCATCTTATATCCTGCATTTCAAAATATTCCTTTAAAAGTTTTCGGCAAAAGTTGATAGAAAAGTCTCTTAGTTCTTTCACCAAGCTTATTTGCAATTTGCGAAAGCAGCTTTCATCTTTACTGACTCACAAATTGGAATCTTATCAAGTTGAGGCTAGTTTTAAAACCAACCCCTACAAATATAAATAACTAAAGTAATTACCACAGAAATAGCAAAGACGAATAAAAAACACATGTGTCCAAGTATTTGAGTGAATAATGTATAGTCATGATAGTCGATTAAATCAACTTGTAAGTGGAGGCTACTCATCGCCACAGTTTTAAATGTCAATCGATACTACGAAATTGAATAGCTAGACGATCTTAACTCTAGAATACATATGAGGAGAGAGAAAAAGAGAACAAAAAGCGGCACTTGAGAGCACTTCAAATACAATTCTCAGATGTGTGCGAAAGACGCCGCGCCGTCGGAGGTTCTGAAGATGATATAGATATGGATATAGATTTGTGGGTGGACTTTGTTGTTGTTGCTATTTGGCTATGCAAATAGCGTGTGCCAAGGAAGTGCGAAAGTTGTCAGGTTGTTGAGGATTGGTATTTGGTTTTGTTGTTGTGTTGTGTTGGTTATTTGTTTACTTGACCACCTTCCATTGTTTGCGTGTGCGGCTTATTTATACTGGCAGATACTTATCATCAGTTCTTAGGTTACTTCTACTACCTATTACTGTTACTATTACTGTTGCTGTGTTGAGTGTTGAGTGTAGAATGTAGAGTATATAGAGTATTGAGTGCCCAGTGTTGACTGCTCGATATCTTTTTCGGGTATTCGTGCTCGTTTTCATTTTCGTTTCGTTTCTTATCTGGTCTATGGGCAAGTTGTTGGCCTGTAAGTTGGACAGTCGTTGTCATATTTTGTGTCTAACAGCTCAAATTACGATTTAGTTTCAAGTGTTTAAATAAGGCGGTAGGTACAAGCCTCAGACAACAATCACATAAACAAAAACAAAAACAAATAAATAAATAATCGGTGCGTAATTTGTTGCAACTTTAGTGTCTCTCTCTTTTCGCACAAGTGTTTTCTTGTCTCTTATTTATCACTTGTTTGTGTGTGTTCTCTTTGGATGAGTTTGCGATCTAGTCATGGTAGGGCTGAGTTCGGTAGAGTGCAGAGAATGGAAGACCGTTATTATTATGAAAATTGCTTATTAAATATTTATTATCTGAGCTTTATTCTTATAGAATTGAGAATTATAATAAAGTTAAATATATTCATTCTTACACGATTATAATGAATAAAGAAACATATTCAAGGGAAGTTTCATTGAAAATATTTTGTGGAGTATTTCATTTGAAATGTAAAATGTTTTTGAAGAAATTATTTTTAATACCGTTTTTAAAATTAATAAGAAACAAATCCATCAATCCAAAAATTATGCTTCAATTTTAAATATCAATTTATTTTGCATTTAAAAAACTTAACTTTTCTAACTGAATATTTAGTTCTTAAAAATTTATTATCTATTTTTATATGTCAAATTAATTCATACAATTAAAAATAAATACATTTTGAAAGGAGAACCTAAATATATTTGACAAAATATTTTAGTAACAAAATAACTATTTAAATATACAATTTAATTGAAAAATATTTAACTCGATGATAAATTTGAATGTATAATTTAACATCGAGCTAAATTATTTTTCAATTAAATTATATACTTAAATAGTTATTTTATTACTAAAATATTTTGTCAAATATATTATATTTTGGTTCTCCAAATAACATCAAATCAAGATATTTAAATTTCTAAAACTTTATAAAAATTTTCATTCAAATTTGAGTTTAATAAAAACAAAGAAGTCTATTAATTAATTGCAATTTCCAATTTCAATATATTTTTATTAATCACTAACTTTGTAAGAGAAATAAAATTTAAAATTAAGTTGAAATTGACAATCTTTGTAGACGATAAAGGGATACATCTATCGATGAGTTAAATGTCAGATCAAATGTCTAGTCTGGTTCGTGAGAATCCATTTGCTTTGTCTATTTATTTGATAAGCAACAGCTGAACAAGTCACATCTTTTTTAAAATAAATAGAAAACAAGTGCAGAAATATAAATTCCACACATCGAGAATAAACAATAAATATTTCGAATAGTTTCGGAAGAGGAATTCAATTCAATTCAGTTACGACATTATTTGCACAGGCTGCCCAGGTAATACAATCTACAGGTGAGCTTCGAATACCTCAAGTACAGTGAGCACTCGCCACCAAGAGACTCGACTCAAAGATAATGATGAATTGATTGAATGATTGTGAAGTGAGTGAAGTGACAACGTGAAGTGTTCGACAATTGCAAAATCAATGAGATAGAGAGCCAAATACCAAATTAAACAGCCTGATGACAACACAGATACCACGCATATGTGTTGTTGTCTATGTCAGAGATATGACAGTTGTGACCACTGTCCAGTTAGTTATCTGGACAACTTTCTATTTGTGCACTGACAATTGATAATTGATAATTTGTTGTTGGTGTTGTGATTAGGATTAGACCAAAGTCGAAACTTTAATCGTCAACTTTTGTTTTATCTCGTTTCTTGCCACAGGCTCCAACGGCGAGGACTTTGATCCAAGTGTCGTGCGGCATCATCATCATCTCCATCATCACCTGGATCTCAATAGTGCGACGACGGGTTTTGGCCAATTGCCGCCGGCGCATTTAAGCGGCAGTCCGACGCGGCCGGAGGATTCGTCGTTCGCTCGCCACCTGCCACCCACGATATCCCCCTCGTCGCCGCCGCCGCCTCTGTCGCTGCCTCCGTCTCTGTCTCTGCCCAGCCCCGCAGCCATGCAGCGGCCACAGCGCCTCATGCCCCTCAACGCCACCTCGTCCGCCGTCAGCAATGGCGCCAGTTCCGGTTTGGAGCATCTCTTCACTGAGGAGCAGAAGGATCACCAGCTGGACATGGCCCGCCTAAGGGAGCCCGTCTCCAACCTGGACATACGTGATAACGGCGTCTACGCCAAGACATATCTGCCCCGCGGCACCCGCTACGGACCCTTCCCCATGCGGCTCTGCCAGCAGCCCAGCGATCGTCATCTGGCCTGGGAGGTGAGTCAAATTGAACACTCTAAAATTAGCATAGAAACATATTTGTGTCTGAGAAGTGTTCTCAGAAATAGCTTATCATCTTCAGAACAGATTGAAAGTGAAATGTCATTTGCAACTGTTGTTAATCAATCTTTTTTCACGAATTTATCAGTTAAATCAAATTCTAAGAAACTTATTTCTTATCATTAGCAAGAAATTAAAATTGAAAACAATCGATAATATTATCAATTTAAATTTCAATGCAAAATAGACAAGTTGAACCCACTGTCAAGTCCGGATAGAAAACTTTTAAATAAGTTCCGCTTACTTTGCTTTTATTTAAAAGAAACGTTTTAAGATATCGCTTGATATATAATAGACCTGCGGTTGGCACGAAATCTGAATTCAGGAGCACTAAAACAACAACCGCTGCTCCCGGAGCTACTGCGTGCCCACCACTGTAATATACTAAAGAATTGAGATAAAATAAATATATCAAATTAACATTTGTATCAAAGACAATCAGATTGACACCACAGACATAAGTTGTTCTTAAATATTAAGCCCTGTTAAATAAAATTTGATTTACATGCAATGAAGTTTTGTCCTTGAGCTTATGTAATAAATATTACATAATTGAGCTTATGAGCTTATGTAATAAATATTAGTTATTTGTGTTCTTTTTTCTGAGAGAAAGATAAACTTAACAAGCTAAAATTGAGAATATATATTTTTTTAAATTCAAGCAGCAACAATCAAAATGAAACCACTGTAAAGGGCAGTTCACACTCAGTTCACATCTCTAGTTAAGAGTTGTCCCTTTACCATATCATTTATTGTCCAACATTATCCTTTCGCATATGTGCGATTTTTTTGCAGCATTTCGTCTCCGATTTCGGATACAATTTTCCAAATCCGGAAATTTAATCCTATCAAAGCTGCGCGCGAAAATTGCACAAAAATTGCGTTTGTAATGAAATGAGATGAATTTATTTCTATTTTTTTGGGGGTTTTTCCCTAGGAAAAATGAAAATCAAACGATTGGAAATAGATTTGATTAGCACGGGTTTTTGTGGCTCGGATCGGTACGCACAATTGTCAGTCAAATGTGCCTAATCCTTGGCCAGAGCTAATTTCCTGGTCACACCGGGCAAAATCCACAAAGTGCACCCTAAATGAGGCTTAAGTTGAGGCCGAAAAACCCGAGGATCCTGTGAGGCCTGATGATTCCAATTAGTTTGAGGAACCCTTCGATTGATTGTCAGTCAGTCAGTCAGTCAACTGACACTTTTGCAGCTCCTGTCGGAGGACAGACAGACAGAGAGGACAGACAATCCAATCAAATTATCGCGCCTAGTCCTGTTGACAATTGTCACAGGATATTTGTATCTACCTACGAGAGTGTATCTCTATCTCTATCTCTATCTGTATCCTTCCCTCTGTCTATTTTGCGATTCAGGTATTGCAACAATATTGTTGTTGTTGTTGTTGTTCTTGATTTGCCACTCGAGCCAAAAAGCGGCAACTGGCAACTGAAAATTGCCAATGCCACGTTGACAGTCCTCAGTTTTGAGATCTGTGTTCTATATTCTGTATTCTATGTTCTTCGTTCTCAGCTGATCCCTTCCCTATTTCTTTTTTTTTTTGGTTGCTCTGGATGATCCTCAAATCAAGCGCACTTTTCTCATTCACATTTCCGTTTTGACAGATACATTGGCTCTGCGTATTTCAATCTGTATCTGTATCTCTATTTGTGTGTTTGTATCTGCCTGGCAATTTGAAGCCCGTTCTCTGGGTGTGAACCCAACACTTTTGAGAGATTATCTCTGGCGCGTAAATATTTTTCTTGCCCATTGACTATGCCATGTTTTTGATGCTTTTCGCTTGCTTCTTGTGGTGTCCTTGTTTTTTAATAATAATAAAAACTTATGAATAGCGTGCGAGAACAACCTGGACATGTTTGTCTGTCACAATCCCAAGATTAGCTCAACAACAACAACTTGGCGCTGATCTCAAATAACTGTCAGCCGTCGCCAGATTCACAGTCTCATATGTGTTGCGCTCCTTCCCCTTAGTCTTGTTATGTATCTATTGGATATCCGTATGATCTTATCTTTAGTGGCTGCCTCGTATTGCAGTTTCCGTTATCCTGTCGTGTCAGTTAATGCTAATCTCCTCGTCTCCGATTTGTTCGTCATGTCAATAAATGACATTTTTTTATTGAGTAACTTTTTTGAAGAAACTAGGAAATAGTTAACAAATAAATGAATAAATAAATAATATATGAATGTAGATTATTACATACAATTTCAGTTAAAATACAAGATCAGAAGCGTAATATACAAATTTGTGGTCATAAATGTCAAGAAAAGTCGTTTACTCTTATTTTTATTTATTAAATTTCAGTTAAAATTCTTCGAATTTCTTAACAAATTTTATTCAATTTAATTTACATCTACTTCAAAGTTACCTTTAAAATTTTAACTATTCTTCAAAGCATCTTCAAAGTTAACTGATTTAAATATGACAGAAATGATGCATCAAATGGATGCGTTCGACTGTTATACTGAAACTGTTATACTGTTAAACTATCAAAAAAGTCGTTTTCTCTTCTTAGTATTTCTACAATTTCAGTAAAAATTTGTTGAATTTTTTAGCAAATTTTACTCTATTTAATTTACATCTATTTCAAAGTAAACTTTGAAAATTAAACTATTCTTCAAAGCATTTTCAAAGTTAACAGATCGAAATATGACAGAAATGATGCATCAAATGGATATGTTCGACTGTTATACTGCGACTGTTATACTACTTCTGTTATATTACTGTTATAAATAAAGCCAACTCTCTTCCTCTTGCAGCATCAGTCGCTCCACATACGCACACTTGACCACACACACTGTTTGCTCATGTGTAAACCGCAACTTGAGTTTAATTTTATAAAATATACTTGCATATTTGTGTGTTCATGTATGTGTGTGTGTGTGTATTTGATTTTATATAATTCTTTGCATACGCCACGGCGCGAGCACTCGAAGCGTTGTTAACTTAATTTTTGGAGCGTGCACAAACATATGCTCTCATCCTCCGCACTCTCTCGCTCTCTCTCTCTCTGTCGAGACTCTGCAGACTCTCCCACTCAACACACACACACACACACTCATACATGCAGACGCATGCCACTTAATGAAACTGAAAAAAGTGTAAAGCGCCGTTTTTCCATATGACTTGACAGACAAGAGGCCGACGGCAGCGCAGCGCCGACGACGACGACGGCGACAGCAACGTCGACTGCGGCAGCGTAACGGCATACGCAAAGTCATGCAGTTGTTGTTTTTGTTGCATTGCCCAGTTTCGAGTTGTTGTTGTTGGCGTCACAGCGTCTAAGGCGTTTTGCTCATTTTGTTGTTGCTGCTGTTGTTTTTGTTGGGCTGCCAAACCGCAGTCGCCGATTTGTGTAAATTGTGCGTATTTAGCTTGCGTCTTGTTTTTGTTGTTGTTGTTGTAGCGCCGCTGCTTTTATTTTGCATACAAAAACTGTAGGCGGTGTTGTTGTTGCTTTTTTTTTTTTATTTGATTTTGCGACAAGTTTTTTGCGGCCTGCGTATGACCTTGAGTGAGGTAGACGTCGCTAAACGATAGGCGGAGAGTGTTGGGGAGGGGGGCGAAGTCTTGCTGAGACTCTAGAAGCCTTTGTGTTGTGTTTCAATAAATGGCTTAACTTTTGGGCATAGAAATTGCGGAGATTATTGAAGTAAAACTTGAATAAAATGGTAGGAAAATTCAGCAGAAAATTTCTAAATGCTTAGATAATATTAACGATTTCTCCAAAACTAAGAATAACTATCCTAACACTAATAACTAATTTAACTTGCTTAGTTTTAATCAGAAATAAAACTACTTTTACTATCTACTACCTTTTACAATTTTACTACTTTTTTACAACAGAAACTACTGTTTGTAAACAATTTTTGCTGCCATTTTAGCTGCCGTTGTCGCTGCTAAGCAGGTTTGTGTCTGTGCTAAGCTGCGCGCCTTATGACAGTTAGCACAGTTATGCGCTGCAGCAGACAACAGATGGCGCTAGCAGTTGCTTTTAATGCTAAATAAATTTAATTAAAGACAAAATTTAATTTAAATAAATTTAACTTTATTTATAATTAAAATCATTTGTTTTTTTAATTTGTAGGTAATTGCCGGCCCACTGTTTCACGGGTGGATGGAACCCTCATCGGATGTGGCCACATGGCTGAAAAAAATACGCGCCGTGCAAATCGATGAAATTGAAGAGGCTAATTTGAAGAATTTCATATTCGATGGCTATGTGAGTAGCGCACGCGTCTCTTTTAATAATTAACTATTTATTGTTTTTTTAATGGTTTTTTAGCTGTGGTACGAGACCAAGCGGGATGTGAATGCAGGCGCTGAAATTGTGGTCGATGCGCGGCCCAAAACTCCGTATGATATCAGTGAGAATAGCATGGCAACTGTTGCGGCCGTAACAGCGGCGGCAGTGGCAACAGTGGCCAAGCACAACAACAACAACAACAATAACAGTAGCAATAGCAATAACAACAACAACAATAGCTTAATAAGCAACGATGATCGCAGCGATCGAGATAATGGTGAGTACGAGGGAGAAAGAGATGCTGGCTCTGTGAATAATGTCAAAGACAGCTGGCTAACAAATTAAGGCACGGTCAACAGTGCGTAGGGGTGGGGGTAGGGGTAGGGGGTAGTAAAATCTGACGTGTTGAAAATGCGCGTGACAATGAAGCTGGCACGAGCCTTGCAACATGATATCATCAACATCATCATCAACAACATCATCAACAACAACAACAACAGCATCCAGCAGGATCAACCACGACTGACAGCTTATAAGGGCTGCTGCAGCCCTTTGTTAGGCCTATATATGACACTATTATTTTGGGTAGTTTGCGCCCCTTTGTGACTTATGTAAACTGGGCATGCGCCCATGCAATCTGCGGCAACCGCACATGTTTTCATTTGTTATTAAAATGTTTGATAATTTCATTAGAGATCCATCAACACGCACGCATGATCCTTCGTCCTTTCGTCGTCCTGGCAAATGGCACACGCTTAATTTAATCCTAATCCACTGAGAGAGAGGGTTGCAATTGCAGCTTCCTGCGTCCCGATCGTGTTTGATTATAAACATGTGGGATTTATGAACGTCTCATTTAACAGTTGCCATTTCCCTATTTCCCATTGTGGCTTTTCAACTTTTTATCACGCGTCAAATCATTTTCAAAACTTATTTTTATTTTGGTTTAATGCCAGCTTTAAAATTTGCATACTTAATGGATATGCCTGATACTCCATGACATACGTTACTTTTCAATTAAAGCCGGAGAACCTTATGGTTCAGTTTCCCATACACGACTCTCACCACCTGTTTACCAGTAACTTCTCTTGACTTGACTCTGCTTCTGTTACTGTTTTTATAATTTTTATTTTTAACGTATTTCTGTGCAAGTTTTCACTGTGAAAAGTCACGGCCTGTTGACCACACGAACTCAATGAACGGTAAGACACAGAGAACAGGACACAGGACCTTCAGGGTCCTTACACCTTCCCACTTAGTGTTGAGAGGGTAGCAAAAGGGCCAACTGTGGTTGAAATGGTAACAAACGACTTGGTATAATGCTAAACACGAGTTCAGTTAACTGAGGCACAGAAGCGGAAGGCGGAATTAAAGACTTGGCTTTGACCGTTACATTTCCAAATGGAGGAATATATTATAAAATTCCAAAAATAATGTTTGAATAAGGATCAGAACTAAGCACATGAACTAGTTTTTTGTGAGGGACTTTAGGAAATAAAAATAAGGATTAAATTAAACTAAAGTAAAGAATAAAAATCTAAATTTATAATGAGTATATAAATTCTATTTTTAGATTACATTAAGTGATTTTAGAAAAAGATGCTTAAAATTGTTGAGTGTAAAATATTTACAGAATATAATCACTAAATATGAAAATTATAGTTGTAATGAGGCAAGAAAAAAATTGAATTAGCAAATGAATAATGATTTTCTGATAAATCTTGACTAATCGATACATAGTTCATAACATAAAATCTTTAGATTTTCTGTAATAATCAAAAAGTATCAAACGCGTCTCTGCAAATGCTTAGGGGAAATAAAATAATAATAAATAATTGTTAAAGAAAATGCTTAATTATTCAGATATTTATAATATTTAAATGTTTCAATCTTTATTTATATATTTTAATAAGTATCTATTTACATTTTAGCCTATTTTATGCCGCGATACAAAAAGTAGTGTGTTTTTCGTTAAAACCACTTTTCTATGCTGATATTTGATATTTCATATTTTTTAAAATTAAATTTAAATTACATTTTTTTTTTAAATATGGGATGACCAGATTGAACATTTTCTGTATATTCTAATCTTATTTTCCATTTGGAATTGAATACTGTGTTTCGCATTAAAAAATCGCTCTGAAAATTTAAAATTATGGGGCAGAAAATGGGTTAAAATATGCATATTTTTATGGACATTTTTTAACTACTCAATTATAACTAAAAAGTTCATCTAATTCTGTCTGTTCATCCAATGAAATATGTGTTTTTTAATACTCGTAATAGTTTGAAAGTGAGTTATTGTCAACTGGTCAAAATTTAAAATATCGTTAGTTTAGCTTGGATTATTGCGACCTGTCGTGCAATTGACAAAACAGAGCAAGTACAGAGAGTATAGAGTTATAAAGTTATAGAGCTAAAGAGCACCTCATCAGGGCCCTCTCTGGAGACAAAAGTGTAAGGCTAAACCACTTTTGAGATGCCTTTCAGCTTAGCGAGCGGTGCGACTTCAATGGACCAATCAAGACTAACAATTGAATTCAGATAGCGATTGAGTACCACGAGTTGTGATCAGAGCCAGAGCTGGGAGCACACGCCAAGACCAAAAACCAAGCCCAAATCGAAATAAAACCTAACTAACTGACAGTACACAGATACACACATACACACACTCGCACAGTGACACATTGTCGCCAACAAAGCTGATAGATGATTAATGAGCTGGCATGTTATGCCGCGTTACCAAACTACCAAAGCAAATACCAAATACAAAAAAAAACAAAAAAAAGAAACAGAAATACGCTTGAAAATCGTAAAACGACAACTGAAACTGAAAATTGAAACTTGCCATGTCGCGTCTTCGGCTAAATGATCATCGTGTGTCAATTTGGGCATCATTAGGAGTGTGTTTTTTATATATTTAGTTTTTTTTATAGCGCTAGATAGCAAAACCTAACCCTTTTTTTACGACAAGCTGGCAAATCGATTAGCAGGCGGATCTAACTTTGATTTTGCCACGGCAGTTGTAAGGTGTAAATAATTCAATCAATCATTTGTCAACAGTTTTTGGCTTCCGTTTAGTTTTTGAAAATTGATTCAGGGTCAACATACATATGTATGTATGTATGTGGACATTGCCACTTGGCAGACTTTACAGTCATGCCCGTCCAACTTGAGCTCCATCGCCATCCTGATTGCAAAGTCTGACAATGCCACCATTGAATTCGAATTCGAATTCCAGTCGAGGAGTAAATCAATCTCGACCATTTGGAGAGCCAGCAAAGCGACAGCTGCGACTGGTGAAAGGCGTGAAAGGATTGAGGATTGAGTTGCATGTGCTTCACTTGCCTCCGAGTTGCCAGCGGTGTCAGAGGGGAAAGCATAGAAGGTATTGTTGAGAGTGCAACTACTTTTAGGAGGTTTTGAGCCTCAATCGACCTTGATGTATTAGTTGCAAATTAAAAAGGGATTACTACACCATGAGAGATGGGTTTATTACTTGTAAAGTAATCGTAGTATAAAAATTCATAAAAAATGAGTGGGATAGATATAAAATTTCCTATAAAATATGATGGGCAAGAAGTAATAATTTATTTTTTTGTTAAATATAGCCAGCGAAAAACCCTTATAAACATGTGGCTCTTTATTAAAAAAAAACATAAGATTTTATTATTATTATATTATTGAATGATGCAAAAATTTCCCTAACCCATTATGTACCCAATGAAAAACTCGATTTTTTTAAACGTTGACTTTTTCAACTTTTTACCTCGATTTTTTCCATAACAATTTTTTGGTGCAAAAAAATTCTAGAAACAATTCTAAGAGTGACTGCAAAATAAAATTTTCAAAAATATTTTTGATAGTATTTTTTATAATTTTTTGAAAATCCTAAAAATTACTATTTAAACCCCGTTTCCTACTTTTCACGCAAAAAGTGTCTCTTTAGCAATTTTCAAAAAAATCATGTCATAAGTTTTTTTGAGAACTAAAATATTTTTTTTAGCTTCTCTAAGCTCAAGAATATTTAAAGCAAATATTATAAAATTTTTTTAAATAAGAAATTATGTTTAAATTATAGTCTTATTGCTTAGACTATTAAGTATCTAAAAATCATAGGTCTGGCTTTTTTTTAAATATAGTAGATCTGTAATTATTTTTAGTAGGACCTAAAAGAATTGTCTGAAAATTATCCCTACTTAATTTTAGAAATTTTAAATGCATATTTTCTGTAATTTGAGCAACTTTTCATGTTTTGTTTCAAACTTTCTCAGGCTGTTCTTATCTGTGGGCCAGCTGACGTTGCGCCTGCCTAGAGAAGCGACCCTACAGACTTTGTCCTCCCTCTTTGCCCTTCCTCCCAGTCCTCCCTCCCAGCTATCCCACGCTTTCCTCGAGGCGACCATAAGGTGGCAGTCAAACGCCTACAGATCGAGAAGGAACTGACGTGGGAATCTTTGGCTGTCCATAATTCGTTTTTCCGAGCATATTGCACACGCTGAAAATTAACTTTTGACCCCGCAATTATGCAGACAGAAGCACATACATATTCATCATCAAGACTCGGGCGGGTGGAACTGAAGTCACCCCTTACCGAGGGAGAGAGAGAGAGAGAGAGAGATGGAGGTAGTGTGCCTTGAGAGGCAACACCTGTGCTGTGTTTTTATTTTGTATTATTTTTTCTGTTTGGTAAGGTGCTATATGACTTTTGAATGAAATCAGTCCAACGGAACCGAAGCTATCCGCGAGCCAAGAGCGACCCCTGTTGCCCTAACTGACCTAACTGTCAGCCAACCTTGCACCCCACCCCCTTTCCCCTACCCTTCACCCCCTCTCTCTTGGATGGATGTGTTTGCATGCATAATCTTTTGGTCATTGTCATCCCTTAGGTTGCATTCTTGGCACAGGGTTAAGGGCTGAGCTGAGTTGAGTTGAGCTGAGAGCACCTGTGTGAGCAACTGCGTGTGTGTGTGTGTGTGTGTGTGTGTGTGTGTGTCACCTGGTGGTTGTCCAAGTGCCAAGTCGCTTCGATAGTCATTTCCCCTCGGAATTGTCATTGGGCTTTGTGTACTTGGCACCCGCGACCCGAAGCAACTGAGGAACTGAGGAACTGAGGACCTCTCAGTATCTCAGTGTACTTTAGAGTAGTGCGGGGGGTGCTTTACTTTCATTTCGGAACAATTATCTATTCAACGTCAAGCTATGAATGTTGTGTATACCCAGAGCTCTATATATGAGTGCACACGATTTGGTTGCTGCTACCAATTTTGTGTTAAGTGTTTGCGTGTTTACTACTATCTATCCATGTGTGTGTGTGTGTGTGTGTGTATGTGTGTTGTTGGTCATATGTCAGTGCGTCCTGTCCGAGTCGGAGTCCTTCCGCAGATTGTTAGCGAGCAAACAAAACATTAACATTAGCGACCAAAGCGACACACTTGTTCCTCAAACGCGAAACCGAACGGTTGTGTCAAGTGCTCCCTACAACTCTCCAAAAACAAGACCATATATCATCCTAAAACGAACTGAATATTATTATATATCAACTCAAAATTAAGTGAAGAATATTATATAAAGTGTGAGTGCTGTGAAATTTCTAATGATCTTCCTCAAATATTCGCTTCAATTTTAAATTCGCTTTTTACTAAAAATCTTTTCTTCATTAAAAAAAAAAATAAAAATATTTAGAAAATTTTTTTATAAAAATGTTTTAAAAATTAAGTGTCATATCAAAGTGTGGTAAATTATTAAAGAATGTTTAAAATAATCTCTTTACATTAAAATTAAATTTTGTACTCCCTTTTTAATAATGTTTTCTTAAATATTTTATATAAAATCAATTCATTTAAAAAAATCTTTGATTTTGACATAATTTTTTTGTTTTTTTTATTAAAAACTTGAGTCTATCAGGGATGCTAGAGTAATCGCTTTCGCTTAAATTTGACATAAATTGCATACAAATTTAAGTCAAATTCCAGCGAAAGCGATTTCTGTGGCACCCCTGTATAATGTAAAAAGAAATTCTGCTACTAACGTTATACATTAGAAATTAAATAAAAATATTTTTATTAATTCTAATTGAAAATCAGTTTTCCTTACAATATTTTAACTCGATATCAATCTTTACTGTTTTACAGGTTCTCATTATAGCAGCGACGAGTTTACCAAGGAGAAGAAAAACTTATCGCAGGGCGATATCGATTTCACAGACGACGAAAACGCTATCGATATACGCTGTGAGGTCTGTGATAATGTCTATACGGATTTAGAACGGTAAGCCTTAAGTTTATTATACATGAACTTGCTTAAAACTCGTACTAAACGTTTGGGGAGAATGTCTTGAAATTGCTTTGGCATTTAAACAGTTTGCCAGCAGCGACAATAATCTAAATCAAATTTTGTTTTTGCCAAAAACTATAAATGGTTAAATCGAATCACACCGAAAACAAGCTGCCAATTAGCTTCCAACTTACCCAAAGAATTATGGGTGTGCATAGCCAAAGCTATTGACTACCAACAACAACAACCAACAACAACAAACAACAACAAAACTATTCCCAATTGTTGCTAAATGCTGCTCGTCGGCGATCTTAATTAAACGTTGATAGCGATAATATTTAGTGTGGCCAATAAAAGCACCATTTAAGTGGCCAAAACGCCAACCCAACTGAGAGTAGTGCGGTCAGTTCAACGAGTTGAAAGTGAGAGTTGGCCATGATACGAAATGGCCAATTCAAGATTTCTTATTGATTTTATTATTTAATACCCAATTGGCATCTCTAGAGTCTAGACTGAATTCGTGCAAATTTTAGAGCATTTCTTGATATGGTTTTAGTACTTTTTTTAAGGGGTATAGTAAAATTAAATTTCAAGAGATTGTCTTTAAATGAATCTTGAAGAAGGAGGTCTTGAATATGAAAAGATAAATTTATATTTATATATTTATAAGAATATTTGAGTACTTAATTAACTAAGTCATAAATTGACTCCTAATCATCTACAATTTTTAAGAAGATTTCTTAAGAGTTTCAATTAATTGTTTTACATTAAAATGATAACAAAAATTAAATATCTAAAGGTCAATTTTGCAGTAAATTTTATATAGCTCTTAGTTCTACGTCAGTTAAAAGTTTTTATTTCAAATTTATTAGCTGCAGAGTACTTTAAATGAACAATTTTTAGAAATCAATGCGTAGTTCAAAAATATTTCTCAGCTGAAATTAAAATATTATTTTATTTCTTAGCTTTATTTCTAAAAAAACAACTTTTAAACAAACATTTTTTAAAGTTTTGAAGTCGTGCTGTTTTTAAATTTTATCTCTGCATTTTATTTTTAAAGTTTCTAAACCGTGCTTATTTTAATTTTGTTTCATAATTTTAACTTAATATACACATTTTTAAAATTTTCATTTGATAAATGTTCTTTGACATTCGTAATTAAATCTATTATTCCTATTGTGGTCAGAAGATCTCTAATCAACTCGAATTACTACAGTTAATGCAAAACTTTTGTACAATATTTACAAATGTAACAACAACAACTACAACAACAACACGCAAGTTGTGTGCTTCTATTTGTGTTACAAGTGCTAAAGTGCGCTTTTGATTTTCATTTGATTTCGAGTGTTTTTATGGTGGGAGGAAAGCAAAGGAAAGGAAAGCAGGAGATTTGTGGGTGGCTCAATACAACTACAGCTATCAGTCACTGTGGGATGATTGATGGAAATGTTAGTGAAAGGAGACGGAGCTGTGTGTCTGTCTGTCCACAGTCTGTGTGTTTCTCTCTCTCTCTCTGTCTCTCTGGAGTCCGTCAGGCGCTTTTGCAATTTTATCTGATGTTGAACATGCACACTTGGTTGTTGTTGCTGTTGCTGTTACTCTAGTTGTTGTTGTTGTAAGCAAACAAACGCCCACACTTCAAATGCTGCCTCTGGTGCCGTCAACTCTTCCATGTCGATGACAAAAATCACAATAAAAAAAAAGAGAAAAAGTCGAGGGAAATTGCTAAAAATGTGGCCGCCTTTAGTCGCAGTTGCTCCTCCCACGCTTTGGTCGCGATAATCATCGCACTTTGTGCCTCTGCTCCACAATCCAAGGACAACAGCAGGAGGAAAAGGAGAGAGGGGAGAGTGGGGAGCTGTGCGTGTGTGGAGGACACTCATTGGCCGCAGCTGTTGAGATCGCTTATCAACAGGCGCGCATATTAAATATTGAACATCATTTGACTAATTGACGCCAGCAAGAATGGGAATGGAGCAAGTTAGTCAGTGTAGTACTGTGGCAAGCGATTGCCGTGGGCGTTAACCACAGCTTCCGGAAACAGTTGTCTGAGGCAGGGAGGCGTGTGAACGCACATGACTCTGATTGAGGCTGTCCGATTGTCTTAACGTAGTCATAACTCAACTGTCGCAACTGCTAATTTCATTTGCTGATGACAGCGCCACCGATAACACAAACAATCAACATTACAACAAAACCTTAATTTCTTTTATAACTAATTTTGTATTTTTTCCTATTCTTTTCTTTTCTTTCTTTCAGTCTGGATGATCATTTGGTTGGCGCTCATCATTTCAAGCGCGGAGAAGTCGCCTGCGAACTTTGTGGCCAGAGATTCTGTCATCGTCCTTTGGTGATCAAGCACGGGGCAATCGTACATAATAATTCACGCAAATATTCCTGCGAGAACTGTTCCAAGGTAAGTCGAATTAAAAACGATATCGAAATCATAGACTCCAGAAATAAAACTAAAACTGGATAGAAAGATAAAAGTTTAGAAGAATACAGAAATTATTATCGAAAATTGTAATTATGAGTATTTTATCGTACACATTTCTCAAGATTCGCTTACAGGAATAAAGGAATTATAGGGAAAACAAATAACTTAGGAATAATACAAAAAGATCATCGAAAACGAAACAAACTACAGAAAAAAAAATTTTAATTGGAGAGAAAGGAAAAAGTTTTAAAAGGGAAGAAAAAAAAATAATATAATGGAAAAATTATCATGAGTATTGTAAAAAGTTCTCATGATTTGCTTATAGGAATAAATAAATTATAGGGATAATAAATACCATAGGAAAAGTACAAAAAAATTTACTGATATGAAACTAAGTGTTCTCTGAATAACTAAAGAGATCTCAATGTTCCTAACAACAGATTATCAAAGTCGAGAAAAACTACTCAATAAAATTTAATTTGGCTAGAAAATGAGAAGCTTAAAAATTACATAAATATTTTTGAATAAAATGTCAATGTGGGATTTTCAGAATAAAGGTTTTATGGGGAATATATCAACTTAAGGACTATGTGGATATTTGGAAGAATATATAAAAAATTATTATTATCTGATTAGCTAAAGAAATCTCAATATTTCTCAAAAAGAATTATTATGAATATTCAAAGAAGTTGCAAACATTGCAATAATTTTAGAAAATACAGTTCTCTAAGAACAGAAGATCACAAGTCACAAGTTGCTGTCTATTTTAGAACTAGCTCAAAACCTTTGATCAGCCCATAGATCGCCATAAGGTGTGAGCACATTAACTGATCGTATCATTAATTATTGTATCAGGTCGCTGTGGTATTGGTATTTTCGTTGGACAGCTAAAGACTTTTGATTTCAAGCAGATCAATAGCCGCAGGCGCTTCAACTTGGCATTAAATAAATATAATAAAAAATAGTGAAGTTAAAAAAAAGCTCTTTGGTTACTTGTCTTTTGCCAGTTCCCCTCCTGCCGTCCCTTGCCGCCCCCTTTGATAGTGGCACACGCGCTGGGGTAATACGAAATTAGGGCGTGTACTCATCCAAAACACTTAAGAGTTGAAACCATTTGAGCCGCGTTTCGGTAATGAAGAAACTTTGTTACCAACTCGTTGTTGTTCATCTTCGCGCTGCATTTGAATGCCAATGTTAAATTAAAGGGCCCCAAAAGAGAGAGAGAGAAAAGACGGGAGACAGAGTCTTGAAGTCAATCCATCGATCCATCCATCGAAGCGATTCGTTACATCCAACACTTCGTCATTGTCATCGACGACTTCGACATCTTGCAAAGATGTTTTAATGGCATGTTGATTACAATCTTGTGGTCGGTCGGTCGGTCTCTCGTCCAGTCTCTCTCTGCTTTTCTATTCGATTTTCCCTTTATTTTCTACTTACATTTCTTCTTCCATTTCAATTCATTTCATTACATTTCGAACGGTATTTCAATCGATGCAACGTCTCGTTGCATTACAGTTAGTTTACTTAGCGCTCTGTAATTGTTTCGGTGGCATGTAAGTAGCACGCATTGTGGTGGGGCTATAGTCCCCCCTTTCCCCTCTTTTTCCCTCTTGCCCCTCTCTTTACCAGCTTTTGGACAGCGACATAAACGGGAGCCACTGTGGCTACAAACAAATGATGATCGATCTTTTAGGCCATTTGCCTAGTGCCTACATAAAAGGGCAATACTTTCGCTGAGGCCCTTTAAAAAAAAATAAATACAAAAAAATACATAGTTACAAAAAACGGGGTCTCAGCTGTCAGCTTTGTTTGTTTTCAAGCTGGCCAGCTTAAAGCGTTTCAAAAGGGATTTGCCACGGATCTACCATGTTTTCCATTTCGGCTTAGCTGCACTTCAGCTCCGTTCAGTTCATCTGGTTTGGGGGCCAAGTGACCTGAACTCTTAAATGTGCGAGTACTCGCAGTTGGCAGTAGTTGTTAGTATAGATTTACGAGCTGTGAAGTGGCTGACACTTCACTTCACAATCCACAAGATACATTTCTTTTAGTGTACTTAGTTAGCAAACAGAGTTTACAATATCTGTTTACTTTAAAGTTAGCTGACATCGCATCCTTATGTTTTCTATTCTAAAAGATTTAAACTTCTATCCTCCAAACATGTTGCATAAATATTGAAAAGTAGATCAACATTGAGTTTATTTACTAATTGGTTTATTATTTTTCAATTTTAGAGGTACTTTGAAAATATATATTGCCTTCATTTCATTTATGTCTTGTACTTACAAACTTAATGCCAAGTTCTTGCATAATTTGTTTACAAACTTATAGATGCTTAGATCTTGGAGTTTAGAATTTTAGTTTACTCTTTACATAACTATCTTAGAGTTAAAAATTTTAGTTTGCTCCACAGTTACCTGGGTTTTACTCTTTTTATTTCTATTTAAAGAGAGTTAGAAATTAAAAGTATGTTTTGCTTTTTCCTTTGCTCTGATCTAATTAGTTTGCAGATACATGTATCTTATAGATACATTAAATATCTTCCTTGCTTAAACTTCATTTAACCTTAGTTCTTAAATTTAGCACAAACTTTTTCTGTAATTAGTTGGCAACCTTAGAGATACTTTAGTATCTTAAAATACGGTCTAGTTAGGAAGCCTGCTAACTGGTTGGAACTATTTTAACCAGTTTACTCTTCTGCCAGCTCTAGATCTCCTTTCAAAGCTTCAGTGCAGACGCCTTGGTCTGACCCCACGTACGCTCTTAACGCCACACAACAACAACAGCAACAGGAACAACAACAACAGCAACAACAACAGCAACAGCTTCGCAGACAATCGCATTCCATAGTCCAACCTTTGCAAGCTTCAAGCTCTTCTGTGTCGCAGTTGGCGTCGCCGTCGACGTCGCAGTTGACGTCGCTGCCTGCATGCCAAAACACCTACACTTAATCCATGAGTCTTCAACTGTTGTTGTTGTTGCTGTAGTTGATGTTGTTGCTGTAACACCATCGTTGCCGTTGTCGTTGTCTTTTGTGGCGTTTTTCGCCTTTTTGCCTTTTTGGAGGGTAGTTGAATCTAATCCATTTGATGTAGTTATAGCACGAGCTATTCTTGTGTGTGTCGCCCGCTGTTGTTGTTGTTGTCTTCAGTCTTCAGTCTCCTCAACTCGCGATAGACCAAAAACACAAAATAGAAATAACAATAAAAGAAGCAGTAAAAAACAGGCTGACTCGATCATCGTTTGATATGAATTCGTAGCGCATTATGACAGCATGATTAGGCATAACAGTTTCGTAAAAGGCAGCGCGGGTGGAGGCTGACCGAAATCAAGTTTGAAGTGGATACGCCGAGCACTGAAAAACTGGCTACACCTCGTCTTGCCCCCCTTGCCGCATACCCCGTGCTCCTTGCCCCGTGCCCCGTGCCGCATGCCTTGTACATCGCCTGACTTGGCCTGGCTTGGTATGACTTGGTATGGCCTGGGCCTGAATGGCTCGACTCGATCTGTCATTGCGTTAACCCCCTGCCCAAAAAACAGACGGTGCTTTGGCTGTGAATTTGCCTAGAAATCAACTGAATGTCACTGTGACTGTAACTATAACTGTGATTGTAACTGTAGCTGTGACTGATTCTGTGACTGCAACTATAGCTCTGACTGTAACCGTGACTGTACTTGTAGCTGCGACTATAACTGTGACTGCGATTGTGACTGTAACTGTGACTGTAACAGTGACTGTGACTGAAACTGTGACTGTAACTGTGACTGTAGCTGTGACTGTAGCTATGACTGTAACTGTAACTGTTACTGTAACTGTGACTTTAGATTTAATTTCTAATCCTTGTTAAAATTTAAAACCTGATCATTAAGAAAAATCACTTCATTAGGATGATCCCTCTATTGCAGAGGTGGGCACGCAGTGGCTCCGGGAGCAGCAACTGCTCCTAACTTAGGTAGAATTCAGATTCGTGCCCACCGCTGTTCTATTGTGTAAATTTTGTTAAGAATACCAAAAATTCAATTCTTTATTTTAAGTTCCCGCTTTTTTTCTGTGATATTTATTTGGAATTCTTAAGATAACATATTTTGCCTAATTATTAAATTATGTTTCATTTTATATAGAAAAAAGCGAAAAGAATTTTTAGTCACAGTAACTGTGACTTGTTCGAAATACTTTAAGCCCCATTATCCATTATTCCATTTGCTGTTCTTTAACCAATCTAAGTTCCAAACTCGATCATCACTTTGATGAAGAAGTCACACTTTTTATAGAGCATTTCTGGTCATGCTTTGAACCCTCAGCAAGAGAGAGGGGGGGGGGGGGTTACAGAGAGGGCACCAAGGGGGGGATGGTCAGGCTACGACAACTGTAGCAATTGATGTTAATAATTGACGAAGGTGTTGCTGCTGCTGCCGCTGTCGCTGCTGTTAGTGGGTGTAGATGGTTATTGTTGTTGTCGCTCTGTTGCTGTTGTTGTTGTAGTTGTTACCTTTGCGTAATCTTTTAGAGCTCTATGATCTGGAAGCATTGTCTAGCCGCCGAGCACTCGCAACAGATCCGTTTAGCGGCCAAGCCAAGCAGCAGCAGCCAGAGATGATTGATTAATTTCAGTTTCATTTGATTTGGCACTGGAACGAGAGCAACAACGAGTCAGTTTCGAGTCAGAAAAGAAATAATAAAATAAAAAAACAAATATAATATCACTCATAGATTATTCATTATTTGATTTTGTGTGTTGTCTTTTGCAGGTATTCCGTGACCCATCGATTTTACAGCGTCATATTCGCGCCTATCACGTCGGCGCTCGCAGTCATCCGTGTCCGGAGTGCGGCAAAACATTCGCGACATCGTCGGGATTGAAGCAGCATCAGCACATCCATTCGTCAGTGAAGCCCTTTGCCTGCGAGGTGTGCTTCAAGGCGTACACACAGTTCTCGAATCTGTGCCGTCATCGGCGGATGCACGCGGACTGTCGCGTCCAGATCAACTGCAAGAAGTGCAACACGAGCTTCAACTCGGTCACCTCGCTGTCCAAGCACAAGAAATTCTGCGATACCACGGACAGCTTTCGCAGTCAACACAGTCGCCTGCATCACCATCATCATCATCATCACCATAGTCAGCAGCAGCAGCAGCAACAGCAACAACAACAGCAGCAGCAACAGCAACCACTTCCACTGTTGTTGCCACCGGGAGCTCATCAACGTCTTGCCGCCGGCAACAACAACTCGAGTTCCAGCAGCGAGTCCAACAACTCTGCCATGGCCACGCCACCGAATCACCTCTTCATGCTGCGACCCAACGCCTCGTTCTTTCCGGGATTCCCCCACTACGGACTGCCCAACTTCTTTCCGCAGGCGGGCAACTTCCCCCTGCCGCACATGTTCTCCAATCCGCAGCTGGCGGACATGGGACGTGGCCTGGGACCTTTGGTCTTTCCCAATGCCGCGTTCCAGCAGCAGCTGCAGGCGGCCATGAACATCAAGTCGGAATCACCGCCATTGAAACACGAGTCCAACTCGCCGGAGCACAAGCCCATTAAATCCGAGGTGCACGCATCCGACGAGGAGGAGGAGGAGGATCAGGAGCCAGATCGAGATCAAGATCGAGAGGAGGAGGAACAGTCCAGCTATGAGCTGGAGTCCAGCAAAGTCAGACCGAAATCGACGAAACTGAAACAGGATTCAGGAAAGCTTAAGAGGGAGCTCAAATCGGACTCGAATTCCGCCCAACAGATCGAGGAGGAGAACGACCTTGATAATGACAGGGTAAGTTAATTTTAGAGGAGACTGTCGAGTGTTCGGAATTTTATCTATTATCTTTGACTTTATTGAATGTTTTGCTGAATAATTTGAAGATATTAAAATTATGTCTTAAAAATTTTTTATTTATTTTAAAATAAATATTGAAATAAAATTAAAATGTTTGATATGTTTTAATATTGAAATAATATTAAAATTTTTAACAACCCTACAGTTTAAGTATAAAGTATCTTGTTTTTATTTTACATCTGATATTAAATATTTAAGCACCTATAACATTTTTAGTACATCAGACTTTGAAAGCTAAAAATTTAAAATTTTCATATTTTTAAAATATGCGCAACTTTCTTTTCGAATTATTCAATCGGTTTAAATTTCTTAAAGATATTATATCTTCTTAAAAATTTAAATTATTATATTTTTCAGTTGTAATTGAAATTTTTAATTTAAATAACCTATTTTTAATAATTTAAATTTTTAACACTTTGAATAAATGAAATATTAAGCAATCATTTACCAATTACCGTCCATTTATATTTAAATTTTAATTTAAATTTCGATTTCTCGACTATTTTGATTGACCTTCAATTAATTTTGTATTAAAATTAATAAGTCTAAATTAATTAATTCATGTTTTTTTTTTAGAAATCCATTGACATTGTGAGCACTCCGCCGCCAACGGAGACGGAGACCGATGAGTTGGAGCCGGAGCCGGAGAAGAGCAGCGCGGAGCAGCCCTTGGATCTGTCGATCAGTCGCAAGCGTCGCAGTTCCGCCTGCAACAGTTCCACGCCCGCCCCGCTCTCCATCTCGATGTCCAGTGGCACGCCCACGCCCGACTTGGAGGCGGACGAGGATGTGGAGCAGCTGCAGCTGCAGCCGCCGCCAGCGAAGATGGCCAAGCAGCACAGCTCGGGCGAGTCGTCGACCTCGCGGCAGTCCTACAAGGGCAGCAGTCCGACGCACAGTGCGAGTGCCTCGCCGGGACCCAACACCTCCCCCTCGCCGCCGATCAGCACGGGCGGCGATCTGCAGTGTCGGAGAGTGCAGCGGCATCGGCGGCCTCGGCGGCATCTGCAGCTGCAGCGGCTGCGGTCTCGGCCATGAGTTGTCCGCGGCCATTGCCGCCACAGCTGCTGCTGGAGGAATTCTACCGCTCGCGCTTCTCCACTCAGCAGTTGCCTTTTTTAGGCCGAATGGGCGGACGGCCAGGTTTTGAGCTGCCAGTTGCTGGCGCCCTCGCGCCCATGAGCAGCTCGCGTCATCTGCCGTTTCCGCCCGAGCACAATTTCCGGGAGGCATTCCGTGCCGCCGGCCTGCCCGCCGCCGCCCGTCCCCATGTGGCAGCCACCACGTCGAGTCAGAGTCACAGCCACAGTGGAGCTGGCAGGCTCAAGGATCGCTACACCTGTAAGTTTTGTGGCAAGGTATTCCCTCGATCCGCCAATCTAACCCGACATCTTCGTACGCACACCGGGGAACAGCCGTATAAGTGCGACTACTGCGATCGCTCCTTCAGCATCTCCTCGAACCTGCAGCGCCACGTGCGCAACATCCACAACAAGGAGCGTCCCTTCCGCTGCCACCTGTGCGATCGCTGCTTTGGCCAGCAGACGAATCTCGATCGGCACGTGAAGAAGCACGAGGCGGACGCTGGAGGCTTGGAGTTCAACGACTCGCCCAGCTCCAACGAGGCCAAGGATCGCGAGGAGGCGTACTTCGAGGAGATCAGGCTTCATGAAGGGCGTCTACACGCCCAGCAGCCTGGGCGGGGCCGATGGCGATACCGAGGAATATGCGGGCAGCGACGATCAGTTGTCGGTGTCGACGCGGCAATCGGCGAACTTCGATAAGGAGTTGTTATCACATGGCAACAACAACAATAACAACAACATCAGCAATGAGAACAACAACAGCAACAGCAGCAGCAACAACAACAACACTAGCAACAGCAACAATCAGACGGGTTTGGCCGAAACAATCGCCGTTAGTACTTAAACTTGTTCTTGTTCTGTTGTTACTCAAATTTAAAAAAAACAAAACTTAAACATCTTCAACTGTTTCTGCAAAACTTACTTTAAACATTACTTAAGCGTGCCTCCAAGAGGGAAACTAATCTTTAAGTAGTTCGCATTTTCCTTCTAGATACTTATTTATCAATGTAACTAAAAAAAGAATAAAATTAAAAAAAAAAACACAATTAGTTTTCGATAAAATATAAAAATACCAACTCGTAGCTATGCAATCAATGGAAAAGACGGTGAAGTAAACAAAAAAACACATTAAAAACAAAAAGAATATGCAAAATTTAAAAATAATTTATAACAACAAATCAACAAGTTTCAAAAAGCTGATATATCGATAAACTTTATAACTCTATACACAAGATCATACTTAAATGTAGACTAGCTTACACACGATATGATCTTCTATATACATCTATATATATATACTAAGCTGTAAATTGAACGTATGTAAATATAAGGCAGAGGCACTATCCAAGTACTTTAAAGAGTAATATAAGGATGATATATTGCAGGATCAAGGATATTTTGAATGTATGTACGAGCACGTCTTTGTATTGTCTGTAGGCTATATATATATATATACATATAAATAATTCAGTGCGAATAAGTTTAAATATTTTTAGTGCTAATTATTGCAATTCTCAAAAATAAATTTTATAACATTTACTTAACGTTTAACTAAATATATAAATACATGTATATGATGGCAAAATGAAAGATCGTTATGGAAAATTGAAAAATCAATAAATAAAACAATCACATCAAAAGAAAATTGTGTTGTCGTGTTGGGAAAGTTCATAAAGGCGAAATCAAGAGATAATATAAATTATTTAGAGACTTTTTATGACTTTAAATTGATAAAGATTATGCGGATTATAATTTAAATAATAGTAAATAAATAAAATTAATCAAAAATGCAACAGTTAAAAATCAGATTCATAAAATCATTTTGACAATAGTTTAAATCATTCCTGTTAAATAATGATTAGTAATCATAATCATAAGTAATTAGATTATTTTTGTTTAAAAGTCGAACTAATGATTAAATTACGATTATTTTCGGTTTTGCCCAATTATTTAATGATTACGATTACAAAAAATCAAAAATAATCTAAAATTATAACAATTATTCAAAAATAATCAGGAAAAATCCAAAATAATCAAAAATAATCTTTTAATGTATTCGGATTTTTTTTTATTTTTTCCTGATTATTTCTGTTTATTTATGATTATTTAGTAAATATCAAATTATTTTAAATTTTCACAATCATAGTAGCCGAAATAATCAGAAAAAATTAAAAATAATCCGAAATAATCAGAAAAATTATTTTTGATTTTTTTTTATTTTTTCTGATTATTTTTGAATAATTGTAATAATTTTAGATTATTTCTGATTTTTTGTAATCGTAATCATTAAATAATCACAAATTTTTCAACAAATTATTTCCAAAAACAATGGCCGTGTTCACCAGAACAAATCGACAACAGAAAATCGATGAAATTTGCATGATTATTCTGGTGAAATGCAGTGATTAGCAATCATGATTTCAAATTTTGTGATTTATGATGACTGAAAATTCATCACCAAAATAGTACGCTGAAATTCTGTGATTGTGATGCTTTGTTATCGAACAAACAAAATACATGATTACTGATTGATTAGTTCTGGTGAACGCGGCCAATCTTATTGATTAGTAATTCTAATCGAAATTTAACAGGTATGGTTTAAATTTATTTTAAGCAACTTCTTCAGCTTCCATTTGATCATCTTAAGCAAATATTGTTAATTTGTAACAAATAACTTAATTGAAGCAGTTGCATAATTTATTTCCCAACAAAACCACACACATTATTGAGCACTTAATAAAGCCATTAAAATGCTCATCTACCGTAAATGAGCGCATAAAAGAAGACTTTATACAGCCATCAATCCTGGCAGCGCCCAAAACATAATTTGAACGCATTTGCCTACGAACTGGCTTTATTATTAATCATTCGCATAGCGCCAAAAGAGCGATAAAGAAAAAGAAGAAGGAAAAAAAGAAAAGAAATAACTTGAAACTTATAGCTTTTTAATATACACAGCAAAAGGTAAAACGAACGCAACTCTTTACCGAGCCATTCATTCATTTATCTAGCATATACATCCATCTATTCATATCTATCTCGTACCTGTATATGTATCTGTATCTTTATCTGTATCCATCCATCCATCCAGTCATCCATCTGCTCTGAATGCAAAGGCGTGATCGGCAAAGCGAGTTAATTACCCTTCCGGTTTAGAGTGTGTTACGCCTTCGGCGAAATGCGGTTAAGACTATGAACTACCAATATGCCACTACCAATACCATTAACTGTATTACCAATACTACCAATACTTTTCTTAATTTTTTGCTTTTGTTTCTATTTCATTATATTTTTGCTTTGTTTTTTTTAAACTGAATTTTAAGTTGTATTAGCCAAACTCTGTGTGTTGGCATCAATCATTATTTTTTGCTCTGCGTTCAACCTGTGCGCAGAAGGCAGCACCACAGCACCACAGCACCACCGCACCACCGTTAGTGTTTGGGGCAAGACAAAAGACAAAAGATCAGTCAAATAGCTGCGGTTCGGTCACTTTCGATTATGCGAAATACATTTGGCAGTCGGTAGCCAAAATAATAATCTTCGGCCAGTTACGTTCCCAATCTTCCCCTTGCCCTGCCTCTCCTCTCCCCTGGTCTCCATTTTAGCCCCCCCCCTCCACCTGCTGGTGGCGCGTGGTTGGCCCTGACCACAGCCAACTTCCACAATTGTGGCACAATTTGAACGCAAAACTGGCCAAATTATGTTAAATTTGTGTAGAAAACAGTAGATAATTGGTAATTGCCTTCATTCCAATGATACCCCACCCCCCTCCGTTCCCCTCTCCTCGAATTTGACATAGCCCACCAAAGAATCTAGATGAACAACTGTATATTAGTCAGTTGGCTTTGTGGCTAAATGTGGCCTTTGGGCGTTTATTGAAGAAGGCATAATTTGAGCCACAAAATATTTCGTGTAATATGTTGGCCAATTATTTGTGTTGCCTGATCACTTGGTCAATGGCATTTGGCTTGAACTGTTGCGAAATCATAGCTATAAATAGTTATTTGAAATGCACAATCTGAGGCTAAACCAAAACTGATCAAATAATTGATGAGCTAGTATTGTTAAAAGTAAATTAGGTAAATTCTGCTTATTAGTGGAATACTAGAATAAATAAGTAGATGATTTAAAATCAAATAAAATCTATAGATACAAATTTTGATGCAGAATAACATTTAAGGTCAAACAATAATATAATTGACATTCCGTACAAAAATCGACTAAGTTTTTGTCAAAGTTTTGACAGTTTGAAGTTTTTAAAAAACTGTCAGGGTCAGTGCTGAAAAAAAATTAAATTTTGAAATGATTAAAATTTTCATGCAGAATAAAATATAGGTCAAACTATAACGAAAGTTTTCAAAAGAGTAAAGGGTTGACAAATATGGGAGAGTGTACAATATTGGAAAAAAATTAAATTTTCTTTAACAACAAAATTTTTAATCAGAAACAAATCAAATATCAAACAATGATAAAATTAACAATCCGTATAGAAATCGGTTAAGTTTAGACAATATTAGGGCAATTGGAAATTTTTTTTAAAAATTTTGAAAATCAAGTTGTCGATTTTTTAATTTTTTAATTTTTTTTTTTGTACATCAGTAGTAATAAATTTAAGTTAATTATACATAAAATTTGAGCAATATATGAAAAATCACATATAATTATTTAAATTGAAGTAAAAATTCTCATTAAGTTTTTTTTGTATTGAAATAAGAATTCTGAACCTTTTTTTTTCTTGTTTTAGTGTTCTATTACTATAAGCAATAAAACTGCATACCACAAATTTTTAAGCTTGCTCTTGTGCATTTCTAATTCAACAAAAATTTGTGTCACAAATGAATCTTTTACTGAGGTATATTACATCAATTAAATAATAGAAAATGAGAATTCATACAATTGCAAAGTAGTTATATAGAATACCTATAAAGAGTCTTCTGTATTCTACAGTTCTTTTTTTGAAACTTCTCAGTTGAATCGCAGTTGATGATCCTCGCGGATCGTAACCTTTATTCCAGTTTTTGGGACAGGAATAGAATGCTCAAATGGCGAATCACTAGCACTAATATTTTGCAGTTACCTGATCTATAATTGGGCCTATTCAGGTCACTTACACCTCTCCGCACTGATTATAGAGTGGATGCCACAAGTTGCTGCTGCTGCTCTTGTGGTGCATGTGCTGAGCATTTGCAAAATGTGGCACAGCCCGAATCGAAATGAGGCAACACATTATGATAACGAGGCGTGCTTAAAAGTATGAAAACCTTGACTGGGATTAGCGAGTACGAGTACTCGTTTTTGGCCCTTGTAGATACGATTGGATGTAAGCCAGTGTAAGCCGTGGCTAAGCAACTGTTGATTATGTGCCAGTTACACAAATGGCCCAGTTACACGCCCCAACAGCAGCAGCAGCAGCTGCACTTGGAGTTGGAGTCCCAGTTGCTGCCCCCAAATGTGGCAGGCCCAGAAAAGCGCATCAATGCGCACATTAGGCGAGTATCCGAGTATCCGAGTACCGAGAACCGTTAAACGCTGCCAGACTGAAGCTTGTATCTATGTGGCAAGCATCTATCTATGTGGTGACTTTCGAAAGGCAAACGGATGCAAATGTAGACACAAGCCAAAGGCGCCCAAAGGTGGCCCAGAGTCGATAGTCACAGACGAATACGGCAGATGACTGTACACTGAAAAAAAGACCACTTTTTAAATTCAAGAACATTCATCTTAAATATTTTATTCTTGAAATAGGAATATTTTAAGACCGAATTACTAAAACTAAGAATATTTATTATGAAAATCGTAAGTTTTTATCATAAGAATCAAATTCTCAAATTTAAATATTTTGTTCTTAATACTAAAACTAATATTATTCTAAAAAATGTTGAGTTCTTAATATAAAAATAAAAATCTTAGATCTTAGATCTTTTTCTCTTAGCAACAACACATTTTTTGAGACTTAAAATTCACAACTGGTTCTGGCGTGCTTTCTTACTTCAAGATTTTCATGTTCTCGACGCATTTTTTAGACCAAATTTCTTAGATCTAAGACCAAAGTCTTGATTATAGATTTTTTTATCAGTGTAGACTGTAAACTGTTAGACTGTAGACTGTAGAGTGTGGAGAGTAGTCTGGAATGAGTCTTGCTCTTCCTTTTCCTCTCCATCTCCATCTCCGTCTCTTTTCAGCTGGCTGCAAGCTAATGGCACAATTATGGCAACCAAATCAAAGCAGCCAACGGAAGACGTGAATAGAGCGAAAGACGAACGAACTGCCATGGAATCTAGCCGAAGGATATCACGCGTATCCCATTGATCCATGAAGACCTACACTCTATACTATATACTATATATAGCCCTCGAGTTGCAGTTGCATTTGGAGTTGGAGTTGAAGTTGCAGCTGATGCTGAATTTGTGGCAGCAGAAGTTGCAGCAGTTGCCACTGCCAGTTCATCGTCTAACTGTTGTTCATAACTTGGCTGAGTGATTGGGCAGAGATTTTTTCTTATTTTTGTTTTTCTTACTCTTGTTGTTGTTGTGGTTGCAACTGCAACCAGGGGGCAATCAGTCAGCAGATGTTTTCATTTCCTACAAACGAACTAAGTGAGCACCCAAAGCACCCAAAGGTACCACAGATGTTTGTTGCTGTTGTTGTTGTTGTTGCTGTTGTTGTTGTTGTTGCTGCTGTTGTTGCTGTTGCCGTTTGTGGCACAGTTTCGTGTAGCAAATTGCGCACAGTGGGCCGGCCCCGGGTCCCCCAGTATTGAGTACTCGATCGTCCCCACCCCCGTCCTCCGTCCCTCCTCTTGGCTGCCCCTCCCTCGCTTCCTTTGTCAGCTTTGCAGATGGAATCAAATATTGTGCAAACTACAACAAGAGCGACGTCGTCGTCGTCGTCGTTCAAGTCCAAAACAGGGGGAGGGAGATTTTTCTTTTGCTTCTTCAGCTGTAGCTGAACTAAAGCTGCGCTGTGAATACCCCTTGAATGGGAGATAGGTTATATCCATTGTTAGACAGCACCACTTTTTGGGACTTTCAGTTAGTTCAAAACAGAGTCTGCCAAAAATTAAATTATACAAAGCAAACTAAAAATTAAAAAGGGTCTATTAAAATCTTAAATTATTTATTTGGGTTGTATAGATAATCCATTTAGCCTGTTATTGTAAAAAAATCAAAAGTGTTTTGATTCATTCAAATATTATTATTTTGTGCCAGAAATTAGCTTAATGTCCAAACATAGTATATTGAAAGTTACCCCATATGAAGTAATGCATCAATTGAAAGCTATCAATAAAAGCTACAGGTATTAATATAATTATTGACATGAGCTCATAATCAAGTTTAATTGACAAAAGCAATAAATGCCAAAATAATATATAAGGTAAGTTTACATGTTATGCAAACTAAGTGATTTATAAACATTAATAAACTCAATTGCTCTTAACTTTATTGAAAAATCAAATTTTATTAACATGAAATCTTTATTTGACATTATTTAATTGATTACTTTTCCTAGTATGTAATATAAACTTTCAAACTTTCATAACAAGTTGTAATTTTCTTAACAATTAACAACAAATAAGTTGAGTTTACAGGGTATATTTAAGCCTCACTCCCTCGAACATAATATTGAACTAGCTGTTGAGTAAATAGCAAAATAAAAATTAAAAGAAAAAAAATAAAGTTAATTTACAGGGTATTTTGCGGTCAGTCACTCTGGAGTGCAATACTCTACTAGCTGTTGGCTCTATGTCTGTGTCATGCGCCTGGCACACGGCCTGTAACTAAATCACACTAATCAAGCCCCAAGTGCTGCTCCAGCTTCAGCTCCAGCTTCAGTTTTAGTTGAAGTTCGAGTTGAAGTTGAAGTTGGAGCTTCGATGGAAGGGGCATCTCGTGTTTTTGGGGAGCTCTCTCAGCTCTGAGCTATCAGCTGAAGCGCTGCTCGTGCCGCTTGTCGTCGCCCCCGAGACGCGTCGAGTGATCACTGAAATTGGCAAATCAAAGCAATTGATACATTAAATTACAATGCAGACGATTTGTTCACGATTCCACGCCTCATGTATTTTGTTGTTGTTGCCATTTCAATGTTGTTGTTGTTGTTGTTCTCTTTGCTGTTGTTGTTGTTGTTGTTTCTTGACTACGTCCACGCAATGCAACAAATTTATCACCAGACGTCGTCGTCGTCTCTTTGCTGGTGTCATCGTCAATGTGGCAGCTTTTGCCAAAATGCCATGCCACAAAAGACAGAGTGAGTGAGTGAGAGAGATAGAATGACAACACATGTGCAACTGCAGAAACAACAACAGAATGTCTTTTGGGGCCAACACACGCCATTCAACACCCATTACGAGCCTGAATTGTTTTCTGTTTTCTGTGTGTGCTCCGATGCGATGCGTGGGCTTAAATTATGTTGGAAATGTCATCGTAAGATTCAACACGACAACAAGGGATGACATAAATTTCCACCAACATCATGTTGCCACATGAACGACGCGATGTGGCAGCTTTAGCTTCAACTACAGCGCCACACTCGCATCCAAGCACCAAAAATGGCAATAGCTCTCATTGTTGTTGTTGCTGCAAACTAGAGTATGCATGTTGGCCAAGTTAAGGTTGTACCTCAGTCGGTGCAGCTCCAGCTCCAGCTCCAACTCCACACACATCATTGCTCTATCAGTTGAGATCTCAGCGATTGCGCGCCAAAGCCAAACTCAAAACTCAAAGGAGAAGGCGGACTCCAAGACGACGACGACGACGACGACGATGACGGACATAAGGCAGCCGCGTATCTAGGAATACTCGTATGCAACTTGAGAAGGCTGCCTTGAAACTTGCAACGTCTATAAATCAATTGATATACCTAATATATTATCTTATTAGCAATTGACAATTAATCAGTCAAACAAAATAAATTGTTATATAAAAGCTTATTTTCAATAATAAAAACCATAATTATTTATTTAACGTACAAAATTGTTGCATGCAATTAAAAAGTATTGATTAAATTTAAAATATTTATAATAAATGTTGTTCGCTTAAAAGTATTATTCAACTATGTACATACATAAATAATAATCTCTCCAAGGAAATGCTTTCACCTTTTAAGTAGTATAATGTGACTGTGAATTTTGATCCCATATATTTCCATACATTAATTTAGTTACATATAAGCTAGCTATCAAATATTAATCAAAATTAATTTTGTTCAATAAATCATTTGTTAATTTAATTTCAAGACAGCCCAAAAATAATGTATTAGTAAAAATCTTTATTAAACATTTAAGATATACCATTTTACATAAATTCATAATAGATTTGTTAGCATTTCCTTAACATAGCTTTGATTTACAATCAACATTAATTCGAGCAGCTGTTTTAAAAAGATATAAAAAAACTATTGATTTTATAGATCAACTTTTGATAATTCATCAATGATTTAATTTTATTTTTTTAGTCAAACAATACCGAGTTACATTTTAACCATTCAAAGTTTTATATAATTAATACTTGATTTAAAAAATAATTTAAAAACTATTGATTTGATAGACCACAATATGAAAATAGTCAAATTATTTTGATTCTTTTTATGCGCAATAGTCTGCTTTATTTTCGACATTTTGGAGCTGTGGAACATCTGCAATATTCACATTTCTTTTTACCACATTATCTCTCTCTCTCCCTTTCCCTCTCTTTTTTTGTCTTCCTCTGATTATTTGCCCTATCTATCTCTGTTTCTTTATCCTCACAAATTTTATCTATTTTTTTCTCTTCATTTTTAATTTGTTGTATTGGAGTAAACTTAATTCAAAGCTCAGAACTTTACAAACTCTCCATTCGTTAGCATCATCATGTGTGTTTGTGGCCTTATGTAGTGCAATATCTGGCCACAGCAACAACAACTACAAACTAAAACGGATCAAAACACAAACACACATAGGCAACAGAGTGTAGCCTCCATCCCTCTCCATCTTCAGCTCTGTCTCTGTTTCCATCTCCATCTTCAGCTTCTTTGGCTGCAGCTTAGCCCCCATCTGCGACTCCATCAGCATCTCCAGCTCCATCTCCATCTACATCCTCTATTCCTCTACTCGCCTGGCTCTTTCTACTCTTTGGCTCTGTTGCTGTCGCTGCAAAGGTGTTTTGCAATTTAACTGGCAACGCCGCAGCAGCCAAAAAGCATCAGCTCGTGGCCTGGGATGTGGATGTGGATGTGGATCTATCTAAGGCACACTAGCTGGGCCTTCGACTCTGCCTCTGACTCTGCCTCAGACTGTAGCTCGTTTATTTCTGTGTGGTTTCTTAAGCCAAGTGGGGGAATGGGGCGGGGATTGGGGTACGGGAACGGGATCGGAGCGAGCTCCACTTCACATGCCACATGGCAACATAAGTAGGCGCGTGGCATTCGTGTGTTGTTGTTACCATTATTGTTGTCGATTATTGTTGTCGTCGTCGTTGTTGTTGTTGTTGCCAGACATATAACAACAACGTAAAATGACAATAAAATGCAAGCAAGAAAACAAAACAAAACAACACAACACAAGAAAAAGAAGAAAATATAAGAAAAGAAAAATAAAAATAGGCGAATGCCAAATCCAAATTGAATGCAAATGAAAGCCACAAACTATGCTAAATTCCTGAAATCGCATCGGATTGGCAATTTGTGCTTTCCTTTCCAACTGACTGCCTCTCAATATCTGTGTGTGTGTGTGTGTGTTTGTGTGTGTGTGTTTATGTAGTACCCAAAATGCTCTCGAAGGCCTCTTTCTTTATTTAGTTAGTTAAAGTTGTACCGAGTCCGAGTCCAAATCCGAGTTTGAGTCCGAGTTCGAATCCAACTCCAAGTACTCGCCTTGTCTTGGATGATTGCCCAGCTTCGCTCCGTTTTGACCAAGTGGCGGAGGCTTCTTCTTCCATCTCCATCTCCATCGATTGCAATTGGGTTGCACTTATGATATGCACTCTGTCTGTTCAACATATTGACTTGGCTTAGGAACTAACTAACCTAATGAACATAGCTGTAAACGATACTTGAAATTGCTTTCTACATCTTAGCTCTTTTGGCCAGCAGTTGAATGTGAGTGCAGAAATTGGTATTGAAATGATTGCGAATAAACTCAATGTCGATAAAGGGCAATTATGGTTGACCTGGCAGCTCATATCGAATATGTTGTTTTATTATTTATCAAATTATGAAGCAACAGATTTGAATACTGATTGATTTAAAAAATAAAAGAGGAGGAAAATAATCTATTAATATTTTAAAACAAAAGTAAAATATATATGGGTGTTTCCAGGATCGAAGCCGCGACATTTGTACGTTTTCATATGAAAAGAAAAATGGCAAAAGTTGACATTTTCAAAAATGGTTTCTCACGTGTTTAATTCATTTTATCAACACTATTTATTCTATAAAACAGATGCTTAGAAGACTTGTCGTTCTCGAATTATTTATTGAAAACAATGCATCGCGAACGCGACGAAAAATGGAAGTCTGCAAAATGTGGCGAGTATTTTGAAAGAAAATACTCTTAAACCATAATAAAATAATGTAGTTTTCCATTATAAAAATAGTTTTGATATTTTACTATAATTTTATTTATTTTACAACGTGACAAGATTTCCACCAAATTTGTTCCAAGAATTTGTTCATCAAATTTTGTTCGATATTGAAAACAGCTTGTAAAACTTGTTTTAAATTAAACTTTCAATATATTTCTATGTATTAAAATGGTTTACGTTACAATCTTACTATCTTACTTAGTGTAATAGTTAGAATACAAACAATTTTAAGAGAACTTAACATACACACTATGTAAAATGCTTTTCATTTAGAGTTTGCATTTTTATAATATTACTGAAATACCATTAGAGATAAATACAGTAAAGGATGATGAACATTTTTCGCTAAAATAGTTGCTCATACATTTTCCATTTGTTAAGCTCTCTCAGTATCCGTTAAAATTTAAATAACTTACAAGTCTTTCTAAAAATACGTATTTTTCTGTAGTAAAACTTGCTGAAAAGTGAACTAATTTGAATATTCATCAATGTCATAGGGCCAGAAACACATTCGAATGCAAATATGCAAATGTCCCAACTGTGACTCTGACTGTGACTGTGACTTGACCAAGTTCCTGCATCCGTTTACTGACGGGGGTCGCCCACATAAAGTGGCCGTAACTAAAAACCCAGTTAACAAAACCTGGTTAATTGCAAATGCTTACTGTCCGACACTTTCCGGCTATGTCAACGGATCTCAACTCCCCCATCCAATCAAATTGTGCATGTGTGTGTGTGTGTGTGTGTGTGTGTGGAAGTCTGACACATTTCGCTCTGCACGCAAAATGATATAAATCATTTGTCGTTGTCGGATTTCATGTCGAAATGCCCATTAAATAACATTTCTACATAAATTGAGAGGGTCATAAATAAATTGCAAAATAAATAGAAAATAGAAACAAACAAAAAAAAAACCAATAGCCGGAAAAAACTCTATAGATATATCAATTTTTTGTATATCATTTTTATTTATTTTTTTCATTTATACAAAAGCTGTGAGTCTTACAATAAAAACAACAACTCATCATTGAAGCGGTCAGTCGGTAAGAAATAACAAATACAACGCCTAGTTACGGATATTTCTATAAATATATATATATGTATATAAAGGTATATATATAAGTACATGTATATTGGCAACATATTGCGGCGGCACCTAATATAGCAAAACAAATTTAATTTAAATTACAGGCGTGGTCGCTTGGCCGCACTCAAAGCTCTCATTGTGCACTGCAAGTTGTTGTTGTTGTTGTGTTGTTGTTGTTGCTGTTGTTCATAAAATATGCAATAATCTACCACAGAGGCGCGCAATATACTTAGATAAAGTTTAGAGGTCGACTTTGACTTTCTAATTTATTTATGCGACGCTTCGTCGTGTTTGTTGCCATTTTGTTCCTAGGCCAGAACTGAAACGATCGATCGCATGATGCGTTGCCAACACACCGATAACAGTTGAGCAGCTTCCACATTCTGATTAAGTAACTAACTTGGCTAACTAGATGACTAGCCAACTTGTACTAACTACTAATAGAACGCAGTCTGTCCACAGGCAACACCCAATTTCAACAATTGTCGAACTGTTGCAGTTGCTGCTTTAGTTGCAGCTGAAGTTGCAGTTGGGTTGAGTTGCAGTTGCTGTTGAGTTGAGTGGAATCGAGACCACCAAGGAACACGCCCAAACAAGTCGCACAGCTGTGCTTTAGACGTGGCCAGATCTGGCATGCCTCGCAGCGCCACCAAAGAGACGCCTTCAGAATTAGAATCTAATTCAATTTGCCCGCCGATCGCAAGCCATAATAACAAAAGCAACTTTTAATTAAGCCTCAAACAAAAATAGGCTATTATTTTTTTTAGCAAACCTTTGACAACGTTTTAAACAAACACAAGTTTATGAAGTATCTACAAGTCGACAGAAAAGAACGAATGATCTTATATCTTATCTTAAAACTTTGTTCAAATATTTTAATATAATTATTATTTTATTTTTAAAGCAAAATATTGTTGGAATATATTTAATAGTTAATATTTTAGTTAACTTTCTTTTCTTAAAAATTATTAATGAAGGCAATTTACGTTATCAATCCTGTTGACAATAGAGAGAAATCCGATTTTTATTCGATCAATCGATCCGAATTTTTTAAGAGAAATTAAAGATGATATCATATAAGATCGATTGAAAAACAAAATGGTTGAAAAGTAGCTAAAAATCTGAGTTTAAGTATGAGTACAAATTTCTAACAAATTTATTTAAAAATAATAAATTATCAATTTCATTTGCTTTCTCAACAAGAAAAGAGAAAAATTTGCAAATTAATTTATTATACTCCAATTTATTCGAATTTAATTATTGCCTGATTGCTTTCAAAATAACAGCTTAAATAAATGTTATTACAATATGAATCATATATTTTATTAGAGTGCTATAAACAGATTAATATTGTTATACAATAATTTATGTATATATTTCATTGTTCATATTGCAAATGTTATGAAAAGTAAAAGTCATTAATGATTGTCTTTCACTTTTTGAAACATTGTCAATCTCTGAATTTGCCCAAAAAACCGTTTCAACATCCACAAGAGTCATACACTGAGATACATTTTGAGCAGCTTTTATTTGAATGCAAAACCCGCATATGGACACACAAATAAATACATAAATATATCATCTAATCTGAAAAGCCAATCTCAACAAATCGTAATCTGCCTCTGCGCAGACAAACGTTGCAATGTTGCAAGTACTTTTTTTTGGTTTGATTTTTTTTAATTCATTTTCCATTTTGATTCAATTGTAACAAGTGCCAGCCCACATATCGTTTTTCTTTTCCGTTTGTGCAGAGCGCGAAAAACAGAAACAACAACAGCAAGAAATGGAAATCATTTACAAATTTATTGCTAATATTTCATGTTATATGTCGTGTTGCATAAATACAAAAAGGCCAGCCCCAAAAGCCTCGTGCAACAAACATGTGATATTCAAGCCACAAAACAATTTTCGCTCGCTTGTTAATTGCAAACTTTTGCTTTTAATAGCGACACAGCAATAACCACAAAGAGCAGAACACAGAACACAGTGCGAGAGAGAGAGGGAGAGGGAGAGAGGGAGGGAGAGAGAGCAAGCGAGCCGAGGCTAGGCTCGTAACTTCGCGTCCAAGACAAATGGAGTCCACAACAATACAATACACAGGCGAGAGAGCGAGAGCGAGAGAGCGCAACACTGGCTGGCGCTAACGGTAATCGGCAGCGCAGTCGACGTCGACGCTGCTTTACTAACAACGCCGTTATGGGCAGTAGCCAATGCAGCAAGAGTCAGTTGCCTGGGCGGGTGCCCACACCACAATACACACACACACACACACACACACAGATGCTTGCAGCTGACAGACAGTCGCTTAGTCAGTCGCACAACAACAACAACAACAAAAATTGTATCAAAGGCCGCTGCCGAGAGAGCGCGGGCAGCGTCGAGTTGTTCGTTGCCCAAGTCTTTTGTTTTTAGCATTGAGCGTGACTCGTTTTTCTGTTGTTGTTGCTGTTCTTGTTGTTGTTGGCGACGTGCACGAGACCAGCCGACCATCGACCACCGACCATCGACCACTGGCGACTGCAAGCAGCGACGTCGGCAGCGACGTCACCACACCCTTGACTGGATTGCAAAAAAATACAACAAAATAATCATAATAAAAGAGATAAAAAAAATAAGAAAAAAGTTGGCCGCGTTGGTTTTGTGTTTTCCTCAGCTGCTTTGGCATTTGCTGTTGCCGTGGCTCTAACTCTGGCTCTAACTTTGGCTCTAACTCTGGCTGCGGCGTCAATTTGCTTTAAGCCATTTCGCGCCCGCTTGGACAACTGGACGAACATTTGCTCCTTTTGTAATTGTGCGCAGCAGCCGCAAAGTCGCGCAGTCGCCGTCGCCGTCGCCGTCGCCGTCGCCGTCACAGTTGGCGCTGCCTTTGCTATTTTTGATCGGCTGCGGTGCTATCTATCGGTCCGGTTTCTTTTCGACTCTGTTTGGGGTGATTCAAGTTTCGCCAGGCGGCTGTATTTTGGATGGTCTTTGGTCTTCGTCTCTGCTCTGCAGCGACAGCAGCGACAGCGAAGGCGGCCAGTTGGCAGCTGCATTGGGGCGTTAATGTGCTTTGCTATTTTATTTATTCATGCCAAGCATCTAAGCTAGTAAATTGTATTGCTCGGACCTCAAACTCGGACGCGGGCTCAGACTGCAACTCGGGCTTGGCTTTAGCTGCAGCTTCAGCTTCAGCAACAACGACAAAAACAACGACAACGACAACGAGTGCATTGCAGGCCAGCAGCTTTTGCTTTTCATTGGACCACGGCAACAACCACAACAACAAGCACAACAACAACCACGACGACGACGACGACGACATCAGATTGTCATTCTTGTTTTTTGCTTCTTTTTTAATTGAAAGTCGCCAGGCGTAGTTGCTCATACCCTAACCAGCTGGCAGTTGTAGCTATTCTACTTTCTTTGTTACTCTTGAGTTCAAGAGAACATCATTTAATGTGATGAGCTTGTGTATATACCTTTTTATTCCTAGTTTGTCTTTCTAGAAAAGATTCACAGATGTCAAAAGAAAATTCTTTAATCGTTAACAGAGCTATCAATAAGTTTAAAATTCAACTGTATGTTATTGTTTTGATGGATTTTCATTTAAATTATTATCATTTTGCATGGAGAAAACTTAAGAAACTCACAAAGAATATGTCTTTAGGGATATGAAAAAATTTCTCTTCTTAAAAATTATAAGAAATACATAAAAATTATCTGATTTATTCTTATAGTTTATAACAGCGGTAGGCCCAAAATCTGAATTCGGGAGCACAACAATATCTACAAGAATATCAACAGCGAGTATGTTAAATTGGCAATAAAAATAGTTGAGAGCAGTCTTTGCTCCCGGAGCCACTGCGTGCCCACCGCTGGTTTTTAACGGTGCTGGTAACTTTTTATGAAAATTAATGATAATTAGATGGGAATTATCCTTAAATATCTTTTACAGAGTGATTTTTATAGTTAACAAATTTATCTAGTTGACTTATTTTACCTATAAAGAGTATTCGATCTTCGTGCTCTCATCTAATGTCACTTTTGTTGCCGCTTGCACTGTCATTAATTTGTTGCTCTAATATTTTGTAAAAATTGGTTTACTTTGGCTCTGGCTCTGGGACAGCTGGCACTGGATTCACTTTTTAATGGCTGCGTGCTGCTTTTGGTGTCCACATCTACAGCCACGTCCACATCCAGATCGGACGCCAGGAGTTGGAGGCTCTGCTGTTACACAATTGCGGATATGAATGAGTAATCCGTGGGCTTTGGCTTGATATATGTCCGTTACATATAGCCAGAGCTTAGAAAGAGAGAGATAGACAGTTAGACAGACAGACAGACAGACAGATACAAAATGTACACAATGGGTGCGCACACGTGTCGTATACGTAACGCAAATTAGCTTTGACTCGATTCTTATCGAGTTGCCAAGTGGCCACGTGTGTTAACCAATTGTCACTGCTGTTGCTGTTGTTGTTGTTGTTATGCAATTGCCAGACAACGCGACTGTCATTAGGCCAACTTTAATTTTCGCACAAATTTTTAACAGCTTCATGCTGAGCAGCAGCCAAAGTTCAATATGGCCAAGACCAGCTGAAGCTAAAGTTAATGCTAAATGATTCATCGTGTCGCACGGCGCGACTTCTGCGACTTGCGCCCACTCCAACTGCTCCTCCCCCCTCCACCGCCTTTATATTCCGTTCCTCCTCCTCCTCTCACTTGTTTGTCTGGCCAGAATTCGGTAGTCGTTAAAATCGCATCTAAAGCCACCGTCGGCGATCTTCGACGATCTTTACAGCGCCGCATCATAAAAACTGCAGATCTTGTACGCCCATAAAAAGCGCCTACAAAAAACACAGAAAACAAGGAAAAGAAAACAAAAAGAGATACGTTTAAAATCGCCGTCGGTATTTTTTTAAATCTGCTTTGGTTTTAAGCTTTGCCCATTGTTGTTATTGCATTTTAATATGTACCAACAAGTGTGTGTCTGTCTATATGTGTGTGTGTGTGAGTTTCTGTTTTTAAGGCTTTTTAAAATGCCTTGGGAGAGTCTTCCACATGAGTCTGTCTATGTGTGAGAACTAGTTAACTGTAACAACTCAGGACAAGGTAATAATTATGGTTATAATACTCATAAGTGGTATTTAGCCAGAGAGCATACCCAAGGATTATAAAAGAGGATTAATAAGACGACTTTCTGAATTTGAGCTTTTATTATACTGTCTTTAAATTGTTGCATTAATCGCCTTAAAATTTACATATCTATTTAAGAAATATTTAACTTTATTTCTATCATAATTGGTTTTAAAAACTCTAGAGTCTTTTTATACATATATTCACATCACTTCCAAAACTACCGACATTTCATTTTAAATACTTTACTTAAATACTAATAAAAAGCTAAAATAGAAAGTTGAACTCAATAGTCCACATTCTTAAATGCTGCCTTTTTAAAATTAAGAAGAATGCAAAAGAATCAAATTTATGACCAAGCTGCAACAATTTGGGTAGCAAAATTCAATACCAACTGACCAAGATTTGAGATGTTGGTCATAAGATTGCACAAATTTTTATTGCCCGCAGACGCGTTGTTAACATAAAATTAAAATATTTATTTCATGTCTGGCTGTGTTTGTGTTTTTTAGTGCCAATTAACTAATTAGCTAGAATTTGCCAATGTGAAATTATTATATGTACATTCAGCGATAAGAATTAGGGAAGGCGACAAATTGTGTGTAGGTACAGTAAGAACAAGCTAAGGCGAACAGATGGGGAATTGAGAATCAGATAAAGGTAGATCGATTGATTTGATATATAGTATTATTGAATAGATTTCTAGCAACTGTCGAGAAAAGAACACAAATATATTAGTAATTTATAATTAATATAAGCACAATAATATGGAAAAAATTGTTGAAATAATCTTGACAACTTTTCTAGGTATATTATACATAGATTCTGAACTTTAATTTGATTAGAAGCAAGTGTAGTAAACTTACTATATGCATCATAGATATTATATGAGTAAAAATAAAGAATTATAAAATAATACGTAAGATATTTATGGGTATTGAATAATTGGGCTTTTGATCTTAAATAGTTGTCACATTTTTTTTGCAGCACATTTGTCATCATTGAGGTTGTACTGTGCGTGTGTGTGTGTGTGTGTTACAAGTGGGGACAGATCATACGCTCGATTGTCTACAACGACAAACTTTAGACGATGTCTCGCAGCAACAACAGCAACAACAACAACAGCAGCAACAACAACAACAACTGCTATAAGGCGGTTCAAGTAAAACCAGTGCACTTAAATATCGCCTCAACAAAACGAAAAGTGACAATTTAATTGCGTCAAACGCAGCATTCGATTGGCAGCGATAACTTGAGAGTGAGCGAAACAGAGACAGCAAGAGGGAGACAGAGACAGCGAGAGGGAGACAGAGTTGTGGAGACGTACAGACCTGACCAGACAGTTACAGATATATATAAACGTGTATATATATACACAGATATTCATGGATGCTGTCTGCGACAGTCTGCCAACGGCAACACCAACAACAACATCGACAACAACAACAACAACAACAAGTGCTAGGCTTGTTTAATTGAGAAGCGATCATAAAAATGCTTATGGCTTGTTTATACGCCTCGATTTGCAGCAGTTTGGCGCGAATTCAGTTCACTTCAGTTAACTTGAGTTTGGTTGTTGCTCGTTGGTTGTTGTTGCCAATATTGTTGTTGTTGTTGTTGTTGTTGTCGTTGATGTTGTTGGGGTATAACATCAATGCCGCTCTGCGTTCGATTTATGCATTGCGTGTAAATTATAACTTAACAACATTTATTTGATTACTATGCGAGTATTCCTCTTTTTCTGTATTTTAGAGCCACAACTATGACAGATTGTTGGAGTTACGTGAAGATATGTGTATATATAAATCTGTATTTATAGAGATCTGGCTTAAATTGCAAAAAATCAACATTAAGAAAGTGTTGCAGAAAGATACGTTTAGATATTGAATAAAGGTATTTTTTTGTTAATCTTTGTTATATTATCTTAGAGCTACTAACAGGGTATCTCGTAGTCGAGCAGTCGTAGCTTACTTCTCTTATTAGAGATTAGATAAAGGCATTCTTTAGCTTCTTGGACTGCATGTCAATGTCATAAAACTTGTCTTATTATGACCAGTGCTAAGTGTGTCCACTGCAATTCTAAGTACTTTGGCTCTTGCTCGTAACTTATTAACTAATCAGAGCTCAGTCCCACCTATAATAATGAAATTAACTTATTAACAATAAATCAACTGATTACTCTCACTTTCTTGCCAATTAAAGTGCAGTTAAGTCTTTTAGGGCACAACAATGATTGTTGTTGAGTGGTTGTTGTCTGTTATCTACATTGTTGTTGTTGACGTGATCAAATTTAAGTTGTCCTTATGGATTTGAATAGAAAAATTTATAGTTTTTATAAGTATTAATATTTAATTTTAACAACTAAATTGTAAATATAAGTCAAAGTTTGTAGATTCCTGTACTTATTTTTTTAACTCTTTAAATTGTTGTATACTTATTGTTGCTTATTCTAAAAATACTTTAATTCTTCGTTTAAATTAAAAAGTTAAAACATAAAGTTAAACATATAATGTTGATTAGGTAATTGTAACACTTAAATTTTTAGTTCTAACGATAGATTAAAAAAACTCCTAGCCCAATTAATAGTTATCATTTAAAATATATAATGTTTATTTTGTAATTACAATTTTTTATTAAAAAATGTATAAATCTAAAAATTTAAATGTTTTATAAAAAGCACAATCATTAGCAATTTTAATTAAAATTTACTAATATGCAAAGAAGTAAAGAACTTACCAATAAAAATAAAGGCGTATAAATCTTAAACATTTAAATATGTATTAAAAATAAAAATAAAAATTAGCTATTTAAATTAACAATTATTTGAAGGTCTTGTTAAACTTAAACTGTGAAATACAAATTTCATAGGATGCATGAGTACTGTTTTTTTTAGGGTATCTCTTAGTCGAGCAGTGTTTGCGTCGGCAGCATTGCTCACTTGACGTTGTTTTCGTTTGTTATTTATATACATGCATTTATATCAGGGCGACACAAGTTGGCATCATTAAGTGCGCTCGCCATTCTCTATTAGCCGACAAATTCTTGGCCTTCCCTGTCTTGGCCAGCAGCCGCAACACGCGCAACACGGGTCGCTCAAGCGGACACCTCTCTCGGCTCTGGGTAGGGGCAACATGCAGCTAGGGTGCTGGCCAAGGAGTGGGGGATGGAAGGGGAAACGGGGCAGATAATGCTTGTTCCACAATCTAAATGGCCGACTCGACACACCTTAGAATTTGAGTGTGTTACAATTTGAAGTTGTCGACAATGGCAACGAGTGTTGTTCTCATTGTTGTTGTTGTTGCTGCTGTTGCTGTTGCTGACCAACTGCAAGCAGCGAATTGTGAAAGTATCTATTGGCGCTGCTTTGACTTGGCATCCCATGTGCCACACGACGTATGCTTAATTACAAACAAGCAAGGAAACAATGCCAGCAACAACAACAACAACAGCAACAGCAACAACAACTTTTTTTTTTTTAAAGGCTGTGGCTTTTTGGATGGTGCCTGCCCAGCGCGCGCTCTTGTGGCAACTGTTGCTGTTGTGAAGATTAGTCGCAGTGGGTCGCACATTTCGTTTCGCAATCGATTGCAACATGCAACAGCAACAACAGCAGCAGCAGTAACAACAACAACAACAACAGCGATGGCAGTGGCAACACACGAAACGAATGTGGCAAGCAAAAGACTGTCTTGCTCTACAAAAATAAAAATAAAAATAAGAAGAAAAAAAAATAAATGAAAATATATAAGAAAACTAGTTTAGGTGGGTCCAATGGATATTCTTTTACTGCTATTTGGCTGCAACTGCAACTGCAACTGCAACAGCGACGCGGCATTCTAATGGCCGCCCAATATGACTAAGCACACTCATCGCACTCCTGCGTCCAACGTGTATGCAAATCGAAACCAGTTTAAACAGCCGAAGCCGAAGCCACAGCAGCAGCAGCAAAAATATAGCAAAATATGGGTCGAGATCTGAAAATGCAGCTGATCGAATTTTTGCATTAGGCGCAGCAGCAGCAGCAGCAACTGCCATCCGGCCAGCACCAACTGTGCCCAAGCTGCTGCTGCTGCTGCCTGGTTTGCCTGCCTGATTATCTGCCAAGGAAGGCATGCCAGCAACAACAGCAACAACAACAACAACTGCAGCAACAACTGCAGCCGGCTGAGCTAAAAAATCGAACGCTATCTATATCTAACGAAGCAGGGCCATATAGCCAACATTTTGCTATTAGCCAAAGAAATATACAACACACACAGGCAGCAATAAGTATCTGTATCTATGTATCTGAGCTTGGTCCAAGCGAACGCAGCAAACGTAACGTATAATCTAAGAGGCACAAAATCAAGAGTGTGTCTAAGCCATGGCAGGCCAGGCAGCTGCTGCCTGATGAAATGCATTGTAAGCCAACAACCAACAACAACCAACAACAAACACTAACAACAACAACAACATAGATCCATGCACGCCTTGGCGCGTACGTGGCGTTGTCGGGGCGGACGTTGCTGACGTTGCCGTCCCGTCGAATCTGCTCGGTGGCCCACAGGCCACTCAACTCGCCATCGCCATCGCCATCGTCGTTGTTGTCGTTGCAAGCATAAGAAAAAAAATCTACATTTGTCCAAAATACCACAACTGCAACAACAACAACAACAACACAAACAACAACAACGTCGACGATGCTGTTGCATAAAAGCAACGCTCCAAATTGCTAACTGAGCGATCCAGTTTAAATTGCAATTGCTCGTTAATGGGCACTAAAACGTGCCGGTGTCGATGTGACTCTGCGCATGTGTTGGTTCGCCAGCCAACAGTTGCCATTCGGCTCTGCATCGTTTTATATATATTTTTATAGCCCGAAATACGAGCAGCGAGCAGCGCTGATGGCCGGCGTGTGGCGTGCGCGACGGCGTATGCGCAATATGCCGAGCAGCACTCATACGCACTGTGGTGCCAGCGGCAACAGCAACAGCAGCAGCAGCAGCAACAGCAGCCACTCTACAACTGCCATGTTGTACTAATGATGGCCAAGCAATAACACTATTAGTGTTTAATCTCACAAATATAGCATTTTTTATGAACTCTACGAAATTGGAGACTTTCAAAAAACTCTACAAGCCATATAAAATGATAAATTAATAGGAAACCAACACGTAAATTAGGTACAAAATACTAATTAAATGTAAATACAGTAGTGGAGACTTTTAAAGCACACTTAATAGTTATTGATGGAGACTTTTACTGTTTAATAGAATCATTATCATGCACGACTCTCCATATTGTTTTATAAATTCTACAATGTTGGAGACTTTTAAAAAAAGTCTACAGATCATATAAAATAATTAATTGATAGTAAACTAACACGCAAATATTGTAGAAAATACTGATTAAAAGTAAATGCAGAAGTGGAGACTTTTAAAGTGCACTAAATAATCAAATATGGAGACTTTTAATGGACAATCGAATAATGACTAATACATAGTCCAGCATTGCAGGATGTAGTTTAAATAATTGAGCTAGAATTCATACTTGTATTACTCTCCAAATTTGTAGAGTTGCTTAAAACATAAAAATGGTGTACTTAAAAGTGTAAAAATACCAGTTGACTATTCTGTAGTTATTTCTGAGCTTCCGCAGTAACTCTCCAAATTTGTAGAGTTTTGGAAAAGTCTCAAAATTCATTGAAAGTATTTTATTTCCCATCTATTGCTTTTCTAAAAGTTAAGCTCTTGCAATTAGCTGATTCTATAGATATTGCACAGTCTACAAGAATCAAATGGCAGCTAAACGACCACCGACCGTAACTTAGACCATGACAACATATTTCACAATTACGAAACAATTCCGCCCACTGCTAAATAGAGAAACCCGGCAGCTCTTCGGGCCACACGCTGTAAACACAATAGAACCGGGCCCTCAGATGCCCGCAATGCAACGCATGCCAAGCTCACAGATACAGAATCAAATACAGATACAGTTGCAAATATGGCAGATACAAATGTATCTTAAGCTGGCAGAACGAAATCAGAGCAAAGCCTATAGCAATAATTATGAAAACACTCGTCGTTGTTGTCGTCGTCGTGCCTTAATAAACTCCGCAAGCGGAGCTGCATATTGAAAATTTCAATAATAATCGAGCAACAATAATAATAACAACAACTATTAAATATTGTATATATATGTAGTTAAAATAGCAAAGTTTGCTTTGATGACGTTACTCGTATTATTGATTTAAACATCAAGATAAATTGCATTGAAGTCTGCCTTAGACCAAGAGTCAGTGATCGCATTAGAAGGCGTACAATAAGCAACAGCAACAGCAACAACAACAGCAATAGCAACAGCAACAACAACCACTTTGGACAGCAACAGTAACGACTTTTTGGCTGACTGCCGTTGTTGTAATTGTAGATAATTGTTGTTGTTGCTGTTGCTGCAGTTGGCGCTACAAATTTCCAAACCCCACCAGGCACTTTTTGGGTCTGGCGCACGATCCCGATCCCGATGCCAAAACCAAATCCACACAGCACAGGCACAAGCACAAGACGGCGTACAACCAGCAATTGTAACATCAACATGAGATGTGCCTGGGTCTCTTTTTTTGAAGCCCGTGCCTGGGTCTTGGATCGGGCACGGGATCGGGAACTGGGATCGGGAACTGGGCGCTACTCTTTGACTTGTCGCTCGCTCCAAAACGTCGAATGCGTCTAATTTCTTGAGTTTGCTTTTGGGGTTCTCTAACTGAATGTCGTGCCGCGGTTTCTGTCTCTGTCTCTGCCTTCTTCTTCTTCTTCTTCTTCTGCTTCAGCCCAGTCTCTGGTCTACAGTCTACAGTCTCCAGAGCCGTCGTCGTTGTCGTTTAAATCGTACCACCACAGGCGACATAAAAATAATGAAGTGTGCGGGTGTGGTCGACTCGCTTTTAGCTTGGCCCCGTCTGACTGTCAGTTACAGCTCGTAAATGGGCAGAGGGGAGAGTGGAGTGGAGTGTAGAGGGGGGAGAGAGGATAGAGAGGGGACTGTGGTCTGGCCGGGTCTGTTATGGCCCAAGCTGAGCTGGCGATCTGTTTCTTGACTCTTGCCAAAGAGACGTCGAAGCCAACGAGACGTTTTCCAGATTGCTGAATCGTGTTTAGCCCAGCGGTGTGCTTTGCCATCAACCCAGCGAACATTTCCTGCAATATTTAGAAACTTATGAAATATATATGATATTTTATATTAATTTTTTTTAAATATACATATATGATGTCTGGGAATATATTGATTTGTGGGCCTTACAAGACATTTCAAAGTCACAATTTACAAAAACTAATCCGTACTTAATTTCTTAGATTTTGATATTGTTCTCTTAGTAAATTAAATATATGTTTATCACAATATATTATTTAAATACATTAATTTCTTTTGTTTTTCGTTATTTTAGTTACAGTAGAGAATAAATCGATGTTAACAATTTAAAGCTACTTAACAAATTTTGATGAATTGCGCCCTGAAAACTAATGCAGCAATTGCTTTTATTTATATGGTATATGCTAAATTAGCTAATCATCGCTTTCTCATAAATTTCATATGATCAAAATCAATATTACTATTATTATTTTTTTTTTTAAATACATTGGCATATTATGATAACCTTGGGTTACCAATAACTCAAAAGAAGAAATATTATTTGAATATATTATCCTATTGTACAACTTCTCAACTTTTCTGTTTTAACATTCAACTGAAAATTATTTAAATTAAAAATATAATATATTATTAATATAAATAATACAGATGAAATAAATAGTTTTAGTTAATTAAATTTATTAGTATCAGATAGTTTTTTTTTATAAATTTTCAGTACTTCATTTAGCACTTCTCAGTTAAGATCTGATGTGAAATATGTTCACTGTGTTGCAGCATAAAAACCTCTAGACGTAACACACGCCCAACAACTGCACAAATCTAACGGTATCCAAGGTTGTGCTACGCTTAAAATGTAATTGTTCGACTTAAAGAGCCAAAACAGCAACAACTAGAATAACAAAAACAACACGAGCAACACGAGCAACAACAACAACAACAATAAGAACAACTGTATCGACAAGTTTGGCTGAGCGCCCAAGTCTCTAATCAAATGCGAGTGGAATGAATACCAGTCGAAAGGCTGGCGAGCTACCCACCTATAAAGCCATGTGCATATCCAACAGATACAGATACAAAACCTATGAGATAGAAGTAGAAGTATATGTAGGTATATGTGTGTGTGTGTGTGTGTGTGTGTAAGACAAGCGCCGCACTCGCGTTTTTTGCGCCTTGACTGAGTGACTGACTTGAGATCTATGCGGGAAATTTTCACTTGAATATTCGACACACTTACCACGCCAGAGAAAGAGAGGCAGCGAGAGAGCGAGAGAGAGACAGAGACTGAAACTGAGACTGAGTCGGAGTCTCAACCGAAGTCTGAGGCACAGCTGGATGCCTTGGCGCAGGACTGTCGCGCTTTGGTCTGGCCAAGTTGAGTCGGGTCTTGGCCTGGTCTGGTCTGACTTGACTTGACTCGGCTTGGCTTGGCTTGGTCTGCTCAGCTCTGTCTTCGAGCTGAGTTTAGGGAGGGGCGACGTTGCAATTCTGGAGGCTATGCATCATCATCAGCAACAACAGCAGAGCACATTGGCAACATGTTGCAATATTGCCAGCGCTCTGCATGCATAAAATATATATACAGATTATGCAACACACAAGACACCAAGACACTCAAGACTTCAGACAGACACCAGGCCAGACGACACTTGGCAGTCTCTCTGTCTCTGTCTCTTTCTGTTGTTGTTGCTGTTGTTGTTGGTTATTAGTGCCTGGCTGTTGACAGCATTTAGGTCTAATTGAATTGCCATTGCCCGCTTAAATGTTACGACGTAATCCTGTTGACATCCCAACTCAGCCTTAGCCAGGCTAAGAACATTTTTCGGGCCCGCCAGCCGCCAAAGTTGCTCCCAATTTGAACAAAGGCCATAAATCTTCGGCTGCACACAGCATGAGTTATGGCGGGGGCCTCAAACAGGCGACCAGTGTTGCGAAATGCACCAAGTAGCGCCATCGACAACAAATCAGAAGAATACAAAATGATAGAAAAATAACAAAAAACAAAAACTGCAACTAAAATAGTAAAATTAAAATGACTAGTGCCGTGGCACGATCAAGACCAAGTTGCAACTTCCAGCTTGCAATTCAGCTGCTGTTGCAGTTGCAGTTGCAGTTAGCCGTTAACAATAACAATGGAACGCTGGGGAGTTACGATCAGTATATTATTTTTATTTTTATTTGTATTTGTATTTGTATTTTTCTATTTTGGGGGGCCTTCACAGTAGTCAGCATTGGGGCGTCTGCAGTTCAACGTTCAAGTGGCACAGTACGCCCTAGAAAAATGAATTGATTCGATTGTTTGCGGCTCAGTAGGCCAAACTTGGCTCATTGTGTTGTTTTTTTTTTTGCACTGTGCGACCATTTTATCTGCCAACTTTTTGGCCAACAACAAAAATCACAGTCATTCAATCTCCTCCCCCTCAACATCGTCTCACAAATTGAGAAGAAAAAAAAAACGGATGATACAATCGCGATTTTGACTTTGAAAAGTCAGTTTGGTTGCATCGTCAGCCAGTTCGGTGATCCATTGTTCAATATTGTTATTGTTTATGGCAGTCACTTATTGCAAATGCACTCGAAACAAATTTCTGTGGTTATAGCTAAATTTTAATCAAGTAAATTCGTAAAAACAGCAGCAGCAGTTGAGATTTATGGGCTAACAGCAAAAGAAATCTTCGTACTTGGCCTTCAGCTGCTGATGATAGCGGCCCAGGCGTGGCTTCTCACTGCCCTTCGGCATCTCCTGCTCCAGCCACATCAGCATCTGCTTCAGACTCGCCCGCGTTCCCTCCAGTTCCCCGCTCACCGCGTGTCCACTGTGCGTATACATCATATAGCCGCAAACCTTCAGCTCCGTGGCCTTTTGAGCAGCCCGTGGCAACAAGTTCTTATCCTCTGCCACATGCAGCACGTACGACATTCGGTAAATGGCAATTGATTCACTCAGATCGTATTCCTGCGACATGTTGAAGTCTTGGAAGGGGGAATTCTCAGGCTGCTTTCGGTGGTGACAGGTGAAGTGTGGAATAATAATCTAACCGAATGGTTAGACTACTAGACTAGAATTTTGACTTGAACTACAATGAAAAAATGACAAATATACATAGATGTACATAGATATTTTTATTCCTGTGTCTGTTTTACAGCACTTCATTGAATTCGATTAGTATCGATATATTATAAGTATAATTATTATTATTTTTAATGCAATTTTATTTCATTATGAATTCGAGTTTAAATCTTTAAATTTTGAATATTTTTTTATTTCAATATTTTTTGACTTGAGCTACGATGATAAAATAACAAATAAATAGAATCAGTTTTTAAATTGTGTCCGTTTTACAACACTTCATAAAGTTCTATTAGTATCGAAATATTATTATTATAATATTTATTATTCTTATTAAATGTAATTTGACTTCATTAGTAATTCCTATTTAAGTCATTAATTTTTTTAAATACATTAATATCAATATATTATTTTTTATTCCAATATGATGAGTGTCATTAAAATTCAGTTCCGTTTTTTCAGTTAATCTTTTCATTTATCCTCTGACTTCATGATTTTTCAATTCTATCGATTTTTTAAATAGGATATTTATTAATTACTAGAGAATTATTCAATATACTGCTGCATCATTTTATTTCAATTTAGTTTTTATCAAAGTAGTCCAATACTTCACTGAATTTATAAAAAGTACATGTAACTGCATAGCTTCTGAAAATTTTGTCACATTTGTAGAGCAAACAAACATCTAACAATAGCTACATATCTTCTAAAAATAACGTTACAGCTGTAAAACAGACTATACCAAATAAATATAAAAATATATATCAAATATTATACAAATAAATTGATAAAAATGTTTAGCTCAAACTCAATTAGCGAAGATTGCGAGTCTCCCGAAATTACTTCCAGTGATAAACACAAATCAGGAGTAAAGGATGCCACTAAATCGTGCCCAAGGGAACTCACAAGTAAAACGACAAGTTTCGATCTAACTGAGGGTCAATCTTCCTCAATTCCAACAAGTGCAAATGATATTCGTAGCGTAATTTGTAGTTGCACTTCGTGTTTAGCTCTAAGGAAGTCCCAGATTACAAAGGACACAGTCTTTGAGGTAAATTTCGAAATCAAGCATATCAAAACCAATGAATTCTCCAAAGAACTTCTAAAACGTTGTCACGAAAATAAAGTCGACGGCTATGTGATTTATTCCTCGGACAGAACCAAGGCAAAAGGCGTCATGGAGGGGGCCATAAAAAACCTAAATGTGGTCAAGAACTGGATCGAACTTAACAAAGATGATTTTGTGGCGGAACCCTCGGAAATCAATATATATTTAATGTGGTTTACGATCGCAACAAACCCAACGAAACTAAAATTTAGTGAAGTGAAGGAAGTGCCAAAAGCAAAAGAGCAATCAAATGACAACTCAACGAATTTGCGCTCAGTGTAGAGGGCGCAGAAACAGAGGCAGAAGCAGAGACTGAGACTCGTGCTGCCAACAGCATGTACCATTGTTCAACACTATTTGAGGCTCAATCTCTTAATTAAATATGCGACTAACTAACCGTCAGACTTGGCTATTGAACTACAAAGCAACAACAACATCAACAACAACAACAAACCAAAGATCGTCGTTTAGTGTCGAAATTGTGCAAGTTTTTTGATTTTCCTGCTGTTGTTGCTGCTGCTGCTTTATAGTTTATTGTTATTGCTGTTGTTGCTGTTGTTGTTGCTGGTAATCACAGTTCGCGAACAAGAAATTAAATCAGCCAAGGTTATCGCATTAATAAGCCCCCTGGTTTGGTTTGGTTTACTTTGGTCTTACTTCAAATCTTAAGCGCAAGTCTTTGGCTTTGGTTTTGGTTTTGACTTCGACTTCGGCTTTTTGGCGTCTAGTCAATTATTAAATTTGCAATTTCCGTAGCTGAACTTTTGGGTCAGTAGACTGATTTAAATCAAAGCAATAATAATTGTGCAAAAAAAACAGACAGAACCACAACATTGGCGAAATACCAAAAAAGCGTAGACGATAAAAAATTGACAAATGTTCAGTGGGTTGCACCACCCAAATGCCCCACCTGGCACAGCGGATGTGGCACAAAGTTTAAAGTGCCCTGGGTGAGGCCTTCTCGTCTCCAGTTCCAGCTCCAGCTTCAGCTCCAGATCGAAGCTAAGTGGCTTTCCATGACATTTTATTGACACTTTGGTTTTGGTTTTGTTCAGACTCCAGACCTGTTTTTGGTTTCAGTTTCGATTCGTGGCTCAGTTTCTCACTCGACTTAACACTTTGTGACGAAGATGTCTATGCCAGAAATGACGTGTCATCAATGGAGCTTAGACTCCCACATAAAGATGCATACACACACTCACACACACACACACACTCAAATCCAAATCCACTTGATAAGATTTTTTTTGCTATTTGTTGTGGGCTTTTCTTGTGCTCGGAAATTTAACTCGTCGTAAGCCTGACATTTGAGCTCAGTGTGCGGAGAGCATCATCCATCGCAGTCTTCGATGTACTCAGTACTCAGTGTTCAGTGTTCACTGTTCAGTGTGTGTAGGCGTATGAAAATAATAATTAAAAATCATTTCAAATGCGGAAATGTTGCCAGAGCTTAATGCCAACGATGTTCGACACCAAAATAAATATATCAGATTACTTGTTTTGGTTACTTCACAAAATCAGAAAACGTAAACAAACTGAAATCATTTCAGATCAATAGAGTAGGCAGATGAACAACGAGCGAATGAGACAACCTGATGGACTTAAAAAACTAGAGATAGTGTCATTGAATAAAAGTATATTGATGTGCATTTTGTTGCGGTTGTAGTCTCTGTAGAATAAGTATTATAATAATAATTATTATAATACAATAATTATCCTAAAATGGAAAACAATTTTCTGAAAGGTAGACATTAATTCAAAAGTAAAAAAAAAATCGGAGTAAATCTGTTGATTTAATATAGGACAAAAAATTCATTCATTTATTTTCTTGATGAAATTTCCAAGGATTCATTGAATTTGATTGCTTCCTTTTTCAGTCGGGGCTCATGATTTTTTGAGTGATATTTTAGGCAATATCCGTCTTTTTAAGGATGTGTTCTTGGGATCTTGGTCATTTTGGAATTATGAAAACTAATCTCTAAGAATTACATCAACTTAGAGCAATGTCGCCCGTTACACAACCCACCTGAAATCAAATTAATGACTATCAATTGGTTCATACCGCATTATTAAGTACCATTTAATGCATTGTTACAACACTTAATCACAATCAATTAGAATAGAATTGCACTTGCTTATGTCAGAGATGTTATTGTTGGCCAACCCAACGGACAGTTGAAGAGTGACCTCCAGTGACAAATCCATCACTTCCAATGGCCAAGTGTTTGGACACGCCCTGTAGAAACCTGAGGCGATTGCTGTTCATATAGTAATGCATTACAAATAGCTCAAGGAAATAATGTGACCAACATTTAGAATTCCATTACTAAATGCAATAATTAAATCGCCTCTGCTCGTACATGGAAAATAATCACTAGGTCTAATAACAGCTGCTGCCACAGAAGCCTTTTGCCAACTAATATTTAATAATCCCCTGCGAAATATTGAAAAAAATAGAAATAAAATGAAAAACACTATTTTAAGACGCCATGCCCCAGAGGCAAAGGCAAAACTGCAGTTGGGCATAGACTCCGACTCCGAGTTCGACTTCAAATCCGAGGCAGCTTTGGAGTTGGGCAGCTCCTAAACGTTGACGTTGGAGAGAAGGTCAGACCCCGCACGTTTCATGGCTCGTAGCGCACCTATCGTATAATTAGAAACGAAACGAACGACGACAACACGACGACGACGACGACAACAACAACAGCAACAACAAGTCATGTGTGTGTGTGTATGTGTGTGTTTCAGTGTGTGTGTGCTCGACAGAGCGGGGCGCTACGCAGTCGTCGAGACGGCCGCTAAATGAGCCAATTGTAGAATGCTAAGTGTTATACATAAGAGAGCGAGAGATACAGATACAGATATAGACACCAATAACAATAAACAATAACAATAACTAAATATACAACATTGAAGAATCTACGCAATATCGAATTTCTAATACACTAGCTGGAAATATTTTGACTATGAGTTTTATATTTACAGCAATGGACGTAAAAATAGCACTAATTATATGCTTCGAAAAATGAATATGTTGTTATTTAAAAACATTTAATTTTTATAGTGGCACTTAATACTAAGTCGATACTGTGAATCGAGCTTAAAATCGAAATGCAAACAGCAACAAGAAAAGAATCGATTGTCGATTAATCAGCAAATACTACAGATATATTTATTTTATTTATTGACTATTTCCAAGTGCTACAATATATCTTGTTTCCCAAAGAAGAAGAAAAATTTTGATGCAGAATCAAATTAGAGGACATAGAATTATATTTATAATTGACATTCCGCAAAATCCGTTAAGTTTTGATAAAGTTATGGAAATTTGAAGTTTTTGAAAAGTGTCAAGGGGTAGGTTTGGAAATGGGGACATTTTGGCATAAATAGGAAGTCAAACAATGATAAAATTAACATTTTACAAGGAAACCGATGTTGAGTTAAATGTAATAAAAATCAGTCATAAAATTCGATTTAATTAACTTCAAAATCGTCAAAAACATAAGCAATAAAGAAGGCAGTAGGAAAACACACATCTATAAAATATATGTATGTATATAAAATATTGAAATTATCTTACAATCAACAAGTAAGGAATAAGCATAGTAATAATCATGATCATGTTTAATTTCTAAATATAACAACCATATAGTCCCTCCAGCAAGGGTATGCAATAACAACATTGATTGCACATTACGCCACGTTTATTAAAAAACTAAAACAAAAAAAAGTAATCTTTACATACATATTTAGCTGGGGGCTGACTGTAAGCGACTGTAACTGAGACGACAACGTCGCAATGTTTGGCATGCGATTATGATGATGTTAGCGATGGTGGATGGTGGATGTTGAATATAGTGGATGGTGGATGGTGGGCATATCGCACTCGCACTCGCATTCGCCTTCGTTGCGACCCCTGAATTCCAATTCGAACTCACTGTCAGACCCCTCCCTCTGCTCACCACACATTCTCGCATGCTCTCTCACTCTCTCTCTCTCTCTTTTCCCCTCGGCAGTGACAGTTAACCGAGTGGCTTCGTTCTCTCAAACTGCTGAGCTTCGAGCTTTGCCGGCCCCATGCAAAGTTATCGAAGCGCGCGTCGCTGATACGTCGACAACATGTACATATACATATGCTCACTTTCGATGTATTTCATTTTTTCTTTCGTTTTCATTCGCTGTGCGATTTGAAAACGTTTAAATAACAAGCAGCAACAACAACAGCAACCACTGGCAGCAGCAACAGCAACAACTGCTGGCGGGCGGGTCTTCTGCGCGCACACACAAAACCCAACAAAACTTTACGAGCTTTTTATTATTTTGTTGTTATTTTTGCTTCTCTTTAGTTTTTATTTTTGTTTTTTTTTTTGAGCCAATTATGTGCAGCAGCTGCCGTTGAGGGGACGCGGAGCAGAGGTGTTAAAGCTCCTAAACGTTGTCGTTGTCACTGTTGTTGTTGTTGCTGTTGTTGCCGGCCATTGCTAATGCTGTATTGTTGTTGTTGTTGTTGTTGTTGTTGTTGTTGTTGCCTCAGTTTTGTTTTCTATTTTGCGCATAAATTTATTAAATTGTTTATTTGCATGCTTCACTTTGGATTTCGTTTTAGCTCGTTTAGTAAAAGGCTTAAACCATAAACTAAACAATTTTTAAGTTGTTCAACTTGTTGTTGTTGTTAGTTAGCTAGTTAGTTTGTATTGCTAATTATATTTAACATATCAATTATGCATAAGAGCCACAATTTGAATGGGAAAGGAAGTCGCTTTTATGCTAATTTCTGTGCTTGTAAATATTTCAATCGCCATTTCTTATTACAGCAACGAAAAATTTAAGCTATTTTGTTTTATTACTAATGCATTCAGGAAATTTTATCTTTCTCCACATGATTTATATTGACTTGACCTCGATCTTGAGCGTTTTAGTTTAGAAAGGATGGAGTGAAAATTGGCAATTGACTTTACTTTACTTTGCCTATTGAGTTGTCATTAGTTAGATCATTTTTGTCAGTTCCATGGGAAGCTGACAATCGATTGTTTAATAAGTCGTTGCTTTTTAATCTGGCTAATTAATTAAGACTTTATTATTATTTATTATTAATAGAAGTTTTTTTATTTATTATTAATGTTGAGAATATAAATATATACATAGAAAATATACATTAGTAAGTTATATAGTAATAGAAAATGTAAAAAAAAGCTAAGAAGTAAGACTAAGTATTTGATTTGATATTTTGATAAATTAATTTTAATATTATTACGAGATATTTACTAACAATTTTTTTTTAATATTTCCTTTATATTACAGACTTTGCTCACGCCGTTTTGCTTTAAATTAGCACTGTCCTTAAAATAAGAAAAGCACATATCAGAAAAATAAATTTCTAAAAATAATAATATTTTAAAATCCATTTAAAAGACTAGGGACCATTTTTTCAATGTCTAAATAAGGTGTTTAGTAACTATTGGAAATATATTTTGACGTAAAATGTATAATTAAATTATATCAAATTTTAAATTATATCTTAGATACAGTTTATATGTATATTGAATAAACGGCCCTAAGTATTCTTTCAAGAAATTGAAATATAATTTTATCTGACATCTTCACTCTCTTGTATTGACTTTCCTTGCAATCAACTAAAGAATAACCATTGAAATTACAATCGAATAAGCGAGATCGCGTTTGTATGTCAGCTATGAAAAAACATTGAGTTTGTTATTGAGCTACGGTTAATTATCTAGACGTTGCAGATATTGCCACAGAAATTAATTATAGGTTGTCGTTAGTTGCAACTCATTAAAAGCCGTGCAGTAAATTTTGATTCGAGGCCAGGGAAAAGTCATAGCACATATCAGCATCTTGCCACTTAGGCGATATCAAGCCATCAATCAGTGCAAGAGGCAAGAAGCGACTACCCTGCCACATGCAACACAAGCCACACAAAATCTCATTTCAAGGAGTGAAGAGAAACAAAAAGTCATTAAGCGAGAAAGAGAAGGAAAGAGAAAGAGAGAGAGAGAGAGAGAGAAAAAGAAGAAAATAAAAATAGTTGTGAACTCATTGACTCAAATAAATAAGAGGACGGCATGGCACGCGGCCAAGCTGCAAGAGATCATCAGCAACAATAACAACAGCAGCAGCAGCAGCAACAGTTGCTGTTGCGGCAACACTAACAACCACAACAAACAGCTACAATAATAGAGGAACCGCGATTTGCAAATCTATGCCATAAGCTGCCAAGTGTCGGATGATGTTGGATGATGTTGCACGATGATCATGATGTTTTGCAAAGATCATCATGATGATGATGATGCTGTTGCTGACGAGGAGGACGATGCGAATGGGTTCGTTTGTCAGTCTGTCTGTCTAACAGTTTGGTTTGCTTGGCCATAAAAAACGGACAAACGATCCGGCAGGTACCGACCGATCTGGGGGTACTACCTGTTGTTAGCCTTAGTATCGTAGTTACTCGGCTAACGGTACAATTTCTACAAGGGAATGTGCTTTCATTTTGAAGTGTTGTGTTTGCAACGGCCTCAGATTCAGCCATGGACTTGGACTTGGACTTGGTTGGATTTGGACTGCAACTCATTCAAAAATCTAAACAACGAACGAACGAGCCGAAATCAGAGAGGCGACCGCTACTGTTAGACAGCATAGGGGCATGTTGCATGCAACATTCAGGCAACATTCAGGCAGCAGGCAGCTGGCGGCAGGCAGCTGGCAGTTAGGCAGTTAGTCACTTCACAAAGTCATTTTTGATTTGATCGATTTCGTGCAGAAGCAGAAGAAGAAGCAGAAAAAGCTGGAGTAGAAGCAGAAGCTGATGATGAAGGCCTGGCTAAAAGCTAAATGCAACCAACCGCAGACATGAAGTGCTGCGAAAGAAGGCACATGACATGGACTTGAACATGGACAGGGACATGGAATGGTTGGTGGCAGTCCATTGTAGAAGTAGGACAGTCTACCAAACCCTTCTCCCATTTCGCCACATGTGTCTCGTATGTTAATCGCCATCAGCAGCAGCAGCAGCAGCAATAGCGGCAACATCAGCAACTGTTGTTGTTGTTGCTGTTGGTGAGTGAAAGACTTTGTTGAACTTTCCATTCTCCATGTCAGTCAGTTAAGACTTATCTTAAGCTGCCGCTTAATTACGAGCTCCAGCTGCCCTGGACTTGCTCTTCTTGGTCTATCGGACATGGCCAAAATAGTAGCCAGCAATCGCTCTATTGCTACTGCAGTTGTTGTTGCTGTCGTTGCTGTTGTTGCTGTCGCTGTCGTCGCTGTTGTTGCTGCCGTGACTGCGGTCCGAGCTCAACTGAGCACGCTCACTTTTATTTTGCTTCATTTTTCTCATTTTGTTCGCTTGCTTGTGGAACGCATGTGGAACAACAAGCTTCGGCTCGGAGTTCGTGCCGACAGCGCTCGTGTTCGGCATTAACGAAGCGCGCCTCGTGCTGGGGCGGAAGATCTCCACCCAGTTTCGGATGCAATTGGAATGCTGTTCCAGCGTCGCAGCGACTGCGCCGCGACTGCGATTCATTCATTGAGTAAAAAAGAGTCGCAGCTGCAGCTGTGCAGGATGCACGCGTCTCCAGCCAGCGACGACTGCCTCATTTACCGTTGCTGTTGCTGTTGCTGTTGCTGTTTGTCTGCCAGCGTCGCTGCCGCTAAACTTGTCTAGGCAGCAATTGTTGTCCGTGTGTGTGTGTGTGTGAGTTGTGGATCGCACGAGCTGTGTGTGGTGTGTGCTCTACATTAAGAAAGAAGTGTATTAGCTTCGATTTATTGCATCGTCTCTAGACTTCCTCAAAATGCTCAGCTCTGACTTTACTCTGCTCTGGCTTTGCTCTGTCGCTGCTGCTCTAGGCAGCGCTGTCTCTGCTTTGACTCTGCCTCTGTTGTGTCTCTGTCTCTGGCTTCGTTTCGTTCGATCCGATGTCCGATGTGGCTTGGCTTGGCTGTGTGGATCTCATCGTCTCCGCTCGTCTTGCGGCTCGTTGTGTATTCATTCAGAGCACCCATACATAGACAGAAGACGTCGCTGCGGCCCCGTATAACTATTTTGCGTTTATTATTAGGAAATCGAAAACGCTTTGCACTGTTGTGGCTCTGACGCTTCGACTCTGACTCTGAGTCTGTGTCTGACTCTGACTGTGAAGCTGCTCGCTGGCCGCCTATCATCAGTCCGTGAGACGGTCTCAAAGCTATTGGTCGTGTTGTCGCTTGTCGGTCGCACCACCAGCACCACCGCCACACAAAAGCCACATACTAAACAGCCCAAAACAACATCCAACAACAGACGATCCATCCCATCTAACGTCATACGTAACGTAACGTAAGAGAATTTCACGCGATGTGTGCGCGCAAAGATACGCAAAGATAACGGTACAATATATAAATTTAACCCTAAAATTTATATCAATTAACGTGCGAAGGATTATTATTTAAAAGTGTAAATAATTAAATAATAATAAACAAAAATCGGAAAATAAACTTCGATAAAAATGTGCTATTTCAAACATTTTTTGAATAAAATAAACAACAAATTATTAAAATTAATAAATTTAAACAACAAAAATGCCTAAAATAAATCTAAAATTTTGAAAAATTTATTACACACTTTTGACTTCTATTGAACATTAAACCAATTAATTTCCTATCTAATTACACCGAGTCCTCATAAATTTTGAATGCAAGAGTCGTTAAAGATTTCAACTTTCAGACGCGCCCAGTAGCTGCTATAGGAGATATCTGAACTATATATAAGTATAAATATTGGTGCTAAATCAATGATAACTGCATACTTAAATGCAATTAATGCAAATTGTGACAGCCGCAAATGCAAAGTGAGTTAAGCTGTGGAAAAGCAACAACAACAATAATAACAACAACAAAAGTTAATAACAATAACAAGAAATTGAGCCACATGTGTACAGGCTGATGATGATTATGGGCAGGCATTAATCAGACAATCCATAATGAAATTATAAAATATAATGAAAAAAGATTATGGCCAAGAAATGCACCATTTACATACAGTATACAGTATATCCTATATAGTATATTGTCTATATGTACATAAGCCAATCCAAGCCGATTAAGCGAAACTGGGAAGTTCTCAACTTGGGATTGGTGTCAACGCGTGCATCGAGAATAATACGACAATTACAGTTAATTAGTATTAATGACTAAATCCATAAATCAGCCACAAAGAAAGTCTAAAGATTGTACAAAGTGTATAAAGAAATATAAAAATAAACTCAACAGATCCTAACTTAAACAATAAATAATAATAAAATATCATAAATACCATTCTAAAAACTGTCTATAACTCTAGCTCCTATAATTTAAGATCGTTCGGAATTTATATAGAAACTGCTATCCTACTATCAAACAACTCAACAGCTCCTAACTATTACAAATAAAAACAAATATTAAATACTTAACAAATAAATAAAATTTTGTATTATAATCATAATAAGATTCAGTTTTCTGTGCTTGATTTCAAATCAATTTGTTATCAAATCGTTATTTAATGAGTTAAAACTATAAAAAATTAAAACATAAATCGGTAATCGTGAAGTTAATAAACCCGTTAAGAAATTATCCTTAACAAAAGTCGCAAAGAAATCAAATTTCACACGCGCCGTCGGCAACTTGTTGTTGTTGTTGCACGCTTGGGATGCAGAATGACAACAACAACAGCAGCAGCAACCACAGCAACAACAACACTAACAAGATCAAGTCAATATTGCTTTAGCCAATGCCAATGCAGGTTATCAACATCCGTAAAACGCTGCAATAGCCAACGGTGTTCAAATGTTGATTTCTTCCTGCCGGCCAACGGATATCCGTGCGGATTTTATAGTTCCAGTAGACACAACAACAACAGCAGCAACAGCAGCAACTGCGACAGCAACAATATCAAGAAAACACTTTACAATTAAACTAGAAGAGGCTAGCAAATTGTTGCCGCAACAACATCAGCAACAACAACCACAAACAACTTCAAGCATGTAAGTAGCTAGCAAAGTAACTCAAAGATACATTTAATAAGCGCAATCACAGGATCTCGACAAATATTAAACTTAATGTCATCCACAAGCATTTTATACGCTATCAAACACACACACACACACACACATTTGCACTCGTATGCAGATACAGTTACATATGTAGATATATATTTATATATATATAAAATGTATCTGCTAGATTCAAGGCTTCATCGTTCGTTCATTCGTTCGACTTTTGTGTATTGTAATTGATGAATGAATGAAATTGAAGTTCGAGTAATGACGCAGCATTTTCGTTGCAAAATAAAATCAAAAAAACACAGAGCTCGAATTGAGTTGTTGAACGAACGAATCGAGCTAGAGATACAAATACATTTACAGTTGAAGTTACTTTTTAATTTTTGCCAATCAAAAGAAATAATAAATTATATAATTTTTGGGTTACGCCTAAATTCACGCACTTTTTTCGCCAACGGCACGAGCAAACATTTTGCCCTTCTTCTTTCTTGCGTTTACGTATAAAGCGCAAAAAAAAGCACCTAAAGGTAAATGTGACTAATAGTTAATGAATATACATTTAGTTTTAGCTTTGAAATTAATTGCTAAATTAGAAAATATTGCTTAAATATTAAAAAAAAATATACATAATAAATTTTGATGATTAACGTTCTTAAAATGTATTTTTCAAGTTTATCAATAACTTTAAGAAATACGTAAATCAACATAAAAGTTATTCATGCTTCCCAATTTTCTTTTTAGGTCATTACATAAAGAACAGGGTATTTTCAAAGTATATCCACTTTTAAAATATTTAAGCCTTACTTCTTAAGTAACTCATTTCTTTCATTTCATGTCTTACAATATTTTAATGCGTTTTGTTTTATTTTCGAAAGTGATTAATAGGTTTGACATGTTACTTTTACGCTAATTGAGCGATCAAAATCAAATCGAATTTGCTAAATTTGGCAGCCAGCTGGCCATCACAGCAGCCTTCACGGTGAAGGGTGAAAGGGTCGAAATCGGCATCGGCATCGCCTTCCAATCTAAATTCGAATTCGAATTCAATCCAAAAAGAAGCAAAAAAAAAATATATATATAATAAGAAAAAAAACGAGCCGTGTCCAAAGAGTTCATTTATGCGTTAAATGCACGAAATTTTCGAACGTGCCACAGTTTAGATACAAGCATACATATGTATCCAGCAGATGCAGATACAACTGTGCTGTAGATTTACTTACTTATAGGCATTGAAGCGATTAGTAGCGCCTTTCGATTTTCATTTGTGTCGAGTGAATGTTTTGGGCGCGTCTCTTCAAATGGGGAGGGGATGGCATCGAATGAGGTTGGGGAGGGGGCAAATTAAGCAGGCTAATTTAATTTTAAATAGAAGTTGATGGTTGTCTTGAATTGTCTTGATTTGTCTTGGTCTTGAAAGTGGCAGTGGCAGTCCCAAGTGGCAGATGGGCGTAAAAGAAGCGCCAACAAAAAAACATATCATTAATTTTATGATCTTGGAGGTTAGTGAGTGAATGAGTGAGTGAGTGTATGAGTGTGTGAGTGTATGAGTGAGTGGCTCACCCAGACAGGTTCCGCTAAAAATGAATGGATCGACTGGAGAAGCTAGAAGCTGGATGTGAACATCATTAAGCGTACAATTATGTACCAAAAGTGAACTAAGAAATAAATTAGCTACAGCTTAACATTTTAAGTATGAGTACATTTTAGAATGTGAACTTCCTCAGCTAAGCAGATCACTTTGAGATACTTTTACTTGTTGAGAAAGATGTTGTTATTGAAGTTTTGTCCTTTCTTAGATATAAATATTTCCTATCTTAGATATAATTTGGCAAATAGAAAAATGTATCTAAGGGAATGACTTCAAGATGCTTTAAGCATCATTTAAAATAGCTACTAAATTATTATCTTGTCCATTCTTAGTAATTTATTTGCGATCTTGGATATCTTTTATTTGAGTGGTAAATTAATATTCCTAATATTAATGTTGAATACGTGTAAATTATATATCTTTTCTATACTCTTATGTTATCTAACTCATAACATAACACTCCTTTGAGAGCACTTTCTTTTGCATTTTCTTGCTAGGTACTTTCTTAATCTACAAATAAAATCTATTTATTACATTAAAATGAATGATCAAAAACAGTTGATATTTTGTGCGAAAAGAAATTAAGCAATTTCAGAGCCGTTCATCACATTTAGCTCTACATGTGAAAATCGAGCAACTTTCTAACCGTTCGCCCGATTTGGGAAAAAATCACACGCACCTAAATTATGACATTTCATCATTTTAACTATCGAACAAAATTTGTTTACAGCATTCAAAATGCCAATTACGCGGCTGAAACTAGGAAAAATAAGTGAAATGCTGTGGATAATCTGCGAATTGATGACTGTCATATATAGAGAGAGAGGCAGAATGAGACAAAAAGAGAGAGAGAGAGAGATCACTGAGATGTGGCGGTACTATAAAAAGCCTTTTGAGCCAAGTGCACTGCAATATTAACAGTGCGAGAGTGAGAGCGAAAGAGAGAGAGAGAGATAGAAAGGAAGGTGAGAGGCATTGAGATGTGCCCACTGTTGTACGTAATTCAAGGCAGTTAATTGCGCCTTTAAACCGGAAGCGATGGATTTGATTGCGTTACACATTTTGTGTACTGGAATGTGCGCTGATTTTTTTCTCAATTTCAATTTCAGCTTCATTTTATTATTATTGTTGTCGTTGTTGTTGTTTGATGTTGTAAGCAGAGCAATGACGATGACTTCGATGCCAACTGCGATTGTGACTCTCTCAACGATAACCGCAATCACTTTGAAAATCTAAAAAACAAATCACTTTAGGCTACGCAGCAACTGCAAAATCAACAGACAACAACAACAACAACAAGAGCAACAACAAGAGCAACAACAACAACAAGAGTGCCTTAATGCCTTGGCATACACTTAATCCACATTCAGGTTGGCATCGAAACTGCAACTGTTGGGGAGTGTCCAAAGGGGAGCTCCATCATCGGCAAACGGCCTCGCAATGAAAGTTGCCCGAGTTTGGCCGTGTTGCCTGCAATTACCGCTGCCCGAAATACGCAAATCGATTAAATGAAAAGCATTCGCTATGAGGAAAATACGCCCCAAGCACTCCACTGATAGATTCATAGTTCGATCGACTTTTATATACATATATCTATATATATAGGTGCCCTCGCTTTGGCCTTATGTAAGACAATTTGCAATGCAGCACAGGAGATGAGTTGTATTTTAATTGGAGCAACATACACGGTTGCATTTCTATATAGACACAGATACACACAGATGGAGATACATTGTAAGCAGTCTTAAATGCGGTTAGTACGTAAATGTTACGACGTTCTATTTAGATAAGTAGAGAGTGTCGACTCTGTGATGGATAATGATGAGCATCCTCCATTAAACAGAATGTGGAACTTCAACTTCCTCTCTTTCTCTCTCTCTCTGATCTTTGTAGAATTCGATTCGTTTGATTGATTGTCGCTGCGGAGAAATGATTATTGTTATTATTATTTATTCATACCGGAACGTTGGGAAATTGTGGCAAAATGCAAATCTATTTTAAGGGCAGTCCAGAATGTGAATCCAACTGCGAATGAAAATATCGAGTATCGTAGATATATAATTTTAGAATTGTACATTTTCTTTAATTAAAAAGAATCTGCATCACTAGACTAGATATCTGTAGACTTACTCAACTTAAACGATATCAGGAACAAATAATTGTAGAAACATAAATTGTATTTAATTTATTTCTTTTTTAAATTTTGAAGATCTCTTATCAGACCACAAATTAAGCAGTTAAATGTGCAGAAATAAATTAATTACCTTAAAATAAATTGCGAATCTTTGCTGAATTACTTGAGATGATCTTTTGAGTATTCAAATAATTATCTTATAATTCAGAGTAGGATTTTATTTAGATGATGCGAATCAAAATCCAATTTGTAACTTTAACACTCAATTATTTTGTTAAACTATAAATTATGGTAGCTAATTAAAATAAAAATATAAAATACTTAATAATTGCTACTACATGATATCTGAAGATGTTTAAGGAATGTGAAGAGTATTTAATGAGTATTAAATAACTTGATATACCAACAATAATTAGTAGATTGGATACTCAACTACCAAATCAAATCAAAATAACAAATAAGCAAATGACAATCCTTCATTATGATCATTGTAGATTTATGTATTTATTTGCACTCTATAAAAGACCCGAATGATTGCAATTCATTAACGCACATTTATTTATCTTCATTTCATAAATTTCCCACTCAAATATTTGAATTTTTTATACATACCCCATTTTTATTATTTCTTATAAATATGTAAATCTTTGGATAATTTGCAAGTTATTCGCATATCTAAAATCCCTCACGCTGCTGTCTCAAATGAGCCCAATTTGCATACTCATCCAATCTCAATCTCAGTCTCAATTCAAGAGGAGCGGACACACCTCATTACGAGCATCATTATTATTGTTGTTATTATTATTTCCTCTTTTCAAAGCGTTTAACACATTCATTAGCAAATTGTTAAGATTCTGCAGTTGCTTTTCTAACTGAACCATCATCAATTAAAAAAAAGTGAGACAAACCTAAACGAATCTACTTAAACTTAATTTAACTTAATGATTGCCACACCCATTTATAGCAACAACAAGAGAAATAACAATAACAATAAAAACAAGAATAACAATGAAGACAACGTACACGTATTTTGAAAGCAAAAGTAAAGTGTTTTGAAAGTCAACTACACTAATTTAAAGCTGTAAATTAACCAACTAAACAGCAACAATAACAACAACAAAAAGACAAAAACCAAGAGCGCTTCAGGCCTTTGATAACCTTGAATGCAATGAGAGAGCTTTAATTAATTATGTGTGTGTTATATGTGCTCACAATTAAAAAGGTGTAAAAAGCAACAACAACAACAACAACAACTAAGCCAATAGCCGGTCTTTTAACAAAAAAATGTTCTATGTCCCCCAGATTGAATAATAAATACGCCTCATCATTGATCAACTTTGAAAAGAGACTTGAAAAAGGAGGCGAGCGCAAGGAGAGGGAGAAGTGAGAAAAAGAGGCTACAAAAACTGGAGCAATTTTCACGCTAACTACACATAAATAAATAAACGTCATTTTGCCAAAGGGCGACAAAATAAAAAACATACATACATATGTATATATAAAGACAGAGACAGAGACCGTAAGTAATAGCCATAAAGTTTGAACCGAACCACGAGACGTCATCGTTGTCGCTGGAGATTTGTACTTGAAAATGAGTTGGCCGAAAGACTCGGCGGGTCTGAGGCTATGCTACTGATGAGTAAACAGACATACGTACATATGTACAACCGTTGATTACAATAGGAAATAATCCCACAAATTGCTTTAATATTCACTGCAAATCAAATGAAGTTGTGCCGCAAGTCTCAAAAGTCTCACAATGGAGACTCAAAAGTCGACACAAAAGTCGCAAAAGTATCTCGTTTTGTCTCTTCGTCTGTCGCTTCCCATTTTCAAGTCAAAGCATTTAACCTTGGACCATAAAACTCTGCAGACAACAACAACAACAATAAAGAGAGTCAAGTAATATGTAATCATCGCATTGAATCTTAACTCCCTTTGCCGCTGTGAATGAAATTTTAGATTTTTTCGCATTTTTGATACGTATAAACGTAATGATTATATTGTATCGCATTTAGTATATGGTATATGGTCTGGCCTGTTTGCCAGATGATATATGAGCAACAATAGAAAGAGAGATAATGAGAGAGAGAGAGAGAAACCACAAAGAGCAGGTGTACTTGGACTAGCAATTTACGAGTATTTGCCCGAAATATACTTGGCTTTGTGTCTTGCGTCTTGTGACTTGAGTCTCTGGTCTGGTTCCATTGTCGGACTCCCAAAGTGGGCTAGTTTGTGGGCAATTTTGAAGAATTTGCCCACATTATGAGTGCTCCTATTATGTGGGCTAAAATGGTGGCTTCACATGAGAGTGGCTCATTTGTGCAGTCGTTAGCAACAAGTAGCTGTAAAATATGGAACTCTATCCGAAGACTATGTAAGCAAAGCTGAGATATTGTTAAATGGGATTATCGTGTGATTAATTGAAATAGTTAAAAGATTTAAAAATTTTGATCATCTATAAATGTTGAATAGACCATACCTGATAAATTTCGATTAGAATTACTAATCAATTAGATTATTTTTAAAAATAATCGTAGTGACTATATAATTCACTGTTGAAAAGGTTGTGTTTATATAATGATTACGATTACAAATAAATCAGAAATAATCTAAAATTATTACAATTATTCAAAAACAATCAGAAAAATAAAAAATAATCAAAAATATTTTGGTTACTTTGATTGTGAAAATATAAAATTATTTGATTTTTACTAAATAGTCATAAATAATCAGAAATAATCAAAAATAATCGGAAATAATCAGGAAAATATCAAAAATAATCCGAATACTCAAAAGATTATTCTTGATGTTTTCTGATTATTTTTGAATAATTGTAATAATTCTAGAATTTTTTTTATTTTTGTAATTGTAATCATTCAATAACTGGGCAAAACTTTTAAACAAAAATAATCCAATTACTAATGATTATGATTACTAATCATTATTTAACAGGTATGAGATATACCAAGTGAAATGATTTTTAAAAAACATATATTGATACATGTCAGAAAAACATAAAATAAATAATAAACTTGGTTTATTTCCAAGTTTCCTAAAATGCTTTTTCAGCTCAAGAAACCAACAAATATCAGCTGTCTTTCACATTTCTCCTGTTTATAGTCGGCGTACAGTAAAAATAATAAAATAAAACTGTAAGTGCATTTTTTATTATAGAAAATTTGCAAGATCGTATTCTGGTTTAACTATTATACAAGGCCATAACCCGGCCTTTTATGCCTGAATGTATGCAATTAAAATGTCTAACCAGTTGGAGAGCGAAGAACTGACTTTGCAGAATTGAGTTGGGATTAAAAGAAGTGAGAACTGAGAAGTGAGAAGTGGGGAGTGAGTGATCGAGAGTTGATGACAATCTTCTTGGCTGACCGGAAGGAAAAGCCATTTATGCCAAATGCGATGAATGCGGCTAATGCTTTTGGGCAATTTACCAACACTGGCAACCGACAGCACTGAAAACATGTGTGCAAAGCCGTCAAATGTAATTGCCCAGGCAACGCTAATTGAGCTCCCAGTCGGGGCCAATTATTCTGCAATGTGCACATAAACATGGCAACAGCCTCGTCCAAACGTGGTGAGAAAGGCGGGCGGGCGGGGCGTGGCATTCGCATGGCATTCAAGCCAAGAGGGTGCGACACAAACAACTTGTCAGCAAGTGCGCAGCAGCCGTTACTCTCGGATCGTATGGGATCGAATCGAATCGTATCGGGTTGGGATGGGATAAGTTGCCACTGTATGGGGCATGATTTTGAGGAGGAGTCAAAGCACTTGGCGATTGCTGGCAACATCCGCGGACTGAACTGGACGCGGCAACTGGAGCACTTTCACTTTATGCCAAGCGGCAGCTACAAATGGAATTTGCTCATTGATTGTTTGTCGTCTTTAGAATACCCTGTGCAGCTAAGAAGGGGTATACTGCAATACATTAGTTAGATTGCTCGACATATGCTTCATTTTGTGCAGCAATTAATAAGGTCTTTTTAACTTTATTTTCTGTATAAATCTTGAACCATTTTCTAAATTCAGTTAGTTTAATTTTTAATAAAATATATAAAAAAAAAAGAAATTTACATGTTATTACAAATATATTTAAATAAATATATAAAATATATTCAAATTTAAGTATTGCTTTTAATTTTTTTAAATAAATGATAATAAAATAATTTAATAAAATATATAAAAAAAGAAATTTACATGTTATTACAAATATATTTAAGAAAAAAAACATTTAAATTTCGCTTTTTATATTTTTAAATAAATAATAATAAAATAATTTAGCTCTGTACTTGGCAAGAGAATGAAGAAAAAATGATTTATATAAATCAACACAAGGTTTTACATAAATAAAAAAAAATTTGGATAAGCTTTACTTATATAATAATAAATGAATAATTATTATATATATTATTATTATATATATTTAAATTAAATTTAAATTAATATTTAAATAAAAAAATAATTAACAGGGTATGTTCAAGTCACCCAGTGCGGCATGTTGTTGCTGCCGTTGTTCCATTGTCCATTGGCGACTGACGTTGGCAGCGCACGTGGCTGCAACGGTAGCCGAGTTGTTGTTGTTATTGTTGTTGCTACAGCAGCATGTGTCAAGCAATGATAGGTTGTTGTTGTTGGGGGAGTATGGTGGAGTGGGAAGAAGGGGGAGAAGAGGAGGGGTCACAATTGCCTGCCCCCGTACTGCAATATAATTAGGCCTGCAGCGAGAGGCAAGACTCGGACATGCGACGTTTGCTGTATGTGTTGTTTTTTATTATTTTGTTTCTTTTTTGTAACTGTTGCTTGGGATGTGCGCAATATTTTATGCTTATGACCAAGAAAATAATAAAAAAAAAAAGTAAAGCCTAGCATGTTACAGTTATCTTTTTGGCCATTGTTCGACGCCCGCAGCCAGCTAACTAGGTGCAGGCACAGGTTGCAGTTGGAGCAGTTGGATCTGTTAGTTGGGGGCTCCTTCAGATTCATACATGTAGGTAGAGCGATTGAGGTATGCACCCGATGCAGTTATAAAGTTTTGCCGAGTGTACCGTACCACCAAAATGGCCAAGACAACTTTCTTCTTCCTCTCTCAGGTGCAAACTGGTTTACTTATGATGTGAATGTTGATACGGTTTCTTTTCAATTTTATTTATTTAGTTTTTTCTTATATTTGCTTCTATTTCGTTATTAAAGCTGGCGACAAAACTGGCCAGCAAAAAGTAGGGTGGCAAAGGGGAGCAAAGAGAGGGGGAGGCGGGGATGGAGATGGAGGCTCGGGCTATCGCTTTCAGCTAGAACAAGCTTAACTGGCTCCCCGACAAGTGAGTTGGCTATTGAAATAATTGTATCACTCGCCTCAACTGAACTCGTAGCTTAACAGAAATATGTGGTAATAAATCGAAATCAAATGAGCTGCTTCCACACACACACACACATACACACACACACACACTTGGAGTTAAACAGTTTGGTAGCAGACAAGGTAGTTTAGACCTCAATGAAGAAATAAAAATTTAATTAATTGCATCAAAAATGCTGAGCTGTTGAAAAACGTTTAGGCAATCAAATGGAGCAGCTTTTTTGGCGCTGATTTGTTGAATCTCATGTTGATGTTGATTTGGCTGTTGATGTTGTCTTGATGAAGTCGTGAAATTCACAATTATTTTTCGTACTTTAAAGTGTTTTTGCTCAATTAAATATTTGAATTTAAGTTCATTTATGTTTGCATTTGCTGTTGTTGCTCTTGACTCGGACGCGAACTCGTAAATACTTTCAAATTTCGCTTGGAAACATTCACTATCCTCAAGTGGATGTCACATGGATTCAGTTGTGTGTCCAAAAAAATAAAAGAACTTCCAATTTATATTAACAAAGTACAATACAAATTCAAAAAAAGAAAATGCAGCTCGGAAAACGAAAGTTTAGCTGAAAGAAATTGCAAGATAATGAAATGAAAAAATATGTTTGTAGTAGTTTTAGAATTGTGGTGTGCGTATACGTAATATTTTAAAGGCTTTTTTGGCAAGACTCGCTCTTTACAATATCTTTAATTATAACACATTGCAGCATATTTGATATATTTTAAATTTAATTATAAAAATGTAAATATAAAGTACTAGTTAAATAAATTGCATTCAAAATGATTGTTAAATATATATCAAACTTTATTTATTGCACATTTGTTAAAATGCAGCTTTTTAATTATAGATAATGAGTTTAATTAGCAGAAATGTAGCTATATATTTAAAAATAAATAAATTCAAACTAATTTAATTTTTTAACTCAAGGTCTTAAAAACATTCGAGAAGACGAATAATAAACATAATAGAGATGTAATGGCACAAGAGCCGATATAAAATCGACAATAAATCGGGTATACTAAAGCCGAGGTACGAGCATGTGTCAGGTTTAGGTACGAGTATTAGCCGTTTTAATTGTTGGCCAAATGGCTGAACAGAAGGCTGGCAACAACACCGCCCACAAGTCGAGTTAGAGTTAGTATATGTTTTGTTTAAAGCATTAGGAAGGCTGTCAAATAGTGCAGCTGCTTAATAAAAATGTGTGTGTGTGTGTGTGCTGGGTTAACTGGCCAAAAGGCAGTCTTGGCCTGATTGTCATTAACAAATGAGCGCTTTAAATAGAGGAACATTAAAATGCGCCACGAGCATTGCTTAACAAATAGTTGAGAGAGCCTGTGGGCAGTGAACCAATTTTGCACCTATGAAATGCGCTGAAAAATTTCAATTATTTAAGCGTTTGCAACGTGCAACAGGCAACTTTGCAACAAGCAACAGGCAACTTGCAACAGGCAACAGTATGTTGCTACTAGCCTGGACTGGTCGTCTGCATGTGTGCTAGTTATATAAAGCTTAAAGTAAGAAATAAAACGTCGATAACTATAACAAACAACAGGATGCAGCAACAGTGCAACAGTGCAACACTTGGGAAAGCACTTGCCACAGCGCCGAGGAGTCGCGGAGGCCACACGAAAAATTGTTGCCGTTACAGTTTTCGACATTCATTCATTTAGCGACCAACGACCGAGGCTAAGACTGAGACTAAAACTAAAAAGCTAAAAGCTGAAACTGAAACTGAAACTGAAACTGAGATGGAGACTCAGCTAAAGGAGGCTGCTACAAATGCGGCAACTTGTGTTGGTTTCGTTTTGGGAAAATTGAAACAATTTCCGATGTCACTCTCACTTTTTATTTCACTGACGACCGTCCAGGCCAGGCCAGCCAGGCCATCGCCATAGCCATAGTCAGCTATAGATACATAGATACAAAGATACGTTGTCAGGCAAGCAGGCAGGCAGGCAGGCAGGCAGTCGGGCAGCCAATCTAGACAACGAGATATGTAACGCAGACGACAACGCTCCAAAGACGTGATTTGGAGATGTGTTTGTTTGCAGTGTTGCAACTGTAACTGCAACTGCAACTGTTGCTGTTGTTGTTGCTGCTACACTTGTTGTGTCCAGTTGAGGAAAAAGTGGTACAGATTGCGCCGTCACAGCATCATCATCATCAACATCAACATCAGCAAAACGCATCCAACTTGCAACATTGTTGTTGCTGCTGCTGCTGCGCTTGTTGTCAGAGTCGTCGTTGTTGCCGCTGCTGCTGCTGCTGCAATTGCTGCTGTTGCTCTTGTTGATGTGTTGCATTTACTGCACTTTTTTTCAACAACTCTTGATCTGCAACCATATTTCTGTGATCATTCACAGTCGAGCAGGCACGTCTTAAGGTGAAACTTGCTTAAATTAATTATAGTTTCAAAATGCAATTTTATCGCCTTGAATAAAACATTTTTAAAATTAATTTCTTTACGTAATTTAAAAATATAATTTATTTTCTTTAATTTTTTAATTAAAAACGAGTTGAATTCAAACGTGGAGGCATGGAGGCCTTTTTAGTTCAAATCCAATATTTCAAATTTTATTTAGTAGATAGAAAAACAGCTTAAAAAGAATTCGATTAGATAATAAAGTGTCGAAAATTAAGTTGAATAAATATTTTATTCTATACACAAAAACATATGGAATATATTTTTATATTTTAAGCTAATTGTTTTAATCCCTATCTAGTATGTAAAGAATTCAAAGAGCTTATACATAATTTTTCAAATGTTTTTTTTATTATTTTCTTTAGTTTAATAATAAATTAATAAGCCAATGAAATCAGATAGAGTGAGTAATATTCGATATTTAAGTCTAAAAGGAAACCTGATTCCTTTTTATAAAACTATGAGCAATTTGAGCTGATTTGAGTCAATCTTTTAATGACACTTAATATAATCTTATTATTTAAAGAATTTTACTAACTTCTCATGTAGAATTTCAATTTCACTCTGAGATTTCGATTTCGTGCATGAAAATGGTTAAAAATACTTTCATAAATTTCAAGACATTTTATATTTTGCTAAGTAATTATTTGAAAATGTACGAGTAGTATTTTAATTTCTACTCAAGTGTGAATGATTTTCCAGATGAACTCCAAAACGAATTTTCTCATGTTATTTTCATTACCTGCCTCAACTTTGCGCTTGACTTCACATATGAGTACCACCGTGTGTGCGACTGTATGTGTGTAAATGTGTGTGTGTGACTCTGCGTGTTTGTTTGTTGTTTTTTTTGGCGTTTGTTGTGACGATTTTGGTATCAGGTTGCCTCGTTAGAGTTCGAGATAGATGCGAGTTGGGAGAGTGAATGAGCTTAGTGTGCGTGTTGTGTGTGGAGTGTGTGTATGGAGTGTGTGTGTGTGTTGATCCTGCCAACAAACTTTGTCGCCGCATTGCTTGTCAGCTTGTTGTTGTTGCTGTAATGGTTGTTGTTGCATTTTGCTTTAGCACTGATGTAACAAGGTTTAATTTTCCATTTCAATGCGCGGCGGCTGCGCTTTGGATTTTTACTCTCGTTTTCCATTGTGCGACGCTTCAGTCTTCGTTGTAGTTTGCTTTAGTTTAGTTTAGTTAGTCACTCGTCACTCGACTTTAGCCTTAGCTTAACTGTTAGTCAGAGCTGGTTGCGGTTGATTATGCTCCTCATCGCTGCGCTGCTCGTGCGACACTCGGACCGCAATCACAAGCGTAACCGAAGTCGAAGCCACTCGTTGATTATGCGGATGACAATCATAATGATGATACTGATGAGATTGATGATGATGGCGATGGCGATGTCGATGATTATGCTGTTGGCGTTATAATTATGCAGCTGCAGTGGCTAATAACAAATAAGAGTGATGCCACAGGGTATACTCGACTGTCAGTTACCCTGTAGTTAATAGATACACTCGACTGTTAGTTAGCCTGCAGTTTATAGATATTGTCAACAGAGCTAGATTAGTTAGTTTACCAATATATCTACTTACATTCATATGAGTATGCCTTACTAGCAGACACCCTGTAGTCAACGTTTAGCTACATGTATATCTTCATTCCAGTAGGATTTTTTTTCTTAGTCTGTAGTTTATATTATATTAACATTCGTACTAGAATTGAGAGTTATTAAATTAAGGCTACGTTTGAATTTCACATTTTCTTTATTTTTTTCTTTTTCTTTCCTCAGCAAATTTTACTGTCCTATTCAATTAAATAAGTTTACCCTTCACAATTCAAATTTATACAGGGTAAACTAATGATATTGTTGTTGCTGCTTCTGCTGCTGCTGCTGCCGTTGCTGTTGCTGTTGTTGGCTGGGGGGCAACTCTGGCCGGCTTTGATGATGGGCTCGGTGTGATCCATTTTGAGCATGACCAAGTTAATCTCGCCAGCTTTAGCGTATTGTCAACAGCTTTTGTGGGGGCTGATTATGCAGGCTTAGCTCCAACTATGACTTCAATTCCAGCTCCAACAGTTTCAGCTACAGCTTTAGCCCCATCTCAAGCTATGCAGCTCCTAAGATAGCAACATTTGCGGCATTTGCTGTCGACATCTTCCACTGGACATTTTCCAATCTGGAGCGCTTGAGTTGTTGCTGTTACTGTTACTGTTGTTGTTGTCAACGTTGTTGTTGTTGTTGTTGCTGTTACTGTTGCTGTTATGTGTCGCGTTGTCTGTTTGTCTGCCTGACTGCGTTTTTCGCGGTTTTACAACTTTGATTTCACTTTTCTTTGCAACATGCGATGTTGTTGTTGTTGTTGTTGCTGTTGTTGTTGTTGTTGTTGTACCTTCACTGTCCGTTTTTTGAACTGTTTGCTTCATTGCTCTCGTTGTCGTCGTTGTCGCCGTCGTCGTTGTCGTCTTGACTGTCGGTCCGCTTAAACTTTGTTACTCTTTAATTGGTTTTTTTTTTCTTGCCTCCATCATCTTCTTAAGGCATCCGTTTTTAATGATGATGCAGTGGCCAGTGTTGGCCATAATTGTCAACCACTTTTGCACCGTTAGCCACAAATTATAAACACATGGATTTGCAATTGCATTTTCTGTACAGTTTTCCATAAGCTTGTGAAATTTAAAATATCTGCATTGATATGGCTCGCGAGACTTTTAAAGGCGTGTTCGTCTTATATAAATCTTTTGTTTTTATAAACAATGAAGTAAGCTATTTAGGATATGCCAAAGAGGAAAAACAAATTAGGAAAAACATTAAAATTCCTTAAAAAAGATTTTAGTAATAGATAATTCAACATATAGTAAGCAACTGAACTTCTAGGGGACTTACACATATAATGAAACTTTAAAATCAATTCGAAAAAATTGCTTTAATATCCGACATTTTTATTTTATATTTGCTTAGTTGACAAATCTTTTCAGATTGAACGCTTTAATAATTTGTAATTTATTCCGTTAAAAGAAAATACTAGCCTATAATAGTTTCTACATTTTCTATAACAATCTTTCTTCCCTCTCTCTCACTCTATCTCCTTATGTCTCTCCTTCTTTTCACATTTTACTTTTAAGTCCATTAGCAATTCAAGTTTTCCTAAAAACTGAACCTGTGATAAAAAGCGTCATTAAGTTTAATTTGTAGAGAAATTGGCAGCGCAATTTGCGATATAGTTAAACCCCAGCCTGGGATCATCTATAGCTGAACTATTGTAATAACTTAATTAAAAATGTGCACATCAAGTTGATCTGTGCATTTGAATTGATTATTCTACTCGTATCGCATTTGAGATGCACTCTCGACTGTTTGCACTCAAGATCATCCAATAATCGATCCGATTAGTCAGAGAAACGATCGAACATGAAGCTAGATCGAATTGCAATGGAAGTGGAATGAAACTATTTGTAGCTTAACAGCTGCAAGTATCTCATTAATATCTAAACTGATACGATCTTGAAACGCTTATGTCATCATCATCATCACCATCATTTACAGCGGCCAACGCAAAAGTTCTCAAGCTCCAAATATTTCTATTATATTTTCGGCTTTTTATTATGTTTTTTTTTGGTGGAAATAATTCAAGTCTTACACATGGCTGAAAGCAGTAAATCAAAGCAGCAAATGTGGCTAATTAAGTTTTAGGCCAAAAACGACAACAACAACAAAAGGCAATTTGTTGTATGCAACAGTCGCTAAATGCTGCCACCAAACCCACGGAAAATGTCTCGTGAAAAATTCTGTTCTAGATATTGTAGCTGCAACAGCAACATCAGCAGCAACAGCAGCAACATCATAGATCGCCCACTTGTTGCAGTTGCTAGTTGCAGTTGCCAGCTGAATTTGCTGACTGTCAGTGGCTTTGTTAGTCGTTGCTGCTGCTGTTAACTTGGTTCACATGACTTGCGTGCCATCTGCCAAGAGGCCAAAAAGCAGCCAACAGTCAACTGACAACTGGCAAACTGTCTGGCTGACTGGCTGACAGCCTACGCAGTTGCCTTGCACGCACCTTTAAGTGACGACCTCCAAGAGGGCAACCCAACTCCCCCCTCCCCCAACTTCCTCCCCCGCTTTATTCACTCTTATGTGTACTTAGATGTTTGTCAGTGTTTTTTGTCTGTTTGTCTTACATAATCGTCACTCCAGATACCGTTAACATTATTATCTTCGTCTCTGCGTCTCTTCCGTCCTAAAACAACAGCACAATAGAACAATTGTTTAAACTTTTCTAGCATTCGTTGGAGGCTTTTGGCATTGCGCCAAAAAAAGAAACAAAGAACCGAAAAAACTCGACCAAAATAATTCGAAAACCAAAATACATAAGTTGTTGTCAAGAAATTAAATTCTTTTTTAGATGACAATTAACTTTTTTTTTTTTTGTTTTTTTGCTAATTTTGCCAGCGCCAGTTGCTTTTTATAAACAATTTGTTTTCAAGTTTCTTCTTCGCCAAAAAGCCATACGTGACGTAGATGGGAATTACCCCCAGAGCTATCAAAGGCAACAACGAATAATAAATAACAGAAATGGAGAGAAAAATAGAAATAACTAGAACAGCTGTGAGAAAGAAGCTGTGACGCACCTGAAACTATACAAGTATTTACTGCTAAGTGAAAAACAAGTAGAGCAATTGGGGAGGAGTGCTTGACTGGCAGTTACCCTGCATAAGATGTGTGGAAAAGAGTGAATAGCAGGCTAAAATTGGATTGCTATATGAGTGAATCTAATTTTTTTAATCAATGCAATCATTATGCAATTATATAAATAAAAAAAATAAAATACCTATTTCATTAAAATCAAAGGAAATATTGTTAACCTTAAAAAGCGATAAAGTGAATTCAACAGATTAAAGCAGCGGTGGGCACGCAGTGGCTCCGGGAGCAGCGACTGCTATTTTTCTGCCTACTGTTGTTGTAGTTATTGTTGTGCTCTCGAATTCAGATTTCGTGCCCACCGCTGGATAAAAGTGTTTAGAGTAAGACAGTCAAATATACTTTGATATTCTTACACCTAATAAATTTACTGGCTGTACTATTTTCAATTTAAAATTATTAAAGAACTGCTTCAACGTTTGAACAAAAATTGATTAGTCAATTACAACGGTGGCCAAAAGTATTTTGTCACCCTTTAAAGTTAGTTCTAGCCAAATTGTGAACTTACTTCATGTAATGCTTGGTATCAATGGAAAGGACTTTTGAATTCCTTTCGAATAATGCAATACTTTTCTAAGCCCATTTGGTACCCATTGAAATATTCGAGTTTTTGTAAACGTCAACTTTTTCAACATTTTTCCTCGATTTTTTAAAAAAATGTTTTGTTGCAGAAAGTTTCTTTAAACAATTTAAATAGTAACTGCAAAAATTTTTTTTCAAATATCTCTTCGCTAGTATTTTTTATAATATTTTGAAAATGGCCAAAATGGAACTTTTTCCTTATTTTCATGCAAAAAGTGCCTTTTTCGCCATTTTCAAAAAATTATTAAAAATACTTTACATGAAGTCATTTCACAATTTGGCTAGAACTAACTTTAAAGGGTGCCAAAATACTTTTGGCCACCGCTGTAAATTGTTTTATCACATACATAACTATAGATGGCAATATGAACTGAAATGCTTTCAGTTTTTTTGCAAGTAACCATTCAAAGTTATAAAAGTAATTAGGTTAATGATAATATTAAAATTTTAATTTATTTTGAATATGATTTTAATTATAGCACTTTTCTTTCTTCCACTTTTAGGCATAAAAATGCTGCCTGCAACAATCTGATTTCACGAAGGCAGCAGCAATAAAGATAAAGATAATAATAAAGCTAACAAGAAGAAGACAATCAGCAGAGAATTGATAGCAACAACAGCAGCAGCAACAACAGCAACTGAGAGGAGAAAACAGTGCAGCTAACAGCAAAGAGCTAACAGTTATGAGAGAGAAAGACCACTCACCAAGAAAGATGCTTCCTAGCCCAAAACAGGGCTGTGTTTACCCTGCCTTAGGATTAATACCCACATCGTATATATCACATGTACCTTATGATCTGTCCGCCTCAACGACGGCGGCAACAGCCACCAGCAGCATGACGACGACAACAGCGCGACACCAACATCAGCAACATTCGCATTCACAGCAGCAGCAACATCATGGCAACAAGGCCAAGCGACGCAGCAGCTACGATCAACCGCTGGACCTGCGACTCGCCCACAAGCGTCGACAGCCCGCGAAGGGGGAGGGGGAGACGTCGCTGACGCTGCCGTTGCCGCTGGAGGATGAGAACAGCAACCTGATCATGTTTGCGAACGAGTTGTCGGCGCATCGCAAGGAGAAGGAGCTCAACAATAATCACATTGCCGCCTCTCTGGCTGATCTGGGCTTCGACATGAGCCGCAAGATGTTGCGCGCCTTGCGAGAGGGCGTGGCCACGCCCCCAGCGCCAACAGTTGCCGTTGTGCCCGGCGTGCACTCGACGCTGCTGGAGGCGATGACAAAGACGCTGCCGCTGCAATACCGCAACGTATTCGCACCACCAACGCCACAGGCAGCTGCACCGCCCGATTTCGCCTTTCGGCATCCGCTCAAGAAAAGCGAACTTGGTTGGCCGCCCAACGAGCAGCAACAGTTGAAACTGGAGCTGCCGACGCCGACAACAGTTATACCTACGCCACTGGCCGCCAGCAAGGCGGCCACGCCCACGACCACGCCCACGCCACACCCCCAGCTGCAGGAGTTCCAGTCGCGTCAGCATTCCCGCAAGGCCAAGCAGCGGCAAGCTCAATCCCAGTCGCAGTCGCAAGCCCAGTCCCAGACTCCGACGGTGGCCAGCGGCAACACGTTGCCGGCGCAGCAGCAACGGAACAAGGATCGCTACACCTGCAAGTTCTGTGGCAAGGTGTTCCCTCGATCCGCCAATCTAACCCGACATCTGCGCACGCACACGGGCGAGCAGCCGTACAAGTGCAAGTACTGCGAACGTTCCTTCAGCATCTCCTCCAATCTGCAGCGGCACGTGCGCAACATCCACAACAAGGAGCGACCCTTCAAGTGCGAGATCTGCGAGCGATGCTTTGGCCAGCAGACGAATCTGGACAGGCATCTCAAGAAGCACGAGTCGGATGCGGTTTCGTTGAGCGCTCTGAGTGGAGTTAGCGAACGGATGCACTGCATCCGCAGGTTCTGTGAGAATCCCAGCGAAGAGTCCTATTTCGAGGAGATACGCACATTCATGGGCAAGGTCACGCAGCAGCAGCAACAGCAGCAGCAGCAGCAACATCAACAGCAGCAGCAGCAACAACATCAACAGCAAAAGTCACTGCCATTGGCAACATCACGAAGCTCCGCCTCGTCCAGTTGCTCCGCCTCGCACACGCCCACGTCCTCGCATACGCCCACGCAATCGGAGTCGTCGGAGACGCTGGCGCAGGAGCTGCGTCGATTGCAGGCGGAGCGCGCCAAAACGGGCGACGATAGCAACGATGAACTTTCCATCCAACTAAAGCAGGAGGAGGCGGCGGAACCAGAAGATGACGAGGATGCGGATGCGGAGGAGGAGAAGAAAAAGGAATCTAAGGAATCCATACTACATACGAGACCATCCACAACAGCAACAGAAACGCCCACGCCAACGCCTAAGCAGGAACCCTAATGGAGACCTCCTCCCCTCCCCTCCCCGTAGTCCTGACCCTGAAGCAAACATTTCCTATATGCGTGTGGTAGCAGCGATTGAAGACCAGCAACAACAACACAAACTATTTGCAGACCTTATATCTATTACTTTTGTCTAGCTGTAAATATATATATTTTGTATTTTGTAATTTGTATGTTAAATGTTAATGTGTGAATCGAATTGTACAAAAAAGAAAGATTGGCAAATGTATATCATTTTATGTGCGTATTAATTTAAGCATTGGTATTTTTGTATATATACAAAGCGACAAACGACGCCAAGCATCCATTGTTTAATAAAAAGTTACAAGTTTTTTGAAATTTACTAAAAAAGAGCGACTTTTACTTGACGCCATCTAGCGGATAATTTAGACTCGCGCGCACATCTTAGCATTGTGGCGCAGCTAACTTCATGTTACGCAAAAAAGCTCTGCTGTTGCGCGCTAAAACTTGAAATAAAACTTGGAAATTTTCAAAAATTAATTAAAAATTAGATAAAAACAATTAAAAAAAAAAACAAAATACAAAATTTTGTAAAATAATTAAGTTCAATCTAATATTGGTTTGGTGCATTTCGCTCTTCGCGTTGCGAAGTTGAGTAAAAAATTCTGGAAAAAATCTTGAAAATTCGATAAAATTCCAACAAAAAATCTGGTAAAATTTTCAAAATTCTAGCTTCAAAATTACGAAAGTTCTACTTTTATGTTGCGAAAAACTTCTCACATTTGAAAGAGCGAAGAGTGGGGCCGCGAGAGGCTGCCACCTTTTTTAAGTCAGGGCTGCCAGATGATTTTTTTTTGTTAGTTTTACCGTTAAAAAAGTACGCGCGACATGCAAATTAAATTCTAATAAAATCATAACTCAAACATATAAAATCAGTCATGCCGATGTTTCTCTGCCGCGCTTGACCATCGATAGTGTTGATAGTTCCATCGATAGTTCTCCACTTCTAAAACAGCTGATTTTGAAGTGTTTACAAATGCAACAGGTGAGGCGAATGTCTGATAACATTTAATTTTCATTTACAACTTTAGCGTTATGCGTGCACAACTAACCACAATATCCGATGTGAACGAGCTCAAGGAGCTGCAGGAACTCTATGTGAAAGATTGGCCCAAGCACTGTGTGGCGTTCTTTTGGCTGGACAACTATCTGCGATGGCTCGCCAAAGATCCCAAGCTAAGGAATTTAAAGTTTCTAACATTAAACGGAGACTGGCTCAGTGATGGACTCTTTATCTTAGTGGTTTGTATTTAAAATAATCAATTACCAGTCACTAAACAACATGTTCTTTTAGCATCGCTATCAACTGTTCTTCAGCAATTTAAGCAGACAAAAGACGCCGGATTTGCTGACAGCTCTGGAACTTGTTGACTGGTCAGGCGGCTTCAAAGTGAGCGCCATTCATGAGACGCATCACAGGATCTACAAAAGCCTCGTGACTGAACGTCAAATGTGCCTGCAACGGGAAATGAATACAATCATGTACCGAATGCCCTGTAAAGAGGCCAAAGAGCTGCAGTTTGATTGCCCGCCTGGATACTATTTGGATAGTGTGCGACTGGAGCATGCGGAGCTCATCGACGATCACTGGTCAGCCCGTCATCCGGGCTCACTGCGGCTCATCCAAATGCTCATCGAGCACAACACAAGTGCGGGTCTTTATCAGAAGGAAACGGGACAATTATGTGCCTGGTGTTTGAGGTGACATCGACCGATTATTAAAATAAATATATTCTATCAAAGATTCCATTTCGACAGACTGCAGAGCGGCTTCTTGGGCGCCTTGGAGGTGCTGCAAAGCCATCAACGGCGTGGACTTGGAGTTGTCGTCGCTGCTGCGATCAGTCAACGCATTGCCAACGAACTGAATCACGATGTCACCGCATTGGTTAATATAAACAATGCAGCTGCCTGTAAACTATTTGATAAACTATCGTTTACTTTAAATGAGGGAGAACACTATTACTGGAGCATGTGTTTGCCCGAGGAGCAGAGCTCTATCAGCTGGCTAGCGAATCACTGACCAGACACAATGCAAATAAGTCAAATCCCTGAAATCCACCCTAAAGATAAAATAGATAAATATTTATGAATATAGTACTATAGGGCAAGTATATAAGCCACAACGCAGATCACAGTTGTTTAAGTTTTGAGTTGGCAACTACCTCGAAAATGTTAAAGCTACAATCGATTGACATTCAAATTCTTCGGGACTTTCAGTCCTTATATACAAAAAAGTGGCCCAAATATTGCCAGGAATATTATGTTCTCAGCAATATTATTGAGTTTGCTAAAGTTGCGCCGGAACTTGGGAATATTAAGGCTTATACCTTGGCGGATGAGGAGGCCAAGAACTTGGGTCTCTTTCTAATTGTGGTACCTACTAAGTGTTTACATTTGTATTTCAATATTATAACAAATTGAATTAGGATCGCTATCAGCTATTTGTGGGCTGTCTTGGCCAATCGCTGGAATTGCTGGAACAGGCTTTGCATCAGCTGGATTGGAACAAAGGAGTACTTTGCACCACAATGCCCCAACGTTATTTGGCAACTGTTTCAAAGGTTATTCAAGCCAAAGAACTTGACATTGAGTTCCACGACGACAGTGATCTATATCTTTTGTCCAAAGAGAAAGCATTGCAGCTGAACATCGAGTACGTTATCAAATCAAATACATAATCATACACACTATTCAAAGTCTCCTACATCTGTTCAGCTGTCCTGAAGGGTTTCAATTGAAGCCGCTGTCGGAGGAAGATGCCCAGTTGATAGACCAGGAATGGCCCTACAGTCATGAGGGTTCCCTGTACTTTATACAACGTCAGATTCGTCTGTGTCCCAGCATGGGATTATATGATGAACAAACTGACAGACTCATTGCCTGGTGCATTAGGTAAATAATAAGATTTATTATGATTCATTTGATTTATTAAGTTTTTGTTTAGAACACAAGATGGTCTGTTGGCTGCATTGCAGGTTGATCATAAATACAAACGACGCGGCTTTGGAACTCTCATTGTCATGGCCCTTTCCCAGCGCATTGCCGCTCTGGGAGATGATGTTGCCGCCGAGATATATGCCAAAAACAAAGCATCCTGCAGCTTGTTCCTCAAACTAGGCTTCCAGGTGATTGATCAGTGCCATTGGATAAACACTGCGCCTACGTCAGGCAAATTTACATGGCCGGAGGGTCAATAGGTCATGGTAAAACTACAAGTTAAATGTACAAAATGAAATTCTGTTATATAGATATTAAAATTGGCTAATAAAACTATTCAAAGAGGCTTATTAGAATTTTAGAGCAATCTAAAAACTGACCAATAGGGGCTATCAATCGGTTAAAGATAGATACGGTTAATGCCGTGCAAAGACGTTGCTTAACAAAAAAGTGCTGGATAAACACTGCACTTTTGAATCCTTTATCTGATTGAAATAATCATAGGTGAGCTCGTTTTCTGATCCGAAAAAATTGTACTCAAGACGCTACTCATCTTAAAAAGTTGCTTATAACTCACCTATTTCACACATTTTCTGACCCAAAGAGAGCACTTCTGCTAAGAAACCACATTTCAATCTTCAGCGCGATCAATTTTCATTCTTCCCATATGCATGAATCATTTTCGAGTCTTTTTTGATCGCAAATTAATATCTTTTAGATCAAGTACTCGACAAAGACTTTTCTAGGGAAATTTTTGTTAAATCGATCTTCCAAATGCTGGGTGGGATCTGGCACGTTCACTCAAACAGCAAGCGAGAGCAGAAAATGTTATGCATTCATGTATGTATGTGTGCATGCTCTCTCAATGCATTAGTTTCAGCATATCGTTGCTCGCTCTCTCTCTCTCTCTTTATGACCGAGGCAAACTAGCAAATCTTTGTTTTGATACGAACGATACTCAGTTGATCGAGTCATCGCTTGACGAGAGGTTGATAGAACGCATCTCAGAATGTCGCACCAACTGGAAGCAATTGGCCTTGACATACTGCAGGGATTTCAAGCGCTTTACACACAGGATTGGCCCAAATACTGCGCAGAGTTCTACTGTCTGGATAACTTTATAGGGTTCTTAAGAAAAGATCCACAGATCAAGAATCTAAAGATCTACACACTCGCCGAGCAGAGAGCCAAAGATGAAGCGCTCTTTGTAATTGTGGTTAGTACTTGGAAACGAAATGATTTAGGAGTGGGAGTTAAAAATATATAAATTCTTTTAGGATCGTTATCAGCTGTTTGTGGGCTGTTTAAATAACTCGGAGGGGCTGGTAAAAGAGGCTTTGACTTTGATTGATTGGTCGTCTGGTCTTAAATGTAGTTCCATACCAGCTCGGCATATGGTGGATCTCGAGAGCGTGATTGAAGAAAAACAGCTGGAACTGCAGTTTAGTGATGTTACCAATCTGTACTATATGACTAGACAGGAGGCGTCCCAGCTGAAAGTTGAGTAAGTTTGCACGGGATCCAAGAAATTCTCCATATATTCACACAGTTAGTTCATGTAGAGTTCCAGTTGGTTATTTGCTGGACACCTTAAAGAAAGCAGATGCAGCTTTGGTCAACGAGGAGTGGCCCAATCGTCATGTGGGTTCCTTGTACTTTATCCAACGCCAGATTCGCATGTGTCCCAGTGTTGGGCTTTACACGTCGGATACTGAGCAGCTGGTGGCCTGGTGCATCAGGTAATCCGCTCCAGCAAATGTTAACCCCAATCATCTGATGGAGATACTTCCTTTCAGGCTGCAAGGCGGCTACCTGGGCGCATTGCAGGTGAGGAGCTCCCACAAACGACGCGGATTTGGCAGCTTGGTGACTAGGGAAATCACACGACGCATTGGTTGCTTGGAACAGGATGTAATGGCTCTTGTGGGTCCACGGAACAAGGAATCCTGTGCCATGTTTGACAAACTCGGATTCAAGGTGATCGATCAATGCTACTGGCTGAGAACTGAACCCATCACGGGAGAAGCAACGTGGCCCGATGGGCAGTAAATCAACTGGATCTTTAGCTAAATATGTATATAGTACATTACATTCCAGTACAGTACATAATAAATAAATACTACAACTATTGTATATGAATACAACTTTGGTATAAAAATATGCCCACTCTTGACTGAGACTCCTTCTAATCCTGCTCCTGCTGCAGCTGCTGCCAGAGGCGCTGGCAACGCTCGTGCAGCTGGGCGGGACACTGACGCACACTCGGCTCCTGCAGCATGTGGCCCAGGAGCTGGCGGACGCACTCGAGATCGGATTGCAGGTGATGATCGTTCATTTGATATTTGTCAAAAAGTAAAAAGCTGGTGGTCTTCGTTTGGTCCTTGCGTGCGGCCAATCGGCGGGCGGCTATGAATTCCAAAAGCTCTATAAAGTCGAGGTAGTTGATGCCGAAGCTGGCGCGCAACATGGTCTGGCAATGCGCCTCAAAGTTGTCCATCTGCTGGCAGTCGGAGATCTCGTTGCACACGGCCGCCAAGTTGCTCAGTAAGTTGCACCACACCTGGGACACATTGCAGGCATTGAACCAGTTGTGGTTCACCGAGATGGTGTCCGTCACATTCCACACCTGGTGGTACCAGCCGCTGGGCACGAACACCGCCTCATTGGCCGTCTGATCGATGGTGAAGTAGCGCACGTTGTGCTCCTCCAGCTGCCGTTCGTCGATGCTAAACGGCAGGTTGCCCAGGCGATCCGACAGCTTGAGTTCCTCGCCGGGCGGCAGGATGAGCCACTTCTTGTGGCCCACGATGTTGGTGGACCAGCTGAAGGAGCCAAACACGTCCGAGTGGAACGAGGTCCTGCCAATAAATGATGAAGGTGAGATACTTGAATTATAACACAACTGTTTACATACCAGGAGTTCTGAGGTCCCATGTAGACGAAGCGATAGTCGTCGCGCCCTTCGTTGATCAGCTGCTCGTTGAGCCAGTCGGAGGCAAAGTACTTGGGTACCTGGTAGAACTCGTACGCGGGCAGCTGGGCGGCCAGGTGCCAGTCCTTGAGGTAGAGGTTGTCCTTGGCCACGTCGTTGCAGTTCGCTTCCACGTTCTTCAGGCTGCGCTGCTGCCAGCGCGCCAGGTAATCGTGGAACCGCAGCTCCAGCTTGGCGTGACTGTTGAAGTACGTCGCATTGCAGTCGGCGACGGGCACGAGGAAGTCGCCGATGCGGCTCTTGAGGTAGTCGAAGTTGATCAGATCCCGTTGACCAGTTGCATGGTCACATGGGTTAATGTTGGCATTCTCGTTGTCCGTCTCCGTCTTCGACTCCGTCTTTGCCCAATTCCGGCACTCCCAGCTGTTGGACACATCTGTTATAATCACGGGCCAGTTGTTAGACATAAAACGCCAATAGAACTCGTTGTAGGTCAGCTCCCTGGCGGCGCATCGTTGGATATTGCAGTCCGGTTGGAGGCTCTCTTCTGGTTGCAGCGCCAACAGCTCCGGCGCCGCTTTCTCCGCTGCCATGCCCGGAAAAACAAAACAAAAATGTAAACAAAAGTGCGACTTTGCGACACAGTCACGGTTGCCACAATTGGCGTTTTTGCGCCAAAACTGGCTCTATTTTGTACTGTTGGCGCAATGGCACTTATTTTTTCGAATTGGCTCCTTTTTTCATCAGTTCAGAATTACGTTTTTGTATTGTTGCTTGTTTTTCTCGTCCGCGCTTTAATTTAAAATTTAATATGCCTAAGCATTTTATTAATATGTTTGTCAATTACACATGAATTAAATGAATTTAACATGTTAACAACACATGTGACGTCACATTTTGCACTCACTCGTTGAAACTGCGCAATTCGTTAACGAGTTGCGTACTCGCCTTGAGGAGTAACTCTGTTACGTGTGGAGCACGCCATTAACCAAGCCGCTGCACTGTTAAATTGCTAGCCTAGTCACAAACCATCTTTACATACAGCCGTGTTGCAACCAGCGTTGCCAACTGTGACCGTTAAAAAAAGCCAGATTTGAATAAGCAAGTTTTGAAGAAATAATATAAAAATTTGTTTGTGTTTTATAGCATTCTGTTATTTTATGTCTACCTTCTTTTCATTCTAAATTAGAAATAAAATAAAAGTTTGCTAAAAAACAGTATAAAATTTTTAATTTTTTCTTTAAAATTTGATTAGTCAAATCTGGCTTTTTTTAACGGACTAATTTTGGCAACGCTGTTTGCAACCCCTTTGAAATTTTCCGCTTTAAAATGAAACAAGTTTTGGGAATTTTATTATACTGCAATCTGTTTGTCATTTTATTGAAATTTATTTGCTAAACGTTTGACCATTTTCAAGATTTAACTACAATTTGGATTTACATATATGTATCTATGCAGTTTGCACATGAAAGTCGTATGGTTGAGAATTTAAATTTAAGTTACACTTTACATACATATGTGTGTATGTATGTAGTTGTGAGTTTGGTGTATGTGTGTGTGTGTTTGTAATTTGCATCAAGTTCCTATATATGTATGTATCTATGTATGTATATATATGCATGTATAAACTTTACAGATATTTTATGGCTCGCCTTGAAGGCAAACATATTTAGCCTAAGAACTAACGGTCGACTAACAAGTTACTAAGTTAAGTACAATGGCATTATTTAATAATACTCGTAATCATAGTTAATTTTTAATTTTTGCTAGAAAACTATAGGTTTATAAATTATAGCAAAAACGGTGTAGGTAAAAATGCTATTTACACATACAAAACTTCGTATAAAATACGTCATAAAAAATTGTAACAATCGTTTACGTTTTTGTTTTTGTATTTGCGTAGAAAATGTACAATTATTGAATTGGTTTACTTTCATTTACTTAATACTATGCACATTTGACTAGACATTTGTTTTTGTAGGTTTAGAAGGTACAGAGATACTGACAGATTAGTTTTCCATTTTTTATTATTTTCTATTTTATTTTATTTATTGTATTTGTTTTTTGTAGGTTACGGAAAATGCGGGCAGAATATTTGTCTAACTGTAAATATATAGAATATAAGAATACTTATGCTATAGAAATTGTTCAACCTAAGTATATATGTATGTATGTATGTATTTATGTATGTATGTATGTAGTAGGTGGCCTGCACTTGAAGCTTGTGCCACGCCCACTTCGCTTACCAACTAATTTAGTGTCTTTTACGCTATATTCATTTCTTTCAGAATTTATTCATTTTCTTTTATACAACTGCTTAAAAAATTTAACTAAATTATCATTTAATCAATGCCCAGTATTTTTGTTTTTGCAATAATTTACTATATATTTATATTTATGAATATATTTGTTTAATTTATAATAGTATTTAATTTAAGTGTATGCTTTCCCACTTTTCAAATATTATTTGCATTTAACATTAATCTAAGAAAATTATTTTACATGCTTGATATGTAGTTTTCATATAAACAATTCAATAAAAATTCAAATCGAAAAACGAAAATGATAATGTTTTCATTTTCTCTTCTATTTCTGTGTTGGTCCAGTTTAAAGTCAGAATTTCATATGGGAGCTTAGTTGGGTAGGACAGAAAACCGTTTAATTTGAAATAATTGTTATAAGTATACATTTTTGAAGTGGGTGCATTTCTTGGCAGTCTGTAGATTGTCACAAAAACCAAAAGAAAATTTGAAAATTGTACATAGAACTGAGAAGGAATTTAGCCAAAGACTTAAAAGTATTTATACTAGTATACTTAAAGCTTATACAAAGCATAGCTAGGCCACTTATTAACTATTTAACTAGAATGTAATTTATTTAAATATTAGAAATTTCTTTAAATATTTGTTTTACTTAAAGTATATATTTTTCTCATATGCACCAAATTATTTTCGTTGCATTTTCGACCAGAATCCCAAGTAATTTTCTGGCCTATTGTACAACCTCTCTAAATATAGTGCTTAGATTTAATTAGCTGGAAGTACAATTATACGGATCGTCAGTGCGAAAGTTGGGATGATCCTCATAGGGCTTAACTCCAGCTGCTTTCTTATCGTCCCTTATCTTCTCCACCTGCTGCATCACACGCAGAAAGTTTCCGCCAGCCAACTTGGTCAGCTCATCGATGGTCCAACCGCCGCCCAGGAGCTCGGCGAAGAGCGTCGGATACGAGGAAACATCCTCCAGGCCTTTGGGTGTGCTGTGAGAGAAAGAAAATATTTAAATTCAGTATCAGATCGACACTCGTATACTTTATAATCCTGTATATATAGTTTTCCCCTTTTGTCAATTTAACATCATTATTGTTATCCAAACTAACTATGTAATTAAGTTACCTAAATTGGATTGATTAATGCTAAAATTCCATTCAATTCTATTCGAACTTTATGCACAATTAAATCAGATTTTCCTCGATTTTAAAAAGGAAATGGCAACCCAAAGCTAAATGGATAATAAAGCAGCAACAAGAAAGGAATTTATGCAAGTCACAACCACAAAATACACAAATAAATAAACAACAGGCAAAACAATGGCATATAAATAATAAATTAATATTTCTGGCCTCGTTTGAAAGGAAGTACAAATAAATAATAATTTACTTTTATGTGTGCTGCAACGTTTAGGCAACGGTTTAAATGACATGGAAATATTATGTAATATGTAAGCATGTATTGGAAATACAGGGTGCTCAGTAATTTATAAAAATAGCTCTTATAATTAAAAAAATAAATGTCACTTAATTTCAGAGTTCGGTGATAAAAATATTTACAGAGCATTTTAGCTTTGTTTCTCCTGAACTAACTTCTTTTGTGGCACCCTGTATATTGGGTATTTTATTGGTATAAAATATATTTGAAGTATGCTTGAAAAAGCCATAACAAGAACAATTCATGTCATTTGCCTTTGCTTTGTAATTTCTGGTCATTCTTCAGCTCTTGTTTTGTTGTTGTTCTTGTTGTTGATGTTATTATATTAGTCGGGATTCCTTTTGTGGCTTGCCCTATGTATATATAAGTATGTATATATGTAGGGGAGAAGTGGTGGTTGTGGGCATGGGTGGGTTGTGGGCACCCCTACGTATATTTTCACGAGATGAAGATTGAGTTTTTTTGGTAATGTCATTCGAAAGTAATTACCCTATGTATAATTCATGCCAAATATCAAAGTGAACGGACGCGTTTCCTTTTGGAAATTAACGAATTGGTTTTTTTTGTGCTTGGAAAAGGTGAGGAAACTTCTTTCAAACATTTTTAATAGTGTATCAATCAAAGTGGATCGATCGAACTATTATGCTAAATGGAACAATATCGATTTGAACCAAAAAATTTAAACAAAAAAATTTTTGGATCACTTTTTAAAGTGTCTGCTAAAGTGGGTTGTGGGCACAAAAATTGAGGGTGTTGTGGGCACCCCTTTTTTTTAGTCAAATTTTTTATATAGCTACTGTTTCTTGAAAAATTGTTCTAAAAATTTGTTTGGATCCCTCTAGAACATTCTTGTGAACATCTTAGGCTCTTGGAAAGGGATCCTCTCCCGCTGAGAGGGATTATCACTCAGAACTCCATCAATTGTAACATCTGCGATCGAGCTTTTCATGTGAAATGTGTGGGCATGCGGGCAAGTTATTATACATGTCAAAATTGTGTTTCCGACGATGAATAATGCCTATGCAGGCTTTATGATTAATAAACTGTCATTTTGTTCATATTAGTTATGGTTTTTTTTTCATATTTTTCCATTTACAGCATTTTTGCCAAGGGTGCCCACAACCCCCACTAAAAAATTTTTTAGCTGAAAATACCGATTTTACAAAAGTCCAAGTAAAATTTTTTTGCGTAACGAAATCCGGTATTTTTTTATATGATTAGTTAGCTTAGGTCTCTAGCTTTACACAGATATCCATATATCCAAAAAATATGCACTAGGTCGGTAATTATAAGCCGAAATCAAATCTATGCCCACAACCGCCACATCTCCCCTACTCATACATATTTCAGTATTTTCCGAATGGCATTTCAACATTGTTTTGTACAAATTAATATTAATCATTTGTGGCTGTGGTCGGCAATTTAAATTCATTTTGCATTTCACATTTCACATTCCAAATTTATCACAAATAATCACACATTAAAGGGAAATTAAGAACACCAATGAAATGGTATTTGGTGGTGGCTAAAGAATGAATACCCTGTAAGTAATGTGAATTTAATGAGGGGTCTGTTAAATATTTATAGTTGAAGAAGCATATCTATTTAATTTAATAGTTTAACATGGATTGATGAGGATATCATTGCCAATCTATTTAGATATAGTTTAAAAATTGGCAGATTCAGTAAGATTTTGTATATACCAGGGACTAAAACCGAAACGAATATCGGTTTCAGCTACGGTTTCGGTTATGTTCGCATTTATGTCGACCATCAATAACGCAAAATCTTTTGAATAAAGGTTTGGTAACGGAGAACCGGTTTTTGTATGTCTCGGTTTTGAAATACCGGCTTGGTTTCGGTTCACAAAAAATAAATTTCTTTGCAAAAATATAATTATATTAATAATATAAAAATAATAATTAAAAAGCCATTTCTTTCTTAATGTTTCATTCACACATTTATTTCTCAAAAAAAATAAAAATCAAAATCAAAAATAAAATACAAAACTAATGACAAAATATCAGAGATCGCAAACAAGACTTCTGAGTCGAAAAAATAGAAACAGTTCAAAACTTTTCGTTTTAAATTATTTTTAACTTGTTTTTAATTTTTTATAATAAAATTTGAAAATTTAACATGCTTTCAAAATTGTATTAAAAAGTTATACCATAACTCTTATTTGCAATTTTTAAAATAACAATTCAAAATAAACTTTTTTTCAATTTTTATTAAAAAAATTGAAAATAAAAACTTTTTTCTAGATGTATAAAAAACCGAAATTAACCCTTATAAATGAATCGGTTACTAAACTGTTATTTCGGTTAACCGGGTTTCGGTTTTAAGGTTTCGGTCAAATGAAATTTTTTTTGTCCCGGTTTCAGTAACGGTGTTAAATTTCAATCGGTTTTTACCGGTTAAAGGTTACGGTTTCGGTGAGGGTTTTAATCCCTGGTATATACTGAATTAGAATATGTTAAATACACTCCTTACAGACTAAATTTGTTACAAGATTGTTGACAAAATTTGCCAACTTAATTGACAGTATCTGATTAAAGAAAAATTATTCACTATAAATATGCGATAACGTGGCCAAAACTATGTGAATGTGTCAGGTGTCACTGAAATATTGTACTGGGGAATGCACTTGCTGCAATTGCCACAACAGCAGCAACAACAAGAACAGCAACAACAATAGCAACAGCAACAACAATTGCAATTGTTCCTTGTTTAACGCATTGAATGTCAGTCAATGTCGAAAATTGGCAGAGGGAGCCGGAAAAATGCCATTTAAAATTTTGTAATTTCATAGAATTTTAGATTATTTATTGTGTCGTGTTGTCACCAGTTCCCTCCCTCCCTCTCTCTCTCTCTCTCTCTCTCTCTCTCTCTCTCGTGCTCTTTGTGTGTGATTGTACATGACTGGGAAAGTGGCCTATAAATATTCATAAGCTCAATTTCAGTTAGGTGTGTGTGTGTGTGTGCGTGTGTGTGTATTTTTTTATTTCCATCGCGTTGCGAACGAACTTCATTTCGTTGGAAAATTGATTTACATGAATATTGTTGTTGAAAATGTTCATATGCACATGTTCGAGTTGTAGCTGAAAACAACACAAAGTGCGGCTTGTTGTTGCTACATATGTGTGGCATGTAGTAAAAATATTTAATTGAAAAACACACACAACAATTGGGCAGATTCTTCCTGCCCTACTATACATACATATAACTACCATAGCGAACTGAACTGAACTTTGCTGCTCTATCAATTTAAGAGGCTGTTTCCATGTTTGTTTATGTTGTGCCCTCAATGAATGACATGCAATGAAACGGAAATCTATGCAAATCATAATAATGAAGATAATTATAATGGTAACAATAATGATGATGCAAAGAAGGACGTGGACATATCAGGGCCAATTGAACCAAACTACAAATTAAGCACAGCTTTAAATTTGCAATAAAATTAAGAGTTGTGCTAGAAAATTGTATATAATTTGTAAATTCAAACAGTTTGGTCTTCTTGATTTCAAAGTGAATTTAGAATACATTTTATATACAAATGATTGTGAGATATGGTCAAGTGTTTAATTTAATTCTGAATAGAAACAAAGATACAATTTAAGTAAGAATACCTCAAATCGTGTACTATAGGACAACTCCAAAAATGATATTAAAATTAATTTAAGGAAATTTAGTTATTTTGCCAAAAGCTCTTTTAACTTCAATTAAGTTCGTCTTAAGAATACGAAAATATTTTAGAGGTAACAATGTGAGATATTTTAATGAAAATTTAATGGAATTTGGAAATGGAATTTAATGCATGAATAACACTTCTTTGTCCAAACTGAGAAGACCTGGTTTAAAATATAATATAGATAAAAGCAGCGTTTTTAAGAGAACTATATAATTTCTTCAGTAAAGTGAATCTTTAAATATTTTTAGATTTTTATTTTGATAAATAATTGTTGAGAACTGTCTTAAGACTGTGACGACAATTGTAATTTTGTCGCTGAGGAGACAATTTGGAGCTGCTCAATGTTGCCCTGGGACAAGGCATAATGATGCTCCGCACTTTCTTCCCTTACTCCTACTTGCCACATCCCCTCAGCCCCTTTCCGAATCAATGGCCATAACGAGCCGCAATATGAATCGCCACCCACACAATATGCCAATGTTAAGCTGCAGTACTTAAATAGAATCAATTAATAACTTAAAAAGCACCTGAACTGAGAGGCAGAGATAGAGAGAGAGAGAGAGCGAGAGCAACTTCAGTTACTGTTACAATGAGAAGGTAGAGGGTGGAAAGTTGGGAGGCTGTAAACCGTTGAGCCCTTGTGGCCGAGGAAAATGCGCATTTAAGTGAAATAAATGACTTTTACTTACTAATTAATGCCGTCGTAGCCGGCGCCGAGACCAACGTGATCGATGCCAGCGACTCGCTTAATGTGATTAATATGCGCTGTATTCACACACACACACATATATTTATTCATGTGTGTGTAGGTGTGTGTGTGTGTGTTGAAGTCGTTTGCATTTGTTGTTGGTCAGCAGGATATCGAATGACAGGGTTCAACCAACGCCATCATCATTGCCAGAGTTGTCGTCGTTGTTGTTGTTATTGTTGTTGTTGTTGTCAAGTTCATTAAGGACCATTGTTAAGTGAGCGCAATGTGGTTTTGATTGTTGTTGTTGTTGCCATCCAAATCATTGTCATAAGCCGTCGTTATTAAAATTTTGCAAATTCGAAATGTGTCCAGGCGAAGACAATGGCATGAAAAGAGAAGAACAGAAAGAGAGCAGACGTCAAATCACGTGGCATTAGACAAGTGCACAATAAAAAAGCCAAAAAAAAAAGAAGATGATAAATTTTAACTTTGTTAAGTCGAAGGCCAGGTACTCTATAAAAAGAATTTCAGAAGAATTTGAAAATATTATTTGAAATTCTAGATAAATCAAATACAAAAGTTTCTTTCTTTTTCTTAAGCTTGAAAAGAAATTAATACAACTCAATTTTAACGAATACTCCAATAACTAATGTTGCATGCGCTCTGAAATTTATGTTATTGAAACTCTAGATAATACAATAAATTGAATACTCCAGGGAAATAAGTATATGTGGATAAATTTATTAAAAAAAAAATAAATAATTTTAGCATAAAAGATTTGATGCAGATTTCTTAAAATAATCTTATCATTTAATTTCCGTTTGAGTGACAAATTTGAATTTGAATTTTTTGTGCAGTCACTCTGAGAATTGTTTGAAGAATTTTATTGCATCAAAATATTTTTTGTGAAAAATCGAGGAAAAGTAGAAAAAAACACTCTAAATTTTCAATGGGTACTTAAGGCCCTATTCTCCTTCAGCTTGCTGTTTTTGGACCTTTTTTGAAAAAATTCTCATTTGAAAACGCAAAAAGATATTTGAATTTTGTTTTTTTTATTGAATTAGTAATGAATGAAAAAAAATAAAAAATTTTTTTTTGCCTCGATACGAGGGCTGTTTAAAAAGTAATGAGACTTCAAAGTTGGTGGTGCAAAAAAAGGTGTCGTCACGGCGGCCACGATTCCGGGTCTCCGGAGCGTCGGAAATGAAAAAAATAAACGGGGTTATGATCAGCATAGATGTAATTCTGGCCCGAAGTAAAATAAAAATTTTGCGATTTTTTTTGACAAAATGGCGGCCACTTGAATTGACAAATCGAATTTGGACCCATTTTTTTGTAGTTTAGTGTAAAAAAAAAATACTCCGGGCCAGAATGGTGACAATTCTACGTCGATTAAACTTTGTTTCATCCAAATCGGTTCAGTAGAACTGGCGGAATCGTGGCCGCCAGCTCGAAAAACGTGGTTTCGAGATAAACGCGTTTAAAGTTTTGACTTCACATGCATTAACATTAACATTGCTGGATAAAAATGGCCATATCTCCTTAAGTATTTCGAATTTCTAAAAATCCTTTTAGGGGCATATTCACAACTACCCAAGCTATAAATAAATGCAAAAAAAAAAAGTCGAAAAAAAATTTTTGCTGAAAGAGAATAGGGCCTTAATGGGTTAAAGAAATTTTTGTGTCATTCAAACGGAAATTAAATGATAAAATTATTTTAAGAAATCTGCAACAAATCTTTTGTGTTAAAAGTATTTTTTTTTTGAATAACTTCACCCACATATACTTATTTCACTGGGTGTACATTGAAAAACTGCCTTTATTTCTTAAACTTTATTGAGAAGGAATTAATTGAACTATTGTATTATTTTCAACTGTATAATATGGTTATTTTTTGAAAAACTAAGAGATACTAAAGATCTTTTATAGCTGTATAGTAGAGTATAAGAAACGGAATTGTGTGAAAACCAGCGAAACAGGAAGTGATTACGTCCGTCATTTTGATGGCACGTCAAAAGCAATGTGGGCAAAAAGAAAAGCTGCCAGAGCAAGCTGAGAGGCAATAATGAACTAGCTGAAACAATAGCCATGCAGTCAGTCAGTCCATCAGTCCGTCAGTCAGTCAGTCAGAGTTGACAGTGGAGCCACAAAGACCACAGAAAATCAGTGGCGTTGATTGATTTCGATGTGATGAGCAAATTTAAAAGAACTGCAGCAAAAACTATGAAATTTGTTGCCTAATGAAATATTTCACATCTCTAAATTGTAAATGAGAAATGAGAAATGTAAGATATCAATCATTTTTATAAATTAAGTAAGTAATTCAAAGTGCCACTTACCGACAGCATCCTGTACAGTTGAATTGACGGTGCATGACAAGAACTTTGAGTAGAAGTTGACCATGACGAGGCCACCGTTTTTGGCCAGCGATTGCAGGATATCATCCTGGACATTGCGACTCGTGTTGCACAGCTCGTAGGCGGAGGAGTGGGAGAATATGACGGGCGCCTCGCTCACCTCCAGGGCATCCCGCATGGTCCCCTTGGAGACGTGCGACAGATCCACCATCATGCCCAGTCGATTCATCTCGCGTATGATTGTCTGCAAAGCAAGAGAAAGCGGGGAAAGAGTGAATAAAAGAGAGATGAGAAGGGAGGAGCGAAAAGTTCGTTAGTCAGTGATTAAAGCTCAGGCCGAACTCGGTGGCCTTAAACGGCTTTGGCAGCCAAATCCAAATGCCAATGCCATAAACTAAGCCCATGTCATAAAACATAAGTAATGAGCATTGAGTGGAGTGGAAGGACCAAAGACAAAAAGGACATCCAAACAGTTTCATTATGCATGTACTTTTATTTAACCTTTGACTGTCACGATGCCCCCCCAAGTAAATTGATATTGCTTTCAGAGTGGATGTGTGTGATTGTGTGTGTGTGTTGTGTGTTGTGTGTGTCTTGTGTGTATTTTACTCTCTTTGTCTCGCTGTAATTTGTATTTATGCGCGGATTTATGGTTGTGACTGTGCGTGTGTGTGTGTCTCTTATATAATTACTAATCTGATGCAAGTTTACTTAGTTACATTTCGTGGCAAAAATTATGAGCAAATTTATTACACTGCGAGAGATTAATTAAAGCAGTGATTAGTTACTCAATGCTTAGCTATAAATGTAGTCAGATATATGTATTCAATGAGATTTAAGTAGTTGAAAAACTAATCCCTAACAATATACGTAATTACATTAAAATAACATAACCTTTTTAACAGCAACGTAACAGAGTATGTGCTAAAGTAAGTGAAACAATAACAGAGCTTGTTAACAGCAAGCTAACAGCAATAAATTTACCTATTAAGTAGGTAACATAGGATCAATTAAACTTAATTATTAAAGCAATTCAATATGTTAATTAACAGTGATCTTTAGCAGAAAAATGTTAAATGCACGTTCTGGAAACTTGGAAATTACATTTTAAAATCAAAATAGAATTTCTAAATAAGTTTTCACATTTTCCAGCTGATTATAAAATAGACAAGAAAGATTTTAAAGTTAATTTAAATATAAAAAGGCTGCCAAAAATTGTGATTCGTATTCATATAAATACGACAGTTTCGAGTGTTATTTGTCAGTGTATTTAATGGGCGATGCCATTTCGCAGATAATTTTTAATTGCAGTTTGTTGGCCATATAGACAACAAAATACTCGCACATTTAACTATATAGTCAATTGCCAGGGCTGCAGACAGAGTGTCGAGTGTGTTTGTTTGTTTTTGGGGGGGACGAAGCGGGGCGGTTGTTGGCCTTAAATTAGCTAACAAATTGCAATTGGCCGAAATGCTCAATTGCCAGGAGGTGGATGCTGCTGTGCACTTAACGGGCGTGGCATTAAAGCCGGACGTAAACAGAACCAAAACTAATTGGAATCATGTGAATGTGACTGTAAATGTGTCGCTGTCTCTCTGTGTGTGCGTATTTGTTCCAGAAAATGTGTATTAAATGCTTATTGTCGCCTAATTACGCACACACAGATACAGACACAGACACAGAGGGGCGGAGGGGTGGCTTAAGGATCTGCTGATGAACGATGGGGGCGTGGTCGAGTGGAGTTCGTTGCGCATTAAATCTTAATTAACGGTGCACACAAAATGGCTTATGCAACTGTCACTGTGTGTGTGTGTGTGCAATGAACTGTTTACATTACTGCAAACAGTAAATTAAAATTACCAAATTATTTGGTGATTAATTGCTAGAACCAAATAATTTGCCAAACGTTATTTATATTTATGATATTTAATATGCCGAATGTCCAATTAATTTCACGCCTCGCGGCCAAATTTGCATTTAATTTAACAACAATGACTGCAATCAATACAATTGCTACGTATATTAATGTACACTGCATATATTTACTTTTGAATTTACATATTTATAAATTGCACTTTATATCTTATTCATTTAATTGCACTTTTAATTGGTCCTATTACAGTGCAACGTTGCGTATACTTAATATGCGTTGCAAATCCAATCAAAGGCATTACAAGCGACTTAAAAGCGAACCTTTTAATTGCCGATTGCTCTGCAGATATAAATGTAGATGATATATCCGATATATTCGATAACTTGCAGTAGCTGCAAAGTAATCGCTGCATTGTTACCATTTTTGGCAGCAACATTATTAAGCCAGAAACATACAAAGCATTCAAAATGGCCAACAGGCAAATAATGCGCTCTGAGTGGCAGAACAATGCGAGTCACAGCACCGACTGTTCCCGACCGAGTGACAGGCAAATTGAGGAGCAACTTGCCACAATGCTCATTAATGTCACAGTTCCCTCTTCTGATGACGGGGGAGGGAAGTAAACCGTTTTGTATCGATATGACTGTCAGCGGGTGGTCCACATCGGAATCAGAGTCAGAATCAGAGTCAGCTTGAAAGCCACCAACAATGCCGCTGTCATGGACACACTAAGAGTGGACGTTGGTCATCCCTCCATCAGTTGACATTGTCCATTTATTGCTGCTTTGGCCCTTTTGTTAGCCATTTCAATGGCTCTCTCTTCAACTCTCACAGAATACAAAAATTGTTATTAATTTTTAAAATGGAACGGAGCTTTGTTATTTCAATTATTTTGTACAGATTAGCCACGATTGCAATTTTATTTGATGGCCGTAATTAAATTTTTCGACTGCCCAAAAAATCATTCAAAATATTGTAATATCCAATTAGTGGAAGTCTGGCACAAATGCACATTTATTTTGGCACAGATTTGTGGCAAACAAAATCGCAGCGATAACAATAAATCGCCCGTCCAAATGCAAATTGAATTTAGTTTGCCGAAAATTAATTTAAATTTGTTTTAATCTGTGCAAAAAAAATAAATGCAAAAACTGTCGAAAATAAATAAACTGCCAAAGGCGTAACAAATGCCAAGTTCCAGACCATCAAACGAGTTGGCAACCCTATGCAAAAACTACCATACAGTGATAAAAAGAGATAGATAGAGAGTGAGAGAGAGAGATAAAGAGGGAGAGAAACTTATACACGTGATGGCATTAACAAAAACTCATTAAAAACTATAAATTGAAATAAACTAAAATGCATATACATTTATTTATATTTGATATACTTATAAATCCGCGACAATATGCGAAAAATGCGGAATTGTGGAAATTGTGGAAATTGTGAAAATTGTGGAAAAGTGGCAAAGTGAAAAAGTTGCAAGCTCTGACGGGCACAAGCGAAGCAGCACTAATACGACTATAACCCAAAAGCTTTTCAATTTGCATTCAAATGCGAGTATTGAATAACTCACAAAGGGTTGCAATAAGTCGTTATTTATATGTGTACATATATATTTTAGTTAATTGGAACTCACATGCATTGCGCTTTGTTTGTAATACATTTGCATTTGAAAATTAATAAACAGCTATTTTTTTAACTATTCCATTCACATTGAAATTGAGCCAAAAATATTTGTATAGCTCCATAAAGAATATTAGTTTACAGCGAATATTTTGTGCTATGTATGTTATTTTATAGAGTTTATGCTGAGTTTATTTCAACTACACAGAACAAAAATTCCGGGATATTTAGCCCGAATTCAATTCGAAACGATGTCAGAAGTGGGGCAATCTCGGATTTCCCTAAACCAAGTATGAAATACTAAATTTTTTCAATCCAGAATTCAATCCTGAAATTCTTAAATTCAGGCTAAAAATTGTTTATTAATTTTAATGTTTTTCGTTACACTTAAACTTTTTTTAAAAAATTTTTTTTTTTTTAGATTTTTTTTTTTTAAACGTTTTTTTAAACGTTTTTTTTAACGTTTTTTTATAGTCGGTTTTTTTTTTCATAGATATTTTTTTTTAATTTTTTTTTTAACATTTTTTTCTTAACATTATTTTTATTTTTACCTTTTTATTTTTAATTGACGAATGGAATCGAACACAGATTTTTTTCAAACTGGAGTCGGCGACTCTACCCATTGAGCCACCGGACCGGTTGAAACGAGAGAGGCCGAGAGAGAATTTTCCTCACGCGCTCAGAAAATGTGTATTTTCCCATCTTAATCCCGATACAGGCTTGATTATTCAGCTTAATTCTGAATACATACTTAAAGAATGCGTGCTTAAATTAAGTATTTTATACTTGATTTTAGAATGGCATTTTTTTTCTGTGTACGAGTGAACTTTTCATTAAAGTTAATATTTTAAATATTTGGATATTTAGAGGGAACAATACACACGCCATGTCAGTTAATCTTGTGCGAGGACTTTTCAATTTACAAATAACATTTTCATTGTCAGCAAGTTGGTTTGGGAGTGGGAGTTGTTATCTATCGAGTGCTTACGCAGCATCCAAGATATACGTACATGCCCAATGCGGATTCCCCCCCTCAGCAATGACCTAATAAATCCGTTTTATGTCTTGCCCTGGCGCCGCCTATCGACTGCCCGGAAATGCCGCAGGCTTCGACTCAGAATCCGACTCCAACTCAGAGTCAGACTGCGACTCCGACTGCGACTTTGTCCTCATTCTGCAGCCCACGCGATTCATATTCAAATTCAAATAGTGGGCGTGGCCGTGAGCCGTCATTTATTGACTGCGCCATTAGCTGCACTAATGATCCATTCAGGCGGAGCAACTGGAGCAGGAAAAGAAACCCAAGGCGACCCCATATTCAAATTCACAGAGGCTGAGATGGAGATGGAGGCTGAGACGGAGACTGAAGCCAGTTCCAGACAGGCACACAAACACATTGGCATTGTCAATATGCCTAATGGATTTTCAAATATTTAAACAGACCGACAGACCGACAACCGACAACATTCATGCGGTTGCCCGCTCCGTTTGAGACTCCTTGCAGCGACTTCTGCTCAGTCAAAGACTCCTGCTGTCAGACGAACTGAATGCCCTGCTCTTAACTGGTAACTGGTAACTTGTCTTTGGCTTCAATATCAGTCAGCGTTTCAGCTGCTGGCCGAAAATGCATTAGGCGCATTTACGCATTTTCTAAATACAAATAAATCAAATGTTGTTTGTGTGGTATCTACTTACGAGCACTCGCTGTTCAATTCCTGAAAGCCCTAATCAAATATATTAAATGGGTATCAATGTGAGTAGTTCAGTTGATCGATGATACATCTATGATGGGTGTTTATTTTTAGATAATATCGATAGCATTTACTTCAGTTATCTATGATGTACTTGATATGTGTTCTATATTTCACACTTGGCCATCATCTGCTTATCAAAGGCAATGAAAATATAATTTTTTTAAAATAACAACATATTATTATTCAGCTTCATACTGTCTGCTCCAACAATTTATCTGCCCGTGTCAATCAATCTTCATAAAACGAAATTCGATTTCATAAAATTGTTTATCTGCATAATTATCAAATTTGTGTGTTTGGTTGCAATAATTCGATTAGCATTACTTTAACTGCAATCAGTTTTACAAACTGTGGTGAAACTATATAAATATTAATGAAGCTTGAACATTTAAGATAGCAAATCATTTCAACAGTTCGCTAAAATAAAGCAAATAGAAAAAGAAGCACTGTGATCATATCCACAGGGCAAAATAAATACGTGTTTATTTCAAAGAAAACAGCTGGCTTCTGTTACAGTTGCAGCTAAAAATACAGCTAACAAGTGATGCCTTCTGGCTTGGCCTGGACTGGCATTGATTAGCAATCAAAATGATAGAGATGACTCGCAGCCAACTATTTACCTAAGCTCAATTGCAGGGCAGACAACAAGTGCACTTGGGGGCAACTGTTAACTTATGGCATTCCCATACTTGTACTCATACTTTCGCACTTACACTCGCACTTACATACGTATAAGACGAGGTTGCAACTTGCCAAGTTGCACGCATTGCGCGCTTGAAATAGCACAAAAAATGTTTTCCTATTACCCTTACACTTCTGCCAACCCCAACCCCAACCCCTTCCAGTTTCAGTTGCAGTTCCTTTTCCCGTTCCCGTTCCCGTTCCGCGCTGATGTCTGTCAGAGTCTATAATTGAAGCTCTTAGTTGTCGGAACGGATGAGAGCAGCGAGGAAAGCAACAATCAAATAGCAGGGAAAACTGCAACTGAAATTACAACCCAGGGCAGTTGCCAAGCAGCTTCTCAAGAGAGAGAGAATGAGAGAGAGAAAAGGGAATAGTAAGAGAAAGAGGTGCCGCTGTAACTGCAGTGGCAGCTGCAATTGCCTGAAATAAGATATAAGAGCCAAGATATAGTCGACTGCCAAGCAAGCAAAGCAAAAGCAAAAGCAAAGCGAAACTCAAGCAAAATATGTGAGCACTGAGCACACTGAGCAACAAAATGTTGCCATCAACTGCGCTTCTAGCCAGGTGAAATTAATTGGAAAAATATTTCAGCTATTTTAGCTGCTTTCACGATTCATGGATTCCTCTTAGCCAGCAACTGCAGAGACTTAATTACGTGTATGCAAAGACTTGGCAGATTGCTTGCCAAATTAAACGCTACGTCTTGTTTCAGTCAATAATCGCTTCAACTTTCGCTCCAAAAGCAGAAGAAGAGACAGTGCGTAGTAAATTATGCATACGCCATGTGGCACACGTTGTATGGCGAGCTGTGACATTGTGACATGTTTCTTGGTCAAAATCAGCTGACATTCATTGGCCACACCTAACAGTATCAGCTTTCAGGCATCAACTTCCTGTTGCTGCGGCTCTAAGTAAACGACAGTTGACACTTCCGCCAACGCAGGCTGGCCAAGATGTCCCGAACTTAATTCACTTTGTTAACAAGCTGACACAAGAGACAGTGTGACAGTGTACTACATACATATATAAATAATCAGCAGAAAGTTTAAGCAAGAAATATATAAAATTATCGTAAGAATCAGGCTTTAATTAAGCCCCAAAAATATCACATAATTATAAATATAAATAACATAATAATAATCAGAAACGAATTGAAATTTAATAAAATATTATCTTCGCACGTGACACGTGCCCATCTCTAGTACACAGGACATGCAATATTTTTGAAGGAAATTAAATTTCCTGCTTGATTTATCTGATAGTCACATAACTGAAAATATATCAAACTAGCAACCGTAAATAGCAAACGAAAAAAAGGAATCTCTGACCATAAATGATAAGCAGCTGCTGGCACATTGCGTATACGCCGAGTGATACACGCTGAGCGTTAGTTAATGCATTTTTCAACTGAAAGTGACTTCGATTAGTTTGCTAAAAAATTCATTAAAAACTTTTAGCGAAGCGACAGGTAGACAGAGAGACTGAGAGACAGACAGGTTTGGGGCCAAGAGGTTTTCAGTAAGCAGCCAAGCTGAATATTTTATAAACTGTCGTTAGTGTGCATGATGCCACGCCTACCGCCCACTGTGAGCTGGTAGACGGTCTCACGGTGCCAGGTCATACAATTTGTTGCAAACGGAAAAGCAAAATAACGTGCTGTGAAAAAAATGAAAATCTCTCTCTTTCTCTGCCTCGACTGAGACTGGAAAATGGCTGCTTCGTGTTGATGGCGACGTCTGCGCCCGCGGGGAGCTTCCACAACTACAACAACAGCAACAAGGAAGCCTCAGCTTGGCCAAGATAGATGGCCAAATATTAAGTGGGAGGTCAGACAGTTGCAATTGTCAGGCATGTGGCATGTGGCAGGTTGCATGTGGCAGGTAGCCGCTGCAAACTTTGTGCCACGTTACAAAATTACCAATGTGAAAATCAATTTCATCAATTTTCGCCGTTCCCATTGGATGCAATGGTAAGTTTTCTACATTGGATTAAAGACGAGAAAAGCTGCTGGGCTGACGGCTTGACTTGAAAGCAGATAAAGAGTTTCGAGAGGGAATTTAAAGTGGAAGACTTCAACTGCAGGGATTAAGAATCATAAGTTGTGACAGAATCTATTTAAGTTAACCAACTCCTATTCTAAATATGGTAGAATCTATTTGATATAAAATTTGCCTTTATTTTAAAAGCCTGTGGTTGGGCTTGAATATATACAAATAAAGAAAATAAGCAAAAGACAGAGTTACATATTACTTAATTATTTTAAATCAGAGCTTGCAAATAACAGTCGACCGTTTTTTTTTTTGCGATCTACTCACGAAAATAACCGAAAAAAAACACACACGCTTGCTCTTTGTCTGAGCAGATCAATTCGGTTTTTCTTTTTTCCTTTTCGGTTGAATTTTCTCAGTTGAACTAATCTAGTAACTTTCTTTCAATAACAAATTATTGAGAAAAACCGATTGAGTACTCAAAATATAACAGTCACTAGGTGAACAAAAAATGAAAAGCTCAGTTCAAACGTTCATTCATTTTTTTCTTATGTTCCACGTTATTTTATGTTATACTTCTTAAAATTTTAAAAAGTTTACCCATAATTAGTGGCATCTTGCCCCCAAGAATAGTATGAATACCCTATTTACTCCCTGTAAACATAATAAATTCACATACATATATTATAATTATTTATTCTGTGTTAAGCTTCACCACCAATAAAGAGTTTAAATTTTCGCCGTTTAATGAGTTGCGTTTCTCCGACAAAATAAAATGAAGCGCTGAAAATGCCCTTTCAACCGATACTTGCGTCGCCGGTGTAGCCAGCACAACTTGTGCGAGCGCACTCAGGTGTGGTGACTGTAGCTTCTTGTCTCTATAAAAATGCAAAATATTATCGGTCAATGGTAAATGCCGTTTTAAATTTGTTGAGTGCGATCCTGCAGGTTTTACGCCGCATACGGTACACTGGGATTTTTTTTGTTGTGCGTCGAATTTAAAAAATTGTTGGACTTTTTTATTTTGCTCACGGCCCATTTTTCACAAAATAGTTTAATTGTTAAGATATGTTTGATTATTGAAAGCAAGTCACAAACTAAAATAAATGAAAAGACTTTTATTTAATTCGCTCAATTTTAAATTGACAGTTTACAACCCGAGCCCTTTGCTTTTTAAAAATTGATTGTGGTGTGAGAATGACCGATTTGTTTAAAAACTGTGTGAACGGTTCATTTATGACACTTTAAGCAAAGAGTCCGTAAATAACAGTTATTTTTGAACAAAAACAAACGGTCGACTGTTATTTGCAAGCTCTGTTTTAAATGATACCTCATACGAATTCCGACACTATTTAAGGAATTTTAGAAAAGAAGAAAAAAAAACAAGAATAAAATTTTAGGAATCCAAAATGGGGAAGAAAAAGTTAGGAATCATAAATTAGGAATTTTAACTAAGAAAATATTTAGAGTACAAAAATGATGAACAAAAATTAAAAAAAAAATTATTTGGAAAAATATCTTTGGTTTTACTGTCATTGGTTAAATTCTTTCGAATAGTTTTATACATTCTTAAAATAGCGCTGTGCTAGAACGTTGGGTTATGTTTTTTTTTTTTTTAAATTGAAAAATATTTAAGCAACAAGAAACCGTTTCTCGCGATTTTTAATCAAATCTTTTCCTAAGTTTTGTTTTCCCAATTTTTGTTTTTCTAATTTTTGTTTTCCCAATTTTTTTTTCCTAACTTTGGATTCCTAATAACTGTATTCCTGGTTTCGGATTCGTAATTTTGGATTCGTAATTTTTCGATTTTTAATATTTTGATTCCTAATTTTGGATTCCTAATTTTTTTTTTTACCAAATTTTCAAATTCGGGGTAATATTTTTCGACATTCGTATGTAGAATCATTTTAAATAATCTACACTTCCAAGTTAGCAGAATTCTTATGATTATTCTGTAAGAAAACGATATTTGTCTCCACTTCTCGTTTCCTTTGCAAGTCCAACCACAGAGTCTGTCTTAGCCCATATGTTAGTAATAGTGGAAGAGTCCAAAAGAAAACATAGTCAGACATTCAGTTGCCGGTTGAGTGAATGCGAACGAGTTGTTAAACGTATATTGGATATTGGAGTGCTGCTTGGGCAAACATCAAACGAAAATTCATGGGAAAATACTCAAATTGTGTCTTAAGCTTGACTCAACATGCATTAGCAACACGCAGCACAGACTTAAATATAAGGGAGGGGTAGGATAAAGTGGAAGCAACAACAAGCCGCTTTACTCTCCTTGTTGTTACAATGTTGAACACATTGTGTGCGTTTTTTATTCTGTATTGCGAAAGGCGAATACAAAAGCCGTTACACATGTGTCAAGATAATAACCTTCCCTGAGCCGCCACGGCGCGCCGTCGATGCTTCAGCTTCAGCTTCAGTTCGCTGTCCAATCCCAGTCTCAGTCGCAGTCCCAATCCCAATCCCGGCTGCAATCCCAATTCCCAGTCCCATTCCCAGTCCCATTCCCAGTCCCAGTCCCCAGCAGTCAACAGGCTCAGGCTGAGCTTCAATCTCAGTCTGCCAAGTCTGACGACAGGTGCGCACAATTTCCAGTTGAATCTCGGCCAGCTTTGGGCCAGTGTCACATTTTTAGCCCTTTCATTTCATACGTGCCCAGACAATGGCAAAAAGGTCAACACTAGTTGGGCATTAACCCACGTAGCGTTGGGAGGCCACTTTGGGGTCGTTTTGTGTGCCAGTTGCCATTGTTAAGACAGAGACAGACACTGAGCTACAGAAAGAGACAGGGCTAGGGACAGAGTCAGAGACTGAGGATTTGCCCCTCGTGTTGCTGGGCAGCCGAAAGCTGTGTAAATAGCATTTAAATCCCAGGTATTGTTTGGGTTCGCTTAGCTGATGGTTCAGTTCAGTTCAGTCTGTCAACATTTAGCTTGTTAGATATTCGAGTTGGCTGCTCTTAGCCAAGGTTTTATAAATAGAAAGCCAAATGGAATAGGCTTTTATGCCCATGCAAGCTAACAACGAAACCAGCGGAAACAACAAGTAGAATTGTTATAGTCGAGTTTATGACTATAAAATACCCATTAATCAGTATGTATATAATATATACGTATACTAGACGGCATATTTGTTTTGACAACATTTAAAGTTAAATTTAAATTTAAAAAGTGCCTTTTTTGCAGTTTTTAAAAATATAAAAAAATACTAGCGAAGAGAGTTAACAAGTTTTAAAATAGACCTTTACAAGAACTTAAAATTTTCAATGGGTACTTAATGGGTTAAGGAAAGTTTTGTATCATTCAAACGGAATTGAATTGACCTTTCCATTGATGGCAAAATGTACACGAAGTAGGTTCAAATTATGAGTAGATTTAACATTAAATGTTGTCAAAATAAATATGCCGTCTAGTGTATATTTAATGAAGTTATGAATTAAAAACTTCTGCGCATTACATAATTTAAAATTATTAGTCATAACTACGGGTTTAATAAACGGATATTGATGGAGTACAGTGGGATGATAAAAATTAAGAAACATATGAATACTCCATTCACCATTCAATGGAGTATATACACTTTATGGGGTCTGTAAAGATCAGGTATAAAAATCAGCCGAATATTCGCATTCGACTTTAAAATTGCGCTGTGAAGAACAATAAACTCGTTGTGGTTTAAATTATCTAAGCTCTAAAACCTGTTGCCACTGTCAATATGGAATCGCCTCTCCTCTTTCTTTCTCTCTCTATCTCTCTGTCTCTCTCTCTATCTCTCTCTCTCTCTCTCTCTCTCTCTCTGTCCCTTCCTTTAATGAGTGTGGTTTTTTTTCCATTCGAGCACCCGACCAACGTCAAAGGTTAAGCCACAGTGGGCAACGAACAGAATTTACATATCATGAACCAAATAGACACCGAGCCTAGCTGTTGTTGTTGTTCTTGTTGGCCCTGTTCTGGCCATACATTTCGAGGAGGGCGACGTTTGCCGAGTTGGAAAAACAACAACACGCCTCTACATACATATGCATATATTTTACGCACAACTGAATTTCGATGCTGACACTGATGTATGTGTGTCTCTCTCTCTGTCAGTGTATGTGTGTGTATGTGTGTGTGTGTGCGGTTGTTCGCTGCTTGGTTTTTGGTGTTAGCACTGGACAGGGCGTTGTATGCAACGAGCGATTTGGGTGCGGAAATCTGCACAAAAGCGTCACTGAAACGCACTGAAAAACCACTGAAAAGGGTCGGGGGGGAGGGGGAGGGAAAGGTGAGGGAGGTTCAGCGACAGCGACAGCGACAGCTAAACAGACAAGATGACAGACAGCGATGGGCGTGCAAAATTCTGAAATGCCATCATTAATCTTTATTTGCGCCAACAAGGAACGCGTGAATAATTTAGCTACCTAATAATAAATCATTGCAGCCTCTGCATTAGTTGACTGTCGCTCATATGTACACACACATGTGTGTGTTTGTGTGAGTGTGTGTGTGTGTGTGTGTGTATGTGCCTTGGACTCTCTTTATCTCCCAACGGAAGTGCCGAGTAACATGCTTAAATGCTTATCAAATTTAATGCGCTTTTACCCCCTACCACCAACCTGATGAGCATTAATTAATTGCCAGGCCACAATGGAGAAAGCCTACGACATGTCATGGCGCACAGAGCATCTTAAAGCCCATCTCATGCCGGCTTTAAGCAGAGAAATTTATCTAATTATTTTTGCTGGCAAACAGGTAGAAAAATCTTTTGTCTGTTTGTCCTGAAAGTGGGAAACATTTAATTTCACACTAGAAATGTAAACTTTCGCAAATGGAATGTGTTTCCAGAAACCTTTTCTCCTTTAAAATATTTTGTTTTTAATACACTATTCATTTTTAAGCAGCTTATCCGAAAAGTATGCTACACATTTGCATAAAATTACATGTACACGCGACGTATACATAATATGCAGACAGATAGCTGTGAATGTGGTTTATGTGGTTTTTACTCAGCTTTTACATCTGATTTAATTACGAAAAAACTTTAGCATTCACATTTTTGCACTGTACGCACAATCAAGCCGCAATCAACTGAAATTTCCATAGAGCACAAATGTGTAGAGCATTTTTGATTACAGTCCGAGTACAACAATGTGCTAAACAAGTGAAAATAAACTAAAATTAAATGCGAAAAATGTTTTTGGTCACAAGACAATTTTGTTTTGTATCTGTATCTGTATCTGTGAGACCTGGAAATTTATTTCATCTGCTGAATGGGAATTTTAATTAAACTATGCAACTGCCTGACAAATGATTGCTTAAAAATTCCCCAGCTGCCGACCAGGTGAACAAGGTGCCTCAGTCGGCTGGATCCCAATGCAGGCAAATGTTTGGCTCTGGCCATCATTGGAAATGTGTCAGTTAGCAAATGCAATAAAATATTCAAATGCACAATCAATAAACGACACGAAAATTTGTTATACAGCAATTTGGACTGTTGTCGCCTGCAGGATATTTACTCGATTTTAGTTTTGGCATTTACTTTTCTCTTAAATACCCCTCAGGTAATATGGAGCTCGTTTTTCTAAATTGTAAAAATCTTTTTTCATCAGTTCTAATATCTAAAATTAAGATTTATAATTTATTTACTTTATTTATTATTATAAATCATCAAAGATTCAAAAATTATCACACATATTTCCTACTTTTTATCAAATACAAACACAATATTCCTGACAAACATATGTCAAATTATGCTCAATAAAATTAAAATTCTAATCAACATAGGGTATTTAATGGTCGTGCACACTTCCTTAATGCACTTTGATATTTTTTCTGGATTTATCTTGAATGCTTGCAGCTCGTTGCAGTTGCATTGCGGTCAATTGCAGTGTCAAACTTGCAAATATTTTCAATTAAATGCGTTTACCGTGTTCCCCTTTTACCTTACCATTCTCTATCTCTCTCTCACCCTATTGGCTTTTCTTTCTCTGGTGCATTTTCGATATTGCTGCACTTTTGTCTCGATTTAATTGTGTATGCAGAATATGCAGAGGCATTTAAATGTGGCACATACCAAATTGTGGGCGTCAATTTGCACCGAATAATAAAGTTAAAATGCTGACATTTTTTAGGTCTGCATAACAAAAACGGAATCATGTTGTAATTCCCATAGTTGACCACATTCAGGTATGCATTTAAATTGCAAATAAATATTTACCGAGTATTTTTTCTTAACGGAATTCCTACAAAGCTGTTATGGACTTACATGAAATTGTTGCCTCATTTATAAGTATTTTTAAAATAGTGTAAGTAGTTCAAAAGCTGTTCTCTATTCTAAATCAATCTTATGCATAAGTCTGCTGTCCTGTAGGAATCAAACTTAGCTCTGAAGTACAGTTTAAACTGTAAGTTCCAGAGATATTGTGGGTGTATTTGGTACAGTCTTATGTCAGCTTCTACTATTAATCATGGTAATCAGTCGAGAACAACATTGAGACTACAGCTAACACCTGAATGACCAACCTAATTAAATTTACTGAGATTAGTTGGAGTTGTATGCTACAAATTGCCAGAATATTAGCAATAATAATTACTATTATTGCTGCTGCTGTTTGTATCACATATCAAAACACTCTTTATTTTAATTGCACATTATTGTGTGCAGCTCACAAAATTACCCAACATGCTCTTCAGGTCTGTCATCCTCATTGAATAATTATATTACCATTGTCAGAAGGCTCATCAATTATGGTGAAGAGAGAAGGAAGAGAGAACTGCGCTCTCTATTATTAAATAATATGCATAAATGCCATTGAATTATTTCTGGTAAATTGATATTTGTCTATTGGATATTTAATGAAGTGTATTTGCAACATTACAAGAGTCTCTTATAGTTTGTCTTATTAAGGTTTTCAGAGCACATAGATAAAGAGTGAAGGGTTGAGAAGGTCGTGTGTGTTCAATTTATGCTCTCGAGTGCTGTAAATGTGTCTAATAGTTCGGGTTATGTTTCCGTTTGTGGACAACAGAAATTTACATATAATTTGCAAGCGGAAATTTAATAGGGTAGAAATCAAATTTGGTATTTTAAGACAAACATGCATTTCTCTACTCGGACTGAAGTTAAGGCAAATGGCAGAAACTGGAAATTGAATGCTCAACAATTTTGCATTGTATAAAAATGAATTGGAGAATATTAACCAGCTTGAACTTAGATAGATATTAATTAATAGAGCATATGCTTTTAAATTATTTACATGTATTCAATCAATAACAATAATTGATGTTCTTTTGAAATTAATATTTAATTATCTAGAAATTTTAGACTTTGTTTTTGAATTTCCATAAAAGCACAAACGAATTAAATACATATTAACTTAATAATATTAATTGAAATATTTGAAGTGTCTTGCCCGTATTAAATATGCTTGCAATTATGTTTAAGGCCTTTAATTAATAATTCAAAGTAGATTTTATTACCTACATTTGGTTAGCTGCTGTCATGCAAATGTATAATTTATGCCGAATATTTGGACAAATAATTGTAAATCAACAATTATAATCAAATATTTATAGATTTGACTAATGGCATATGCTACTAACAATGCACCAGCTGCTGGAATAATAACAACAACAGCAACAGCAACAATAATATCTGCCCACTAATTATGTAATGCAATTGCACCACCACGCACACACACACACACACACACGTGCACCACAAAACATGGCACCACAAAACATGGCGGCTTCAAAATTTGCAGCTGTAGCCAGCAGCGCATAATTTAATTATAAACCTTTTCGTTTTTTTCCAGCTTAGCAAAAGATGGGGACAAAGGGGGAGTAGTATAGTAAGAGAAGGGAAGGGGGCGTGGCAGCCACATAAGCGCTACTAAGCTGAAAAATATTTAATTAAATATTAAACTATAATTTTGTTATAAAACACATAAAGTTTCAAGTTGCCGGAGCTGTTGAAGCAGCGGAGCTCACAAAAATTGCTAATGACATTTGGCCATGCAAGTGACGCTGGAGGTGAGGAGTTCAGGATGTGAGAGGCGGCGGAGTTGGGGGCGTGACAGTGTCAAAACTTTTTCACTAGCTGCATAAAACTTTACGTGGCTTAGCCTGTCTATGTATGCGTGTGTGTTTATATGTGTGTTGTGTAAAATGCACAAAAGCATAATTAAATACATAATGAACAAGGCAACAATATTAACATGCACACACACACACACACTTGATAAACACGCGCGCATATCACATTTTTGTAGCCGAGTGTAAAAGGCTTTGCAGAATTTGTTCAACTGCAGCTGTGTGTGTGTGTGTGTTTGTGTGTCTTCATGTTGATTTGTGTGTAGCTCATTATAACTACTAACAACAACAACAACAACTGCTTGCAAATTTTGTGCTTGCTTTTTTTTATACGAAAATTTGCATTTTCTTGTCTTTGTTGTCTTTGTTGTTAGCCACTTAAACTGAACCTGTGCACAAAGGGGATTCATGTGTGTTTTGAGTGTGCATTAATGACTTTCATATGCTTTATAAGCTGCAGTTCCTTTTTGATGCGCCGATTACAGCAGCTCCTCGGCTGAAATTGCTTTATTTAATCTTGCCTTGGCATTAGCAATGCTAATTAGATTGGAATATATGCTAAGATTTGACTTAAGCAGGTGAGAGGCTATGCTGCTAAGGAAACTAATGCTGAACGAGGAGATACTCTCTTAAAATATAAGAACGTTCTAACTATAGATATAAAACAATTTTAGGTAACCGCCAAATATTCTTGTTAATAAAATACAGTTGAACTTCCATAACTCGAACTTCAATAACTCGAAATTCTTTCTAACTTGAGCTAAATGAGTCGCAGTAAAATTAATAAGCTAAGGAAAAAGAACTTTATGAGTCTGATATCTCCCTAACTCGAACCTTTTCTTTGGATAATGGTGAATCGAGTTAGGGAAGTTCGACTGTATATATTTATTTCAATTTAAATTCCAAAGAAAATTTGTTTTAAATTTAATAAATAAAATTGCATTTATTTTATTTAATTATATAAATCTCTAGCGCTTCTAATTCCTTAGACTTATCAAAAGGATTCTGGTAAAATTTCTTATTTAGAAACATATATTCTTTAGACATATCTTGTATGGAAATTTGTTAAAAATACTCAACAAATAATTACAAATCAAATCCATTTATTTAACATTGTCGAACTCAACTTGCTAGATGCTCTATAATTCAAATCTCATGCTCGTGATCTCTGAGTTCATATACCCGACTAGATGTTTGTCTGCATTGCTAGTTTTTAACTGTATTTTCATTATATAAAAAGGATTTTGCTAAACACCCTTTTGCCATATAAAACAAGCAAACATATTGCGAGTGGTTGCTTTGAAATCAGTTCTATGCGTAATTTGGCCTCAATCTGATTTGCCATACACACTAAATTGCTTCTTTAATGGCAATACATTTACAAAGTACTGTCTGTGTGTGTTGTGTGCTGGTTAAGCGTGTTTTATTGTCCTATATGTAGAAGTTGAAGTTACTTAGACAATCGGACAATCTGAAGTTGTTAGCACACATGTTTACAATAAACCAAGGCAGTCAGCTTGAGAGCGGGCAAACCAAATGGCAGCTGCGCAGCGTAGACATGACATACACACACACACACACTCACACACACTTGCAACCGACAACGACAATGCTCGTCAAACACACATGAACTAGAGCCACAGGAGCAAAGTCAGTCACTTAGTCACTTAGTCAAACGGCCGCTGGTTTCAATTTGTCAGTCATCAGCAGTGCCAAGTGCATTGTGTCTCAGTGTGTGTGTGTGTATGCGTGTGTATGTAAGTATTTGTGTGTGTGTGCTATTTGTATTGTGTGCATGTCAAAGTCATCGTGTTAACATTAATTAAATCTATAGTCTTGCAAGGAATTCTGCATTGTCCTGGCCTCCCTCTTCCCTCTCCCTCACTTCTCGTCTCTCTCTCTGTCTGTCTGTCTCAGAATTATTGGTTTTGATTCGAATTTTTCATTGGTCTTGCTCTCTTGCATCTGCATTCTACAATTGAGCACACTGAGCAGACATTTGTCAACTAATTAAACATGAATGTATGTGTAATATTTCTGCATGTCTTTTGTTTTAATTAAATTTTGAAGTGCATACAAATACAAAATATATGCTAAAGAAATTTCAATAACTCTTGTATCGCATCGCACAGCGAGAATAACATTTAAGCTCTGAGTTTAATAAATAATTTCTTTAGTTTGCAAATTTATTAATACTTTTGAATACGAAAATAAATAACTATGTCATCTTCTTCAAAGCATTTGAATTGTATTTTTCTAAGTTTTTTTTTAACTTACATAAAAGTTGATTTTTTAATGGCTTTAATACGGTTTGATTATTTATTTAAGCAGCGGCGACCTTTGTCTGTCGTACAGTTTGCTTTGATCTGATTGCTTAGGTCACAAAATCTCACCTTTGAGCTAATGTATAATTTTTTAACGCGAATCTAATGCACTTAGCCCTCTGACTTCTCAGCTCTCATGTGGTAAATAAATACTTAATTTGAATATGTGGGTGCTCAAAAGTATGCTATGCCCAAAGGCAACGGAAATGGCAGCAACAGAGGCAGAGGCTGCGACAGAAGCAGAAGCGGAGGCAGCCACACAAAAGGCACATGTTTAATTATTTAAATTTAATTTAATGTCATATCAAATTAGTGCCACTCATTTTCACTCCAGGCACGTGAAACATGAAAGCTTCAACACATACACACATACATACATGAAAAGCTAAAGGCCAACAATTTTTAACTCTTTGACATTACGTGCCCGACCCGTTGGCTGTTTGAGGATCTGCAACCAACTTGACTTGGCTTGCTGTTGTCGGCGGCGTAAATAAATGTCATAATGTTTATGCCTCTATATTATTATTATTATTAATATTATTTTTATGCATTCGTCCGCTGCCTGTAAATGTTAATGACATCGTGCCAGCAGCTGAACAGTTGAGTTGAGGGGTTAAGGGTCAGGTGGCTAAATGCGTGACTGAATGCGACCAGGTATGTGCATACAGGTGTGTAATAGTTGTGTGCATGCCACGTTTCAACTGCATGCACACTCATACTCACACACACTCACACACTCATACTCACATTCAAGCGGCCACTCACCAAAACTCACTAAACTCACGTAGACGTTGCATAATTGAATTAGCCAAACAACGCAGCCGACGGCATGCAACAAAATACCTCAAACAATGGCTAATAATGCAATGTGAATGGCGGGCCAAAAGTGGGGAGTGAGGCAAGCGGGAATGGTGAGCAATTGTGTGGCAATAGTCATGGGAATGACTCCTGCCACATGGGGGAAATGAACAATAAGTACAAATAGTTGAAACCCCCTTCCCCACTCCTTCATTCTCGTACAATACGAGGCTTCAGGCTCAGGTGAAAACTCCTGGGGGGAAGTGTGTAAACAGCGTGTAATTGGTGTAAGATTACACGCCGTTTAAGACCAGCTACTTTAGGCAGTTAAGCCTACTCTATATACTGTATATATATATTTAATTTATAAATTTATCATAAAAATATGCATTTTCAAAAATATTTACAATTTGTAGCATTTTATTTATATTTAAATTTCATATTTAAAGTGTAACTAAAGAGAAGAAATTTTTACTTCTCTGGAAAGTCAACTAATTTAAATGTCAAACTTTATTTAACATATGATAGGATTAAATAAAAACTTTATGATTTATAGTAATATTGTTTTATACAGATATTTTTAACTATTATAAAGGTCCTTCTTTATGTTATTCTGCGCTCCATAATAAATTGATTTCAGTTTCCTATTGATATTAAGTGATCTTTAATTGGACATAATACTAAAATTATGTTTCAATAAAACCAGAAACAAATATAAGCGAATAATTGAATTTATTTATAAAACTTTCAATATTATGCTCACACGATAGTCATAATTTCTATGCAAATATAAATTCACACACACACACACCCGCACACACACACACACACACATGCAATAGGCAATTCAAATTCGTGATTTAGTTTTATGCTCATGTTGAACTTAAATGCCATAAATTTTCATTTGTCCCCGAAAATTAATTGCCACTGAGTTTTTAATTAACTTAAACTAAAACAGGAGCCTAAAAACCAAGCCGTGACTAATTTGTTGGTCCCCCCCCTCCCCTCCCCCTCTCACTCACACTACCAACAGGAATTAATTTGCCACGCGCATGTTTTGCATTAATAGCTCATAAATAAATTTTCCAAAAACAAGCCAAGTGAGAGATATGGAAAAGTGCTTTACTTGTTCATTTAGCATTTAACTAAAAGTTTAAGCATTCGGCATGGCAATAATCCAAGCAGCCATTAACTAAAACACAACAACAACAACAACAGCAATAAAAGCAATTGCAATTTGTGCCTCACATGAATTCTGTGAAAATCAAAACAAAAAATAATATGATCAATATATGCGAAACTTTTCAGCTGCCTTAAATCACTTTAACCAGTTTTTACTTAATTTTTCCTATTTTCAATTGGTACATCACCTGCCATAGGGTATGAGGTTTTTCTCCTGAAGTATTGATGAATTTAAACTTGGCTAGGTTCATAGATTTGTTTGTTTGTTAAAAGCAAACTTTAAATCGAGTCAATATGTAAAAATTTACTAAAAATATACGGGGGTGCCACAGAAATCGCTTTCGCTTGAATTTCACTTAAATTTCATACACATTTCATACAAATTTCATACAAATTTAAGTGAAATTTTAAGCGAAAGCGATTTCTGTGGCACCCCCGTATATTTTTAGTAAATTTTTGTAAATACAAAAAAACCCGCGAAAATATAAGTAAATTTGATCTTGTAAAGCTGCTGAGTTGAATATCAGACCAACATCAGTTTTTTATAACTTTGCTAAAACTTATTTTAATCATGGCTTAGCCTCTAAATTCAATCTGCTTTTAAATTAGTTTCACTTTGTTTAAATCATTTGTTGCCTCACTACAACTTCATTTCCAGGGAATCAGCAAGTCGTTCCCCATTTCCACTTCAACATTGTTTTTCCCTATTTGTGCTGATGTCATGGTGAACGCTCAAGCTTTACTATTATTGCTCTGGCTGTTGTTATTATTGTTGTTGGCTTTTATTGCTGGCCAATGTTGTCACTTATCGATTTTATAGCAGCCACTCCACCCATCGTCCATCGTCCATCGTCGCCTCCTCTCTTTAAACACTTTCCCACTTCCCATTCTCCCTGACTGCACCCATCAGCCATATCTCTGAGCGAAATCTATATGAAATGGAGGCCTCTGCTTGATTTGTACACATTAAAGTGTAATCTGGTCAAGGTTTTATCGAATTGCGATTATTATGGAGCATCTTGTTTTGTTTATCATCTCATGTGGCTTTACTCTCCGTACGCTTTTCCAATTTGCGGCGGAAAAATATATTTTCCATTAATGCGCAAAAAATATTTTGATTGATTTTTTTGTTTTTGTTTGTGTAAGTGACTCAGTGTCGGAATGTAAGATCAAAAGATGTAAAGCGGCCTGACGGATAGATCTATTCCGTGGCATCGTAAATAATTTGTATGGGCCATGAATTTCTGATATAAATTTACAAATGATTTTGAATTGGGGGAAACTTCTGGATGTAGTCGAATTGCGACTAAGATAGTGGAAATAAAAATTTAAAATAAATATTTAAGTTAGTTTTCTTATTTCAGCATTGAAATGAATTAAATTCAGATTCAATTGATAGTTTATGATGACTAATGAGGTTATATATTTTACCATTTCTTTATTCTCCTGTTACTCATCTTTAGCAAATATTTTCCTTAAAAAAATGCCACATTTGTATCTAAACATCCACAGCTGAAAACAGTATTTAAATAAATTTGTTGAAAAATGAAACACAATTCAATTAGTTTTTCTTTTTTTTTTTCTGGTTTTTGTTTTTGCTTTCGTTTCGTAACCTACTCCAACGTATCGTACGGAATCGATCAAAAATACATACACAGTTTAATTCACATTTAAAAAAATAAATTCAATACATTTACAAGAATATATATATCGTATATTAGTATTGTTTTGTGTGACTGTTTGTGTTGGGTATATGCATTTGAATTGTTAGACAAATATTTCTTATTTCGAATGCATAAATGCGAAAATATACAATTGTATAATAAATAGTATGGTTGTGTATTTGTGTGTGTGTGTGTGTGTAAATAGTGTATAGAAATAAACAATAGTTCGTATCGAGTTTTGTTTGTTCGCTTTGCTCCAAGTAACATGAATAAAAAATACAATTCTCAACATCATTTCAAAGGGTTCTTCGACTTTCAGTATACAGAAACATAACATTCATACATACATATATATTATATATCTCTAATAAATATATATAGTAGTAGTTAGATATATATCAACAATTTGTATAAGGTAGCAAGTTTTAATAGTTAACGTACATATATATATGTATATTTTATATTTATATTATATAGATAATCATATAATATATCGTATATTTAATAGTTAAGAGTTCATTTATAAGTATAATAACAACAACAATTAGGGCATTCGACATGGCACATAGTACAGTTCAGATTCATTTACAGATCATACATATATATATAATTTTTATGTATATATATCTATGGTCCAGCTTTCATGTGGACCTACAAAAATTGGAAATTTCATTTCCACAAAAATGTGTGTGTTGTGCACAACAAAAATACTCAGTATTATTGCTTTAAGGCTGTGTGTGCCAAGTCGCCGTACCCAAAGATCGATCTAAAGGTGCGCTATAGATCTACAACATAGTCTATAGAACCTATAGATTAGACAATAAGTTTTTGGATAGATGTAACGTACTCGTCATAGGCATCAAATGTGGACCACTTGGACATAGTAAAATTGTTAACCATAAAGCATTTCTGTCGTTTGTCGGTTTCAAACCGACTTCAAAAAACAAACATAAAAAAATGTACTGCTCAATCCTTTTTGTTGAGGAAGTGCAGGACGTAGTGGAGCACGAGATCGTAGCAGTACTTGTACTCGGTCATGTTCTCGACCAGGTGTGGACGGTGTCGCCGCACGGTCTTGACGGCCTGAAAGACGTCGACCTCGCCGTGCTGTATGACCTGCTCGATGCACGCATTGGCCGCACAGTAAACGCCGGCACGGCTGCGACCATCGGGCGAGACAATACAGACGGGCCCGTAGTCGACCTTGTTGCGCCAGATCTCGACCATATTCATTAGATAGACCAGCGAATTGGTTGAGCTCGGCACCTTGTGGCCCATCGGCCAGCACGTTAACTGAAACAGCTGGACGGTACGCGTTGGCGCTTTAACGCCGGCCATCATTTCGGTCAGCGAGACGATCTTCTTGTTGATCTTGAACTCCCACTGCTTGATGTTCGTGTAGCTCTTCGACATGACGTAGTGGACACTGAAGACGGGTCCGTATTTCTCCATCTTCGACTTGTTCGGCCAGAACGAGGGGTACTGCTGGGACTGAGAGGGTGGTTGACAGAGCACTACCACCGCGGAGCATTCGTGATCGTAGACGAGGGACCAGAATTCACCCAGCGTGTGCTTCATGGGCCACTCGGTGACAATGTACTCCCGGGGCTTGGTGTAGCCATCGACGAAGACGGAGTTGATGTAGTCCGTGAAGGCGTTGCCCTGGAAACTGGTCAGGTAGGGTCGGAAATTGTCGGGTGGTACGCAGAGAACATCGCGATTCTTCTCCCTGTTGTCGGCACGATGTCCGCCCGCACAGTCGCCGATGGTGAATCGGGGCGTTTGCTTACAGATCTGATCGTACTCGGACTGATACTCGTTCATCTTGGTGCCTGAGTTGCGACGCGCCTTGGCCTTCAAGCGGTCGGAGAGCTCGGAGACGGGAAACCAGGTCTTGCCGCAGATGATGTGCTCCTCGAGTGTATCGTAGATGAACTTGTACTGCTCGACATTCTCGACGAGACCCTTGCGGGATTGCCGCAGCTTCTTGAGGTAGCCAAAGACATTGAAGGACTCCTCCTCCTCGGCCAGCTCCAGGTTGGCGTCGATTGACATGTAGACACCCGAGCGACCGCCGCCATCGCTGCAGTGCACCAGAATGGGACCACGCATGTCCACATCGTCCTCCTCCTTGATGATGTTGCCCACGACGAGGCGGACACGACGTCGGAACTCGAGCAGGGCGTTGGAGAAGGGACAGGAGTGGGAGTACCATTCCGTGTAGTGGAACTGCAGGATTAGCCGCTCGTCGGTGACCTCGCCCTGCTCGCCCTTCTTGTACAGCCTGAAGGTGCGTATGTGGAAGTTGGCCAGCTGCTCCTCCCGCACGATGTTGATGTGGATGTCGCCGTAGGTCTCGTGCACCTCCATGTTGGGTGGCCAGTACTGCACGCACATCACCTTGGCGAAGTCAAAGGTCTTCGTCAGCATGACGATGGCACTGATGTTCTCCTGCCACACCATCCGCCAATAGGCATTCACCGTCTCCTCGACGGGTCCCTGGGTCACGATGTACGCATTCGGCTTGAGCAGACTGTCCATGTAGGAGGCATTCACATAGTCGGAGTCGGCGACGCCCGGCAGCTTCTGCAGCACAACACGATTGTAATCGTATGGAATGCACTTGGGATTCTGATTCTTCTCCTGGTTGTTCTTCTTCATCGCATGCCGACAAGTGTTCGTTTCCACCTTGGCCGCCGTTTGGAACTCCAGCTTGTAGAGCACGGGAAACTTGCGCCGCAGATCGCACAGCTTGAGAAAATGCCGCACATCGATGGGTCCATTCGGGATGGTCTTCGACAGGGAATTGTTCTCGTCCCTCGCCTCCAGTTTGATGCGCTCGAAGGACAAGAGGCCGCTGTTGAGCATGCTCAGCTTGATGGTGTTCGGAATGGAGACAATGGCGCGACTCTTGCGCTGCTGCCTCTCCACGTCATCGTAGCGTGCGGATGACCTCGACCTGTGCTTGCCTTGCTTTGTGTTGTTGCCGCTGCTGCCGCCCGCGCTCCCATTGCCAGCTGTTGTTGTTGCTGCTGTCATGTTGCTGTTGCTGTTGCTTTTTCTGTTGTCAACGCTGCCGTTTTCTGCCACTGCCGCTGCCTCTGCCTCCGTCGCTGCCGTCGACTCAGTCGACGCTGCTGCTGCTGCTGCGTCCGCAAGTTGCTGCTGCGTTGTCATCATCAATCACAGTGGTGCGAGGGTGTGTGCGGAATGTATATGTATGCGAGTGTGCGTGAGTGTGTGTGTGTGTGTGTGTGTGTGTGCGTCGTTTCGTGCGTTGCGTATAGGAGGAGGAAGTAACCGATTAGTATTTGTTCACTTGGCTCAGCATTTTCTCTTGGATTAGTAATTTTTTGTTATTTTGCATTGCATATGTTTGTGTTGCTTTCTTTCTTTTATTCTTATACTTTTATTTGTTAGTATTTTAATACTGTGTATTTTGTTCACCTTTTAATGCGTCGCGCTAAACGGAATATGTTATAAATATATAGATGTATATAAAATGCACACAATTTGTTTTGCTGTCTTGGCTAATTTTCTAGTGTCGTGAATATATATTTCCTCTATTTGTGTGTTTTTTATTTTCTTCTATTTTTCTCGATTTGCCTCTCGTGTATCGCTTTTCTTCACTTCACTACACGACTGCTGGCTGACTGGCGTGTGTTTTTCTTTTGTCTCTACCATTTGCAGCTGGCTGCCTCGTTGGGGCGAATTTCGTTGTGCGACTGTCCGAACATTGGGCGATGTTCTGCGCTTTCACCTCAACACAACACAGTCAGACAGAGAGCCAAGGAGACAACGAGAGGCAAAGAAAGAGACAGAGAGAGCAGCATTTTCACCATGGCCCATGTGACTGGCGCTTCGTGGGTGCCCGCAGGGTATTTTTAGCGATGCGGGCGGAACGGAAGGTTAAGTGCAAACACTGGTAAGAAAGCAATTTGAACTGAAACAAATTTATGGCAACAACAATTTGTCTAATTTTGTACAAACAAACAAAGAAATATTTATAAAATATTTGTATTACTTGCATCCCCTTTAAAAGTTGTTTTAATATTGATAATAGCAATTTAAACTTTATAATTATTATTATTATTTTTTTTTATTATTTTTAAGACTAATTTTTTAAATTAAATGTGCAAAGCTTTTAACTAATGAATAGTTAGTCATTTAAAACTGATTTTTAACAGTTTTTGAATTTAGAGTTGAATATACTCGTATATCGTCAGGTTTCACATGGCGTATGATTGATTTGTGTCAGTGTAAAATAGCTATTAGTAATTTGCCTCTATTGTTTTAGCTTTATAATGATTTATAATGTGCAAAAAAATGTTCACTATGTTTGGGTTATACTTTGTTGAAATGTTTTAATATTTTTCACTAAGTAATTTATATTAAAATTAATAATATTTGTTTAACTTAAATTTTCTTCATAATTCACCACTATTTTATATAGTTGAGGGTAGTTTTATCTTATTTCCTATTGTTATATACATATTCACCGTTTCATTCAGTTAATTTTTATCTCATATATTTTCACACTGTGCAATTCACCTTATAGTATGAATGAAAATTTCGATTTTCCCATTGCACGCTCATTTCGTTACAGCGAAAATTTCCATTTACCACATCATTTCGCCCTAAAATGCTCTCTCCACAATTTTCTCTCTCGCTCTCAGAGTTTTTCTCTTGGCGCCTGCGCAATGCGCAATTTTCACTTTTCATTACGTATTTTGTTTTCGTCTATTGTTTTGGGATGTGTAATTGAAAATTCCGTTATTTAAATGAGGAAGTGACGTTGATTATGTTGATTTTCTGTTTCTTCTTTTTTAAAATTCTTGTTTTTGTTATTTTGATGTTTGCGATTTTATTTTCCATATTTAATTGGCATGTCGTATAAAAAAATTATGAATTATATGACCACAGTTTGATATACTGTTCGTATTTCCACTTTTAATGACTGCAGTAAATTTATTGTACATTTCCTGTTATGGTCAGCTGTTGTTGTAGTTGTAGTTGATTTGTTGTATATTTGTATTGTACATTTTCACATTAACACATTTTATTTCCGTATGCACCTCCTCTAAATAGCACTTGGCAAGAGCCCATCGCCAAGGAGGAAGCGCAACCGAGACACGCCATGAAGAACAAACAACAACAACAACAAAATAACAACAACAACAATAGCACGGCATGTGTTGCGATCATAATGATGTTTGATCATTTGTTTGATCATCATTGCGATGCTGTTAAAGTGGTTGGCGGCTCTTGACGGTCGACTCGCGGCTGGCGCTCTCGAGGTAATTCCGAATTTCGAAATAATTACACGAACGTATGTCAAAGAATTCTGAAATGTAAACAAATCTTTTGTACGCGTGCATGCACAGTGGGCTGCATTTGTCAAAAAGTGACTCACATAAATTGAGGGTCAAGACGCTCACAATTCGATGACCTCTGCTGATGAACATGATTCAATATAGACTTATTTAGTCGACAGATAATCAAAATAAATTTAAAGTATATATACATATATTTATAAAGTGCAAATAATACAATAATCAATATGAGTATTTTACTAAAGTTAAAAAATATTATTTAGTAATTTTAATTTAAATTTGAATAAGAAATTTCAAAAGTTAGTTTTTCAGTTTGCTTTGATCAGCTCTCTAAGTCCAGAAATAAATTCTATATTCTTAAGCATTCAAATATATATTTATTGTACATTTTTAGATTTTTTAATAAGTAATGTACAGAATAAGTAATGAGAATCGTTAAATAATAATTTATAATGTAAAATACAAGTATCTTTTCAGTATAAATATATTATTAAATAATGGTTAGAAAATATGTAATTTATTTTCCATTTAATGAATGCCTGGAATTTATAAGAGCATTCAAAAATTCTTTGAAATAATCTAAGCATGAGATTAAATTAATGTTACCTCAATGCGTAACTGTAACAAAATACGCCATTATATTGGTCACATAGCAACGGCGTTGAGTCGAGGGGAACGGCAGTTAATTTAAGATATTTTCCTACCTTCCAGCGAGACGATAATCCGGCGTAAAGCCGCGTGGCTCTTGTAAATTGCTGTACCCACCTAATTTGAGAGCTGTTGACCTATTAGGGGCACCCAAAGTGCCCCCCCCCCAAAATGGCGCCGGCACGCGGCTCAAGCACTTAAATATGCCAGTCTCAACTACCCGTCAAATACATGCACGCACACACACACACACACACACATAGACAGCTACACACATTTATGGCTAAGCCAACAAAGCGTTGACTGCGGCTGACCGCAGGTTGCAGGACTCTCGTGAGGATGACGCATCCTTAACGTGCCCCATTGTCCGCACTTAAGCTAGAAGTGAAAACGGGCGAAACAACGACGAAACTCTGAACTCGGGCCGTTCGACTAATTAGCATTAAATCGGCTGAAGGCAAGGACAACAAGGATATGGAGATAGAGCACTTACCTTGCCAAATATGGTGAGTCCGCCATGCTTCATATTGAAGGTCGGCGCGTCCGCCGAACTCGAGTCGGCCCACGGTGTGTGGCATGTGGATGTGAGTGTCATGTATCGCACACCGATTGCATACAGGGTGCGCAGTACGGCCAACGAGCCACCCAGAGAATGTCCGCCCTCGACGCCAGTTAGTGAACAGAGCTGTTGGTTCTTGTGTGCCTCAATGATATCTAAACAGGAGAGGGAGAGAGAGGAAGAGAAGTTTGAGAAGTTGCCATTCGAGTCGAGTTTAAACTTGGCTATGTTACTATATACAGACATTGTTTTTGGCAACTAAAGCATAAGTAACAATTGTTGTTCTGGTCTGTAATTTGCTTTGCTGCCCCGTTGAGCTCTCTGTTCATTGCGGTCTCAGTTCATCTGTCCGTCCGTCTGTCCGTTTGTCCGTCTGTCTATCTGTCAGTTTATCCCCAACATGGCATTTGTACTGTGCTATGCAATATTTACGCTTGTCTTAGCCAGCAGCTTTGATCTCTTTCGTGATATTCTATTTGGTTCTCTTGCCAAGCACTTGTCAAAATACTTGCTTATTGTTCATTGTTTTTCCTTTATTTTTGCTGTTGTTTTTTTTTTTAAATTTTCTTGTTTTGTTTTTAGCCAGCAAGTTGAACAATGTATGCATAAAGTTGTTAAACAAGTTGAGTTTTTGTTTCTGCAGTTCGCCTGGTTGAGCAAACTTTCCAATGGCATTCTAAGTGAGATTCATTAAGTATTTCTTTCTAGTTGAAAACATAATTCATTTCTTTCTCAAATATACCAATTAGTTCTTTTGCTCTTTATTTAAAGAAAAATCGTGTCCAGAAATATTGACGTGCTTTTGATCTACCTTCCCTCCATAATGATTTACACCGGCAGCTCACGTCATTCAGCGACTGACGTCAGAGTCTCTGTAATTGAACCGAAACTACGCATGATTGAGAATCAAATATTGCAAGTTGCCAACGGTGTTTGCCCATTTTATGGTCACAGGATATACGCTATAATTGTAATAACATAAAATGCAGCGCTACAGTGACGTTTGTGCACTTCTATTGGCCGCCACTGTGGCGTCTAAGTGCGAACAGCTGACAGTTGCCAGATGACTCAGAGATTGATCACATTGATTGACAATAGAGGCTCTTACGTACATAGATAATAAATATTATGCCTCACAATTATCAGTATACTTTAATATTAAAAAAAATATAGTTTTCTATATAAAAAATATCAAATAAACAGATAATATATAAAATATATAAATTTCAGAAATCACATAAAAATATGATTTAGCTTCGACAAATTTGTAGAAGTTTAAAGTTTTGTAAAAAATTTAAAAAAGTATAAAATAAATAGAAACTTTTTGAAATAATATAGTATAACTAACAAAATTTAATATAAAAAAAATGTAGTTTAAAATACATTTTTAAATTAACTTTATGCATTAAAATTGGCACAGTTCTAAAAATGTTTTATGATTTCGGAAATTTCAATTTATAAATGTTTTAAGTTTCAATTAAGACACTGACACTAAGATAGAGTATGCAGTCGTTGTAGTAGTTGGCAACAGTGGCGTGGTCAGTCTGCTAAAATAATCGTGGTTGGCAATAATGGCTTTTGAATATGTGTAGTAGTGGTTACAGTGCTGTCTAAGAATGTATGCACACAAGACTCCTTAGACAGGGAGTCTGCAGAGATAAGACTATTACAGTGGCTGTCAACATTAGTTGCCTTCTATTCTATGTATGTTAGTAGGCCTGAGTATCTAAATTACATGCATCTTCATCGAGGCACAAAGAGCAGCTTAGTGTAATTTGGAGCTCAGTGCACTGACTCGATGGCAAATAATAGTGCTTATAATTAGTGCATAATTCATGCCAAATTTATGGCAGCCACAGCCAACATGGAAACTATATTCTCTTTAGAAATATGTTAACTGAAAAGCAATCAGGTATTACCTGCAACATATTGTGGCACAACAATGTGTTCTGTGGCGATTTGAATTCTGATTAATGTGGCTTTTGAATGCCCTCCTTTAACATAGGTATGAGGAAGGAAGGAAGTGCTGGAACACACAGAAAACGATTCAATAATTTGTCGCTGCATTCAAATCAAGTATTGTAATAACATTTCAAATGTCGCACACAGGGTAAAACGAGTCAATAAATTGCCACAAAGGAAACCAAAGAAGTTGTGGAAGTTGTGGAAGAGGTTGACTGTGGAAGTCCCAAGAACCAAGGACCTGTACACGGACAGGGCCCCCAGTCCCTGTCTTTCTTGCAAGTTTTCAGGCAATAAGTAAATAAGCTGCGTAAAATCAAAAGGGCGCACTTGTAGGAGCTGCTGCCCTGAAGTTGCTGTTGTTGTGAATCCTGCAGCTCCTGACTGCCATTGTTATGGAAGCAAGGCAAGGCAAGGCCAGCAAATACCTGCCACAAAACCTGCTCGATGTCGTCGTTGCCGTTAAACCCTAAAATATGGAGCAAATAAACAAATATTCTGGCAAGACCTTTACTGCAGTTGCCAGGCATTCATTGTTGTTTTTTCTGTTGTTGTTGCTGTTGTTTTTATTGTTGTTGCTGTTGCTGTGACATTCGAGAACGAGAGCACAGCAAAGGCACTAAAATGCGCCACGTGAGCTGAAGCTCAATTTTTGCAGGAACTAGGGACAGTCACTAGGACTCGGACTCGATTCGAATACTGGTCCAGCATGTAATTGTCTGTGACTGGGCACAAACGACGACGACCATGGCCCAAACGTAATGTATAATATATGGCCCATGTATCGGATGCGATTTGAGGCAATCGAGAAACGAATGCTCCAACACATTTCAAAATGAAAATCCCCAAACCAAAAGCCACTTGACGCAATAAACCAAATGTTGTATAAGATGTAGTGGCCTCGTTTTATGGCTCGAAGCTTGAATACACTTTGCTGATATTGCAGAGCCTCGTCAAAGTGAATGAAATGAGGTTTATTATATGATTTATTCAAATGCTATGAGCTTGAGGAATTATCTGGTAAGAGGAGAATTTACAAAAGGTGTCAAGTTGGATTCATAGGACACCTATTTAATTTGAAATGCATTTTAATATGTTAAAGTCATAGAGATATTTGATTGCAAGTTGATTATTTCATGGTAAAATAGTAGAGAATTAAGTATTTTACATTTTGCATTTACAAAAGTCATAAAGATATTTTATTGCAAATTTATTAATACTCTGTAAAATAATCCTACAGGGAAACTCTTGAATTATATTTATTCATATTTAATTCAAGTACTCTATCTAAGCTATGAATATTCCATTGAATTTCTTTAACTGATGCATTTGAATATATGTATATATATCGGATTATGTAACTGAATTCAAAGAAAATGTGTCAGCTTCTATAAATATTTTCATATTTTTCTGCTTTTAAAAGAATTCCCAGTGCAAACAAAGTGACAGTTAATGCAAACCCAGTGAAAGGGCATTAGAATGCTACTAAACCGAATGAAATTTTGCTATTCAGAGATCTCCGTCTCGGCATCTCACTGCAAATTGAAGCTTACACATTTCGAAGGTGGAAATTGAAAATGGTGAATGGAAAGAATTCGCACATCGACACATCGAATAGCACTGGGATAGAAATGTAAAGTAGCAAAATGCTGGCAAGTGACAGAATTGGCACAAAAGAAAATATACTTCTGGTTAAATCCAGGTTTCAGTTTTTCTTCCTCTCTCTCTCACTCACTCACTCTAACTCTTTCTCTCTCTCTCTGTCTCTCTGTATTTATTGTGTTTATGCAACGCGAATGCAATGCTCATTTGTACATTCTGCCTGTCTGCTGTAACTAAGCAGCCAGGATTTAGAAGGACGACTGGCAGTGAACCGGGCTGGGGATTCTATGACTGACAGGACGACAGACAGACGGACAGGCAGGACGTGGGACGTCAGTCGTCGCGTTGTGTTTCGGTTCGTTAGCTTTGCATTTTTTACAATCACTTTGGCAGCGCTCAACATCTGGTTGAGACTCGGACAGACGGACGGACAGACGAACAGACGGACGGACTACTGGCGGGGGCGAAGGGAGGCGTGGCCACGCCTAGCTGCACTCGCTCAATGGTCACTTGCATCCGCATTTTATTTACACGACATGTGAGCTCAACTACAATTTCAACCAACCGAATTTATTTGCTGTACTCCAAATAAAATGTTGGTTTTTATTTTATGCAACACCAGCTGCAAAATTTCACGTGCCATACGAGTTAGTCCAAAATGGTCAAGGGGAACGAGAAGTGAGCTTAGTTTTTGGCCAAGTGAGCCAGCTGGGAGTTTAAATTTGTGCTTCTGCATCTTTGATTTGACTGTATTTACGGTGTCTCAAAGGCTTTTCTACTACTACCAACTCTAACTGGGTATATTAAGTGCAAATATCGAATTATTTATTGAGTTTATGGGAGTTTAGTTAGTGATTTTTTTAATTTATAATATGATAAGCACAGGAGATTCATATTTTTCAATGATCTTGTGTATATTTATGTATTTAAGAAAGTTTATCTTATCTAAGATTATCTTGTTCTCATCCAATTATATGTTAGATTTAAACAACATTAAAACTTTAAGCCCATGCCAGTTAATTAAACATTATCTGCACGTCTCATAAACATCTCTATAAAATTTAATTTTGTATTTATTACATTTGTACTTTTGCAATATTACGTATACGCAATAAATATACTTTTTATACATTTGAAGCTTTAAGTTTCAAATAGCCTTGGGACTTGTATCATACAATTTCAAACAGCATTCATTTAGTTTATTCGAGCTGAAAAATTAGTCTGAGTTTCTCAGAAACGCACTTGATTTACGCTTGATTTTTCTTATGTGCTTTTCAAGCAATCAAATCGTACTAGTTTCAGGCAATTGAATCCATTTTTGTGCTAGACTGAGCGTAGCAATATGAGTTCATTTAATCATTCAATCTGCGATAAGCACCTCAATCTTAATTTCATCAGCTTACATCAAAGTCGAGTATTTTTTCACAATTTTTACAGCTCTATTTTTGCCATTCTTCGATGAAGTGGCACAATGTCTGAGTTAAGTAATTAAAAACTCTCTGCTAGAAGCTTTTTCGTATTTTTTTCGGCTTTTCTTTATACGCTGCTATCCAAATTGCTCCCATTCTATTTGATTCTCTTGAAAAATTGCAGCATTTGCACATTTTTGTTGTTGTTAACAACAACTCTCTGTCAACAGTCAAAACAGTCAATAGTTTACAGTCTACAGTCTTTTTTTGTAGATAAACATATGCGGTTCTTATCACAAATTGCTGTTGCTGCAAGTACGAATACAAGTATTTTTGGGGCATGCATTTCCTCCGCTGCATTTTGGTGGAAAAACTTTTTCCTGTGCATGATTTTTATAGCCATATGATTTATTGACATTTCCATTTACGGCTGTATAAATGTTTCAACGCAAAATGCCGGAAGTTATTTCTTGTTTGTCGATTTTCCTTGTGTTATTTTTTCGCCCGTTGGGTTTTCCATTTTAGTGCAGTGGCAGCAACAAAAATACTAAAATATTGCCAAGTCGCCAGTCGGCAGCAAATCAAAATGCAAAACGGAAAGCAAAAGCAATAACAACATCGAAGAGTAGAGCAACAATAAGAACAAGTAGAAGGAAACTGAAATGTTCTCCGGAGGACTCGAACATAAGTCAAAGAAGCATGCAACTCGCTTTTCGTTGCTTGCAACATCAGCTGCGACCCCTTGTGGCAGCCAGACTCGACTGTTGACTGCTGAGGAGCTAAACATGAACTGCGCCTGCCGCAGTTTTTGTGCCACCTGCTGGCAACTAGGTAAGTGCCGAATATCAAAGGAAATGGCGCAAAAATATGGCACGCGGTAAGCAGCTGCCTCAAGTGCAGCGCTGAGTCGGAGCCCTACAAATGCAGCAACTGCTACTCTTTCCACTTCCACATCAACATCTACATCAACATCTACATCAACATCTACTTCTTATTATTGCTCATACTTTTTACTGCCTTTCTCTTTTTTGGGGCTTTCATAATTTTCTTTTTTTTGCTGTTGCCAAGCAGTCAAGATACTTTTGAAGAACTCGCGAAAAGTTGCGCTGCATAGCAGCAAATTGAATGCGTGGGTGGCGAGTTTTTCACATTCCACGTCGATTTGACGGATTCTCTAAACTTATGCGGCGTATGTGTAATATTTTGGGCATTTCAATGACTTCCATTTTGCACTTACCCTGCGCCGATGTACAAGTGGTTAGCTGCGGTGAATATCGATCGGTTAGTCTCTTGATCACATCAATCTGCTCCAGCGTCAACTGCACCGCATCACGATGTTGCGCCTCACAGGGTACGTAGGCCGCCCAGAACTGAAAGAAGTGAAAGACATAATATTTAATAAATGTAATTTCAAAAAATATTATTTTTATAAATTTGTTAATATGCCCTTTAAACGAAACAGTTGCGAACGTTCACAGCAATATAGAGCATTCCTAAATTAGTTCATTTACACGCCATTGACAACCATCAGCATATTTTGCACTCTAGATACTTTTCTACAGTAACACATACAAATGGTAACTGGTGTCCCTCTAGCCAGGCTAACAATACAATCAAATTGCACACGGACATTACCGCAGTTATCGTTTATTGCAGCTTTCCATTATTTGCCTCAATATTCAATGTGCAGAGACGGGGGAGGGTGTCACACAGGGCCATTGGCAACCGACTAATGACATGTGGCAACGATGGCAGCAACAATAATGCCAACACAATTTCCAAATGCTACCTTATGGAAACGGTAATGAACGAACTCTCACCAGGCATCTCGTCGCATCGCCAGTGGCCATACAATTAACCCGAATTGAGAAAATGTTCATTCACTTTTGTCTCCGATAAACCCGGACAGAATCCGGAACAGTGCAAAAATAAGCAGAGTTGCCACGGGAAAATGAATGTTACACGGAATATGGAACAAAGTGATAATTGTGTAAACAAGTTCTGAGTATTTGACTTGTAGATGCCCTATAACTAGGGATGTAAAACCACTCTGAGAATCGAGTTTAAAATCGAAATGTACTAAACGACAAAAGAAAATCGAGTGGTCGATTGATCGGCAAATAATACCAACGTATAGAGCTTTCCCAAATTTAATATTTAAGTTTGAAAACTTAATTTTAATTATAATAAAAAAAACTATTATATAAAAAAAGCATACAAATTTAAAGCAGAGTCAAATTAGCGGTAAAACAATAATTAATATTACATTTCACAAGGGAATTGGTAAAGTATTAATCAAGTTTAACAGCTTATAGTGATTTAGAAAACTGGACCATGAAAAAAAAATTGAAATTTTTAAAATAATAAAACAAAGATGAATTTGGTATTCCGTTAGCTAAGAATATTTTAAGCTTTTGAAAAAGTTATGAAGGAAAAGGTGGATAGAAAAAAGATTAAATTTTGTTAAATTAGTAAAATGTTGATGCAAAATCAAATAGGAGGTCTTACAATGATAAAATTGACAATCAGTTAGATAATTGGTTAAGTTTTGTCAAAGTTATTATACTAAAGTTTTTAAAATCGGGTCAACTAAAAGTATCATTTAAATAATCTAGTCCAGATATTGTAAATAGCTTGTTCCATGCTTAAATCATAATTTTTAGAGCTATATTTTGATCGTTCATACCCAGTAGGGTGTCCCTTATTTGGTCAAAGTCAATATTTTTAAACGCATACGGGCTAGTTCTGTTCATTAGGTCCTAAAGCACTCAGAAATAAATTTTTACCTCAATCGGAGTATGATAACCCGTGCCGACTTGGATCGGAAAATTTAAAGATTATATGGGACAAAAAAAAATTTTTTTTTTTTTTTAATTTTTTATTTTTTTATTTTGTTTATTAGGTCCTAAAGAACTCAAAACCAAGTTTTCACCTTAATCGGAGTACGATAACCCATTCAAATTTGCATCGAAACATGAAAAATCATCGAAAAATGTATAATCAGTGTTAAAATACTGTTTTTTCATGTTTCGATGCAAATTTGAATGGGTTATCGTACTCCGATTAAGGTGAAAACTTGGTTTTGAGTTCTTTAGGACCTAATAAACAAAATAAAAAAATAAAAAATTAAAAAAAAAAAAAATTTTTTTTTTGTCCCATATAATCTTTAAATTTTCCGATCCAAGTCGGCACGGGTTATCATACTCCGATTGAGGTAAAAATTTATTTCTGAGTGCTTTAGGACCTAATGAACAGAACTAGCCCGTATGCGTTTAAAAATATTGACTTTGACCAAATAAGGGACACCCTAATACCCAGATACCAATTTACTCGTAGTAGGTGGAATATAAAACACAACTAAAAATCAACATCGAGCACCTGCAGCTAAAGTGGGAGCTCTGAATATTTCAGTCCATGTGGATAAAGTTTTGCGCTCTGCACAAATAGAATTTGCAGATGCCATTATTATTGTTGCTACATTCGCAGTCGTTATGGAGGGACGAAAGGGGCGAGGACAGGGGCTGATGTGCACTAGGTGGACAGGGGTGCCATAGTGCAAATTTACTAGTTGAACAATTAAAATTACACAAATTTGAAGCGCTGGCCTGACCTAGGCATACAAAATGCATTTGTATAACTAACCAGGGAATTTTGCAGATTCCATAACTCCCACTTCTCACAGTTTCTAGCTTCCAACTTGGGCCAAATTGTTTTTTGACCACAGTACTCGACTCGCTTATTGAAAAGTTGTACTTTTAAAATGCCAACCTGGCTAAGGTAAATGTTCTCTATGAATTGCGTTGCTTCAATGTATGCACTTTATCATCATCATCATCATCATCATAATTACGATGATTATCATCATGAGAATGATGATGATGCTTATGGCAACTGGCAAATGAACATTTGCCGTATTTTGCTTTTAATTTACTGCCTTGAAATATTTTTCGGGCTCTACGTGCTCAGAGGGCTCAGTCTCGATTTTCAGTTTCAGCTTCGAGTTCTCGGCTCTCGATTCTCGGTTCTCAGTTCCCCGTTCCGGGATTCTGGATTTTGGCACTCGTCCAGCCTGCTCACGAATTTATATTAAAAATTATTTATTGCATTTGCTGTGTTTGGTCCTAGTTCTTGTCCTTTCTCCTATTGCTCCTCTTCCTTCTTCTTGTTGTTGTTGTTATTTGTGTGCCGAGCAAAAAGCCAAAACTTTTTAATTGCTCTCTTTGTTGTTGTTGTTGCTTCATTTGCTGCTAATGTTGTTGTTGTTGTTGCTGTTGTTGAGTGTGTGTTTAGAATTGTTTTTTGCATTTTGAATGTTTCCTGTTCGATGGCGACTCGTACGTGCTTTTATTTTCCCTAATGATATACAGTGATCTAATGGCTTGAATTCCTTTTACGACTTGAGAAGTGACTGTTTAAACTTATACATACAGAGGCAAATACGAGGTGAACTCGAACAGAAATATACAATTAAAAAAGAACTTTAAAGCGAAAGACTTTAGCAATTAAATGGAATTATAAATTTTAATTGGATTTAAATTTAAAAGCAGGTTAATGCGATTTGTACAAATTCAGTATTTATTCTAGTAATTTATGTTCAGTAGATAATAATAAGCTGATATTTCTTACTACTTTATTTCATGTGAATATTTCTGGTCAAGTTTAAGTCGCATTTAATGACTGCTCAATTAATTCATAAATTGATCAAAAGAGACTCATTAAGTTATAGAAATCTTCAATGTTTTGTTCAACTTTAATTAACACAGACACATGTATATCTGTATATTTCAATTATGAATATACAATACTGAATTAATTAATAGTTATTAATTGTTATGAATATTATAATAGCACTTAAAAGCTATCATTGACCAACTCTTGACCCAATTCAGCAAACAATATCGATTAAATATGGGCAAACTCAAAGCAGCCTTCATTCAAAATGAAAGCCATTTGAAGTAAATGTTTTTCTTTGGGTTTTTGTGTTAACAATGCGATGCAGATAAGCAAAATGCCGACACTTGCACTTTAGAAATGGACAAAACAACAATTGAAAGACACACACACACAGACACAGATGGAGCTGAGGATACAGACACAGACAGAGAGAGAGATGAAGACAAACTCAGTTTACAATTTGCTCGCCTTTGTGTGTTCCATTATGACGCGCTTTCAACATTTCTTTTCTTTTCGATTTTTTCTCTTTCATTTCTGTTTCTCACTTATTTTTGCTTGTGCCCTTTTTTTACTGCTTTGTTGTTTAATTTTATCCCTCTACCCACAAATCCGCTTAAAATATTTTTGTAGGCATTAGAGAGTGGAGAGGCGTGAGGATTTCGTTGCCTGATTGAAACCGCAAGGAGGCAACAGGTAACGTGGCGTATGCGCAATGTCTCTAACTTGGCTTAGAATGTGTGAGTATGTACTCTTATTCGACAGCTAACAGCAATTTGGTGGCGTTCACTTTGCATTTGCAAAGTATTTCGCCTATGTAAGCCAAGTAACCTGTTGCCCAGTTTCAAGTGGCGCCATCAGCTTCAGCTTTCACCTTTGTTTAGCTCTGGAATGTGGGTGTGAGCATGTTTTGTATATTTGCTTTAGCGCAGCGCTTGAAGTGTGCTTAAGCATGGCATTTTGCCATTAGACGCCCACCTGCAAAAGCAAAAGCATCAGCATCAACATCGCAATGGGGCATTCACCGAAGTGTCGTCAACGTCTCAATGGCAACGCTCGCTGGTGTCCTTGATGTCCTTGTTGTCCTGCTTTTGTGCCATCAGCAGCATCCGCAGGAGCAACATCATTGTCATCATCATCAGCTCTGTTGGCTCGAGGAATATTAATATTTAAAGTTGCTTGGCTCCGACAGCAACGACAACAACGACAACGTTGTTCCCCAAGGACAACATTTTGGCTTCAAGTTAATTGTGAATGCTCGGGCAAAACGTTGTTGTGTGCGCGTGATTTGTTGTGAATGGGTTGCACGTGAGCGTGTGTGTGTTTTTGTGCATGTATTTGTGTATTTTGTGAGTCGTTGTGTCTTGTGGTTGTGGCGAGTTGATGGCGTTGGCATTTATTAAATGCTGAAACACATAAATGCAGCTGTTGTTTGCGGTCGAAATGGCAAACAGCATGGCCAAGATTTATCTTCAAAACAAATTGTTTTAAAATGCCCTCGAAATAGATTTTCTATGTTCTGTCGACAACCGAACAATACAGATGCCAGCATTCTTAACTTTCTTAGACTTGTTCATTATTATCGCATTTAAGTTCAATAATGACACATGGCAGGCAACAACAAATTAAATATGTTTTACTTGAAATAAATTTCCAAATATGTAGTTTTCACTTTGTAATTAAATGAATTAAATTTCCTCGATTGATTGTTGTTCAAAATCAACATTTGTAATAGAATTATGAATGCATTTTATAGATCAACCTGCACAGACATAAATACTTTTATGAATACATAATATAGTCTAGATACAATCTCTTTTACTCTTTTTCAAACCACTTTCTATTCAAATTTTCCTCTTCACATTTGAATATTATATAATTGAATTAAAAAATATAAAATTTCTCTATTGATTCCAATGTAAACCGTTTGCTTTCCACTTGAATAACTCCAGGCTAACACAAAACTTAAATGGAATTGGACAAACAAGTATATCATAATCTCGAATATACAAAATTGATATGCAAAGCGTGCAATTATTAAATGACTTTCATGAATTTCATTTTAGTTCACTTGAAATTTGAAAGCAAAGTGCACTTGCTGCTTAAGTAGATTCTATGAAATGTTGTTGGCCAATTATTTAAGGCCATATTTTTCGGACAACACTAAAGCGAATTGTAAGCAAGAGTGGCCAGAAAAGCTGGCCAAAATCATTTAACACTGTCGAAAGAGCTGAAGAGACCGCAGAAGTGAAAAAAGTGTGCAGACTGCTGTCTATCTGTCTATCTTGGCTTGAGCTTCCGTTTTGAGTGTTGTCTAACCAACATTAAATACTTTTTAAAAGTAAATATGTATAAATTTCAAGCCAACAAGATAAGCGCCGTCCAATTGTCCGGTCCGGTCTGGGCCAGGCCAAAAACCACCAACAACGAGCCGCAACCACTTTGAAATCCCTGCGCTACATGCATACTGAATGCGGCATTGCATTCTGGCCCGTGTCCTGGCCCAGATAACAACACGAAATGGCGGCGCTGCCCGGCCGCTCGTTGCGGGTACATCCGCCTCCGACTGCGTCTCCGCCACGCCCCGCCTACGTCTCCGCCTGTGTCTGGTGTAAAATGAGAATGAGATTGCGAATGTGTGCGCTTTCTATTAGGCTTGCATTCAGGAGCCAAAAACAAGTGGGAAAGTCTATAGTCGAGTTCCCGACTATACAATACCCGTTTTTTATTAAAAAAAAAAAAATATTGCATACTTTTAGGCACTTTTATTGCTTAAATACTTTAATCAGCCATAACTAACGTTCTGTTTGGCCGATCTTGTTGCGATTTAGTAGAATGATAGCTCATAATAATAAATAACTTTAATAACCAAAAAAAAACGTAATATCTTAAAAACTGTGCGTGTGGTGTCTTTTCGCGGCTTGCGGGGGTGGATAGAGACTGGGCAAACATTTTAAACAAGCTTGACCTTCGAGGGGTTTACGGAAATGGCTATATCGACTCGGCTAATCAAGAATTTATACACATTATAGGGTCGAAGATGCTTCCATCTCCCTGTTACACACATTTCAACGAATACAGAATACCCTTCTACTTATTTTTAAGTAACGGGCATAACGAGCAGCAACCAGAATGCAGTCATCCATGCAGGCGGACAACAACCGTAACATGACGTTTCCGTGTCCGGGTTCGTGTCCGTGTCCATGTCCGTGTCCACGTCCTGGCACAGGAGTTGCCACTGCCAGCAGTTGAAGCCAACTTTTCGTCTGCTCTGATTTTTCAACATTGTCGTTGTTATTGTATCTATTTTTTACCTGGGCCAACAATGTGGCAGCTTCTTCTTCTTCTGCCTTCGAATTTTTTTCAAAGCTTCATAAAATAGAGCGCGTCAGAGGCAACTCCTTAGGCTCCAGCTGATCTCTTGAAATTCAGCTGCTGTTGTTACTTGGGCGCTAAAAAGATTGCAACTGCTGCCGTGCTACACGCTTTTAAGTACTTTATGGCCTTAACGTGATTTTCAGCTTGTCTTTTAAACATTTTTCTGGGGCTCTCTCTCTATTTTTTTTTACGTTTTTTGCTAAGCTTCTCGTTGCGCCTCATCCTCGACACGCAGTTGCTGCACGTTTGGCATTTGGGCAACAATTGCTGAAACATGTTGTCATCCAGTTAGTTAGTCTGCCAGTTGCCATTGTTTTTTTTGTTTGTTGCCGCTCTCAACTGTTATTGAGTTTAGTTTTTCGTCATGAATTAAGTGTGAAATGTTGCAGTTAGTAAAGCATTTCAAACTTTTCACAAAAGTTGCGTGCTCTGGAATTTCGAGTGCAAATTACAAATGCAAAACACGCACACGTTGGGCGCCAATACATTTTTAAATAAATTAAAAAGCTATGAGAATGCATTTTATAATAATTTTTAAAATGCATTGTATATAAAAAAAAGTAATTTAAATGTTGTTCTTGTTTTAAAATGTCTCTTAAATAATCAGAATTCATAGAAAAACTAAACACTTCATTTTATAAAATTATTTTAATCCAAGTTAAATATTTATCTGTTCCAAAATATTGATTTTTATAACTCAGATAACTAGACAATCAAGTGTAAACCTTTTAAACCTATCACATCCATCAAAAAGTTGAAAGAATACCTGTTTAATTGCGAAAACTTGAGGAACGTGCATTTTCCACAAATGAAAAGCGCAAGTTGAACGCTTGGAGAGTTCATAAATCAACGCGAAATAAACACTTTTCGCCAAAAACCACTTCAATATATCAAATTGTGCAGCCAATTCCGCAATGTTCCACCCACATTCGCCACGTTCCATCCATTTGGGAGCCACAAGGACGATTTTTTACGTTGCCAAACAAAGTAACGACGAGTGAAGGCTGCCTTTTTGGCTGAGAAACCATTGCAGGAGAGGCTTTAAGCATAATGAAAATTAACTTTTCCAATGCATTTTCGCACGCGTTGCTCGTGGCACATGGAACATGGAACATGGAGCATGGAACATAACCATGACTGTTGCAGTTTTAGCATTCGAGCACGCAATTTCTCGGTTTCCGTGGAACCACTACGACTCTTGCCATAAATCTGATGTTGAAAAGCATTTCTCTTTTTTTTGTTGTTTTGCTTGTCGCACAGTTAACAGGTAATTGCAGTTTGCGGTGCAATATTGCAAAACTTGGAAAACGGCAATAAACGTGAAAGGTCACAAACTTGGAATAAGTCAGGAAGCTATGTATATTGACTTATTATATACCCTCTTATCGCTACAGTTATAGAACTTTACGCCTAATAAAAGCTAAATAATGTTGATGAAAACACTTTGGCATTTGTTGATAAAAGTTGCCAACATAATGCGAATACTTTCTCCAAGTCACTGCAGGTGCTTTTTTAATTATTCAAACTGCAAAAAGTTTGAATAAATAAAAATTAAAAATAATTTTCAATGCAATCTGAAACCTCAGAACAATTTATCTGAAACATATCTTAGCTAAATTGTATATTTTACAATATTTAAATTAATTCTTCTTTTAGTGAATATACCCCGTTTGGTTACCTGTTGCAGGGTGTAATTATGCTGCATTCAATTTAATTACGCTGGCGAATGGTGTGACTTTGGGTCGTTCAGTGGCTTTTATGGCGCCAAAAGTCGATGCTTATTAAAACTTAACAGTTTCCGCCTCGTGCTATGCCGCCAGCAACCGCGACTGGGTTTAGTTAACTGCTCCCAGCAGTCTCAACAAATACTCGTTGGTACACACAAGTTCTCCGAGTGGAAACTTCTTGATTTTCATGTTCGATGAGTGGCGCAACAACTTACGAGCACTGCAGCCTGCCAAGGAGGCTAAAGCTAATTGAACTTATTTGTTGCCAAAGGCGTCTCGAACTACTTACTATATGGCTGCACTTTGCATTTTCTAAGAGCATACAGTTGTGTGTATAGTGTTGCGAACGAGGTGTTAATTAAAGTCAAGTGTGAGAATTGCGCGAACTGTAGGGTAATTTCTGAAGGCAAATAGGTTCAACTAATAAATTTATTTTACCAGGGATCGTAACTAATATTTATGAAAAAAGTTATGTAATAAGAGTTATTTTTTGATTTTTATAAAATAGTTGAAAAATAACTCGAATTCTCAATTTTTATGATAAAAAAAAATTAAAAATTTTATCTACACTTCATTACCTTTCCATATATATGCCCTTTAATGAAATAGGCCTCCCGATCAAAAAATATTTCAATTCAACATTTTTTCTGATTTTGATGATAAAAGTTGTAAATAACTTGTATTTAAAAGTTGAAGAATAGCTCTTATCTAAAATTTTTATCATTAAAATTTAAAATAAGAGTTAAAAATAATTTTATAAATAAAAATTGGAAATCAAAATGTATCCTGTTGTTGGATAGTCCTTCCAAAAATAGCATATGTGAAATTTTTTTAATGTCCCTGTCATTTTTTTTGTACTTGATTTTGACTCGACTCATTACTCTAATTTGCAATTCCTGATTTTTACATAATAAAACCTAATTTTTTAAAACATTGTATATGCAAATATTGTAATTTTTTTCCTTATTAATCGATGTCGCAACGTTTTTAAAATCTTATAAAACATTTTCAGCCTAATTTAAAGTACTACGTTAAATAAGGCTTATATTAGCACTTGAGTCCTGCACTTATGGCATTAATATCAAGTACTTAACAAGCCATTAAAAACGTAAAGAAGAAATGCTGCTAAAATCGAGCTAAAAGAATCAATGATGACCAATTAGCAGTAACGTTCTAAGGAGCTTCCATGAGCGTGTTGCATGGCAAAAATAATTAACGCATCAGTGGCAAGAACAGAGCTAAAGGAGCAGGAGCAGGAGCCGGGACAAGAAGCAGCAGCTTCCTTCAGGTCAACGTGGGGCTTCATGAGAGAGGGTCATAATTAATTTTCCATTTTTTTTCCTGCTTTAGGGAACCTGAAGCTGAAGCTGACCAGCAGCTGGCAGAAAGATGAGCAAAATCAGCAGCACAAAGGTTGCCCAGACAACGGGCTAAGCAGCAGTTACTATAGATGAAAGAAAATGCGATTAAAGTCAACATGAAAGTTTTATACTCTACCCTCAACTATTGATAACAATATGACAAAGTTTTTGTTTAACACAGCAACTGAGAATGCTAATTATTTAAAGTTTGATAAACTTGTAGAAATTTCAATTTATTGTTTCTATTTCAAGTACTTGCTTTCAACTTGACAGCAAACTGTTGAAGCCCACTGTGTCTGCCTGCCAATTAACGCTCACAAAGCGTGCAACAATAATTATGAAGAGAGGTAGTGAGAGGTGGAGAGGGAAGGGGAAAGCACTTACCTGTGCTGATATTCGACCCTTCTTCAGTCGCGTGAGATCCGTGTGACTCCACTGACTGCGAGCCCAGGGCGCAACGTTGCGCAAATCCTCATCAAAGCTGGATAGAGAGAAAAAAAGAGAAAAGTTTGTTTAAAATATTAATTGCATTTGCGAATGTTGTAAACATTTGAGCAACTGTTGATAAATAAAAAGAATCTGCTCACTTGAAGTCATTGAGTTTGTTATGCAGGAACTTGCGTATATTCCAGGGTAAATCGTTATGCCCATCGATTAAAGGCACTTGATCCAGGAGCTGAACAGCAACGCGAAGGCGCTCCTCAAATGGTGCACCTAACAGAGAGAGGAAGAGAGAGAGAGTCATAAAAGTGAGTTAGCAACAGCTACTAACTAACTTAGATGCATTAACACGACACAAAGACACCAAGTCGAGAGGCATTTTGAGCTTTGCCTACGTGTCGTATGCGTTATGGTAATTGATTTATTGTCTAGGGGTAAGTATGACCAGGAGAATGGCAGCTAAACTGGTTGGAAGCTACTCACTTGCTGCAACACGTAGCGCTAGGGGCACAGCAACACTGGCAGCGCCAATTATCAAGAGTATTGAGCTCACAGCCAGCCAATGCTTGGCTGCATCGAAGCCTGGCCATGTTGCGTTACGTATACGTAGCGTGCGCCAAGAACAAAACCAGAGACCAGGCAAGGCAGCAACCATGGCAAAAGCATCAGCATTCATGATGTCCAGCAGCATCGATTGTTGTAGTTGTTGTTGATGTTTTTATTGGCAGTTCAATGCCAAGTCGTTTGTTGTACAGGCAGCAGGAGGCAAGCATCATCATCATCATCATCATCATCGTCGGTTGTCGATTGTTGGTTGTTCGGTTGTTTTGTGTTGCATTTTGTGTGTGTGCAAATTGCCGTGACAGTGGCATTGATTACAGCAACAGCAACAACAACAGCAGACAGAAGCATGAATGAAACGAATAATAAGGGAATATGGTTAGTTAAACGCTGAAATTGAATTGCTTAGTTGGTTTTAGCAAAGGGCACTTAACATAAAAGCAAACGAAAAGTAAAGTATGAAATGTGTGCAGAATGTAAACAGAATTCCCATGTTCAATTGCAAAATCTCATTATTCGAACTCGTATCAATTCTAATTGCTAGCCAAAGTTGATTATGCAACTGCTTTGCAATGGGGTAGCAAATAAGTCAAGTGAGACGGTAAACTATAGTAGCTGGTAGTATGTAAAGCAATCCGTCTGATTGCATAGCTTTCTGTCTTTACTTCTTTCTCGCTCCGACTCGAGAGTGAATTACCGTTAAGTAAGTTGCAAGCGAAAAGCATGTGCAACGCTGCTGGCCACCAAATGCTGCTGTAACTAAAGCCAGCTGAGCTGAACTGAACCGAGTTGAGTTACGTTGCATTGAGTTGCGTTGAGTTGCGGGCAGGCATCAGCATCAGCGATTTGCATAAATTTAACATGACAGGAGGACAACGTCCGCCACGCAGTTTTTGGCGGAGCATCATCCTAACGAACTGCAGTTGGCCAGAGAGAGAGACTGATGCACGCAACTCCCTTGCCACACTTGCACTTGCCACATGCCTCGCAGTTGCACGTTGAGTACGTGATGAGAACGCTGAAAACGTTAGACGGGGCATTGGCAACGTTTAACATTAAGCGGCCATGTTAGTACGAGTACATGGGGCGCAATCAAACGGCTAACGACTAAATAGAATTGTGCCCATGGGGGCTGCCCTCAGTTGCCGTTAGTTTGCCCGAGTTTATTGCCCGGGCAGGTGCAATGTCAGGTAAGCAGAAAACCAGGGTTACTGCACACTCGGCCCAATCCAAACGGACTGCAACTGATTGCAGCGCACTCTCCTGGCCTTTGATTAGTAGAGGTCCTTTGGGATGGAGACAGACAATCAGATTTATAAGAATTGCTACACTGCAGTTTTGCTGAGAACAAATTAAGCTGCACTAAACATATTTTCTATGAAAATATTTATTTTATTTGCACTTTAATTAGTTACTAGAAAATCAAGAAATCGTAAGATAATTTCGAAATTAGATTTTTATATTCCCAACATAAATTTTAGAATAATTGATTCGGACTTTTCTAATTTAAATTTATACGAATTTATATAATGATGTATGATTATGTATGTGTTGTATTTTGAAATTTGCAATAAGTGCTAATATTAAATTTGTTTAATTCAAAAAATATTTATTAAAATAAAATTTATTTGAAACTAATATCCTTGAAATATATTTGACAGATAAAGAAATTTGTGCATTTTTTAATATTAAAAGTGACCTTTATATTTTATAAGTTAAAAAGATTATTTTTGATTTTTTTTTAATAATTGCAAAATTTTTAGATTTTTCTTGATTTTTTTAGTCGTAATCATTAAATAATTGGGCAAAATTTAAAATAATTGTAATTTAATCATTATTTCGACTTTTAAACAAAAATAATCGTATTACTAATGACTATGATCAATAATCATTACTTAACAGGTAGGAGTATAACTAAACAATATTAGCGGACTTTAGATGCAAATACGAGTATAATAATGCAATTTGGATTTCTTAACAAATAGTATATTTAGGCTCAGCTAATAATCTTTAGTTTCTCAAATAATTTTTTCAAAATGGTGACCTTTATATTTTATAAGCAAAGAATATTAGCCGACTTTAGATATGTGAATTTACGAGTATTTTTTTTTGTATATAACATGTATTTAGACTCGACTAATTCCCTTTAGTTATTTTAAATAAATCTTTTAAAAATGTAGAAATCTATTTACAATTTGTGATATAACGTATTTTGATTTTGCAGCCCTTGTGAACTTACGGAATGAGTTGGTGCCCGAACTGGACGAGCCGCGACTGGGGCACTGTCGATGCTTCCAGGGCATGATGCTCGTGACGCTCGAGTGCAGCTGGTGATGTTTCTGCGGCGTGGCGGGAATGGCGCCACCCGGGCCGACAGATGATGCAACATGGTGCAGCAGCGAGTGTGCCACATCGTGCGCATGATAATGATGTGAGTGTGGATGTGAATGCGAATGTGGATGTGGATGGGAATGTGACTGGGAAAGGGAATGTGACTCTTTGAGCATTCCGCCGCTGTTGGCACTGTCGAATGAATTCATGGTGAAACTGGATGAGGCCAGCGCCGATGATTGCTGCATTTTCTGATACGGCACGCGGCAGCCGTTGCCATCAATATCAACCAAATTGCCAAAGCTGCGACTGTTCATGGGCAGAGTCCAGTCCATGCTGTTCGTGTGAAAGATGTGCGCCTCTTGGCCCAACTGCTGCAGCACGCCAAGACTCTGCTTGGAGTCCTTGAGATGCTCCTGTGGCAGTGGCAACTGTTGCTGCTGCTGATTGCTGGGAAAATTGAGCAGCGATTGGGAGAAGCAGCGGCAACGTTGCTGCTGAAAGTGCGCCAGTTGCTGCTGCTGATGCTGCTTCTGCAGGTAGCGACTGTAGTGGGCCAGATGACGCGCATAATCGCTGCTCGGCCCGATGGTGTTGTACTTGCTCATCACAGGAGCAACAGTTGCTGCCGTTCCAGTTCCAGTTGCAGTTCCAGTTGCTGCTAAAGTCGCTGTTGTTGCTGGCACAAAGCACAAGCTGGGATCCGATTTTTGCGAGTGCGGTGTAAAGATGTTGTCCTCCTCGTGTGCAGCAAAGGGCGGGGATTTATGCTTTATAAATTGTGGCTTGTTGTGGGCGTGGCCAGTTGCCTGGCACAGATCTGGCTTGACGCTATTGCTGTTGCTGCTGCTGTTGCTGTTGCTGATGGTGCACTTCAGCAATGTTGCAGCACATTCATCCAGCGCTGTCTTGGTGCAATCCTCGAGCAGATCGCTGCTGCACAATTGCGCCATTCCCATGCCCAAATTGTTATTATTGTTGTTGTTGATGTTGCTGTTGCCACTTGGCAGTTGCTGTTGCTGTTGTTGCAGCTGCTGCAGCAGTCGCAGGCTGCGCATGCTGCCGTTGCGCTTGAGGGTTGGCGGTGGCGGCACTGGCGGTATGACATCCACATCCGACAAGCTGGGCGTGTCACTCTGCAAGTAAAAGGAGAACAAGAGGAAGAAGAGGCGGCATAAGAACAAGGCAACAAACAAATTGATAACCCGCAGCTGTTGCGAAAGGGGGAAACAATATTAAATCAATCGACATGGGCAACTTCCGGCAGCACGACAACAGATGAGATGAGTGCGCCCAGGGGAACAGCTTAAGCTTTAAGCAAACGCCTTTAACTTTACTCAGATTTATATCAAAATGTTGGAGTAGGTTCGGTTCGTTAGCTCGAGCTTTAGATATAGATTTAAATTTAGTTTGCTAACAGGTTTATTTAACCCCTTAACCTAAGGTTTTGGTTCGAGCCTTGGTGCACTTAAATATAAAAAACATTGATACTGTTTCCCTTTTTCTTTAATTTTTTAATAATTTAAATTATTTAATTTTATGATTTGAACACTATGTACTTGTTATTCTATGAATCTAAAATTAATATTTATTTAATTAACTTTATTTTGAATCGAAACTTTTATTTAAGAAAGTGGTTTGAATCGGGTTTGGGTTTTTTGTAAATAAATACAATAATTTAAGTAAATAATTTCAGAGATTCTGTTCCAAGCTGGATTACAGACTTGACTTAAATATTTACAGAAATCCGTTCAAATCAAGTTTCGACATAAAATCAATTCGTAGAGTCAAATTTATTTTAACATAAATAAACGAAAACAATTTGGATTAACTAAGAACTGCTTGCGTGGTATCCTGCAGTCGAGCACTGTTTAATTGAGTATCTTTATCCTAAGATCACTTCCCTGACTTATTAAATATCGCTCCATTCAATTTGGCGGCATTTCACAAATTCCTTTGAGCAATATTCAATCTACTTTGGCCACAAACCCTTCAAAAAACTCGCTATACATTTGCAAATTGGCGGAATTGTCTAGGAAGAGATTTAGAGAGCAACACATGCGTTTTTAGCTGGCCTTTGGCAACATGAAATTTAATTATGCCTTAGACACAAAGCACACAAACACACACATAAGTACACTTATGCACACACTCAGACACACACAGACAGGGAAGCTTAAAAGAAGTGCGAATAGGGAAAGAAAAAGGTTTATCCTTGGCCAGAGCTCAGTTCACAGTTTCTCCCGGTTATTCGAATAGCTGGAATTGTCCGGTTTTGACCAGTTGCCGAGCTTCCAGTTAGCCATCTAAGTGCGCAGTGCGCTGTGAGCATCCTAATTGAATTTGCTACGGTCAGGCAATCTAATAATCGTCTTCATCGCCATCATCATCATCATCGCCAGGCATCATCATAAACTTCATCAAGCTCAGACCGACGGAGGGACGGACGGACGGAGGGACGAACGGTCGCCCCGGGGATTTGAAATTGAATTCAGTTACGGGAAATACATTTGCATTGATTTGCTTTTTATTTTTATGCGTCTGGCCGAAAACGAAACGCATTGACATTAATAAAAATTTCCTTTGAATTTTGATTGCTTTATGTTGTCCCTTATCGGTCTCTCTCTCTCTCTCTCTCTCTCTCCTTCCTCACACCTAATATTCACTTATGCATAGCTTGTTATTGTTGTCGCCTGCCTTGTCCCGTGTCCTTGCTGATTATTATTTTTATTATTTACTTATTCTTACTCTGGGCCCCTTAACATGTTCGGTCGTGTCCTTTCGTGTCCTGTCGCGTCCGCTGCTTAAGTGGAAATTGAAAATTCTCATATTTTCATACTTTCATTACACGGCGATGGTAATTTTCTTCGCCTGTCACGGGCTAAACTTAAATAATTTATGCAAATATTTTGCGGTGTCGTCTGCCCTTCCCTGCCCTCGTCTCGGCCTGGCCAATTCGGTTTCGACTCTGATTTAATAAGGCCAAGCTTATAGTCCCCTCCCCCCCCCTTTACAGTCTTGAGTTTCTTCTGGGTAATTATTTCGAGGGGAGTCGTTTTTTGTTTTCAATATGCATATAACTAGCTACTTTAAGTCTTCACTCTTCAGAGTTTTAAATTAGTTGGCAACTAATCAAAATTTCAATATTGAGCACAACTTTTTATATTACGAGTGTGTGCAAAAGGAGCCTGACTTGAAAAATAATGTTTATAAATGCATGATACATATAAATAAAAAATCAAACTACTTTATTAAATAAATAAATATAAATATGTTGAATAAATAATTTAAATTGAATAAATATTATTTAAACAGTATTTTTCACAAATGTACATTCAACTACGAGGTATCTGGTAGTCGTACCCTCTTTCTCTCACTCTCTCTCTGTCTCCCTCTCGCTCTCGTTGTATATTTTTCATTTCTTTGTTATCCCCTGATAGCGACGACACGAAATTTTCCAAGTTTTCACTAATTAAAGGCAGACAGCAAAAGGTCCCAGGCATCATAAATACACTTGCATATGCACTTTGAACTCTTTCTCTCTCCCTCTCTCTCTCTCTCCCTCTCCCTCTTTTCCTGATTCTCACGTCTCGTAAGTATGCTTAAAGTAGGATCCATTCTTGCGTATATGCATATATACTCGTATGCATAATTCCCCCGGGCTGTTAGTTAACTGCGCCCCAAAGTATGCAACAGAATGCAACAACGCATGCAACAGTATGCTGCATATGAATATGCTTATTTGGCGTTTATGCCACAAATTGGACGCCATGTTTATGAGCTGCGGGGCGGTGTGGGGTAGCGTGATAGACGGCGGGACGGACGGACGGGCAACCACAGGACGCGGCTAACCGCAGCTAGTTGCGTTTTTGAGCATTAAATTGCTTGATATATTGTTGGCAAACCCCTTATAGTATCATATACCCTTCATATTTATTTTCTTTTCTCTTTCATGTTTCTTTTTTTTTTTTTACAAATCTCCCGCGACTTTTAGCTTAGCTTTCGCATTTTGCAGTTTTCAGTCTTCAGATTTTGCTTTGCATTCTGCATGCATTTTTCGCTCGTTTGAATTATGCGCGTCTTTGTCTCCCATCTTAAATTTCATAATGCCCATTTTATAATAATTTTTCGTCTACTTTGCTGCAATTTTGTGCAATCTTTTACCATAATTTATATAAGTGTCTCTGTAACTATGTGTGCGTGTGCATGTTCATGTGTGTGTGAGCATTCATCTCTCTTATTTTATTTTTTCAACTTTCTTGCTACAGTTAACGATATTTTTGCAGCTCAGCGTTTCAAATATGCTTACAGTGCCGTCCATGTGAGTGTGCATGCATGTGTGTGTGTAAGTGTGTGTGTGTGTGTGTGCGTGTGTGTATGCGTGTAATGTTGAATTATGGCAGTTTTGTAGTTTGCGAAAAACTTTTTACGCTCGTCCTTTGTAGCTGTTGCTCCGAGTTCCTCCGAGTTCCCCTCATTTCCTCCGGAGTAACCCAAGAGTTGCTCCGGGTTCCTTTTCCATTTTTTTAATTCTACGAGTACAGACTGCTCTGCTTGGGTATTTAGTTAAATGTTCGTAAAATTGAGTGTTGGCTACATTTTAGTTGAAGTTATTCGTCCTCCATCCGCTCATCAGTATTGCCTTTAATCGATTTACCAAAGGCAATGAGCAAAAACTTTTATAAATGCTCAACTTTCTTTCACTTTTATTTTATTTAATTTTTTCTGATTTTATTTTACTCTTGTTATTGTTGTTATTTTTGGGGAGAGTGTTGTAATTATCCAAGCGTCCAGCTTTACGACTTTATCAATGGCCATTTGGTTAGACTGAAGTTTTAATTATATCAGAGGAAACTTTGTTAAGGACACGGCAATAAAAAGTATAATTGAGTGTAAAAACTACAAAAATTACACGTACGTCATGTGGCTCAAGTGAGAGCTATTGAAATGCAAGTGGGAGTGGAGTGCAGCTTTCAAAAGTTGAAATTTAATGACAATTACATATATATGAGATATACACTCAGACCAACATATATTCGTAAACACTTTTTTTGACTTTAACAGCAATGTAAGTCAAATCTTCACAGTAAAAAATATATATTTAAATGATGAAAAACTTTCTTAAACCCATTGAGTACCCATTAAAAATTTTAAATATAAAAAAGGTTATTTTTAAACTTTTTTCCTCGATTTTTTACAAAAAATATATTGATGCAAAAAAATCTTCAAACTATTCATAGAGTGACTGTAAAAAGTGTACATTTTCAAAAATCACTTCGCTAGTATTTTTTATAATTTATTAAAATCCTAAAAATTATTAATGGGTTAAGGAAAGTTTAGCATAATTTAAACGCAAATTAAACGACCTTTGCAAATTTATTTTTTTTACTGTAACTTGACTTACATACCCATTAAAGTTAAAAAAGTATATACGAATTAATGTTGGTCTGAGTGTAGTTTAAAGTAATTTTAAACGGTAATAAAATTACTCATTCTGAGAAGTAGTTTACGTAAGTAGCTGTCAATACTCGAAAGAATTTCTTATATTTTAATAATTCAATAATCTTTATATATTTTTGCTTGTATAAAACATAAATTTTTAAACATAACTGTGCCTCAATTGTTGCCCTGATCTGTCATGAATCTATGGGCATTGTTTGTCTGGTAGATTTGCATCAGTTGGGCTCTTCATTCAGCGTTAGTTGACTGCGCTGTCACATAAATTGCGCATACGTCACGTGGCCCCGCATAGGCAACAAGCCGTTGATGAATTTAAAGCCGAGGCTTGCAGTCAGCTTGAAACAACTAAATGGCGCTAAATGCAATGCATGGCGTAAATAAAAAGCTAAACGACGCTACTAAATAACGAGTATATTTGCCATTTCTAGAGTTTGATCCTAGGCAGCTTCCGCTTGGAGAGGCGCCCACGCATGCAACCAAATTGTAGCCGCAGTTGCAACAACTGCAAACTGGAGCAGCACACACACACACACACATACATACGAAGTTCCTTTACCCTCCAGTGCAAACGCATACATCAAATGTGTCAAAGAGATTTGTTATGCATGACAGCGGACTCTGGACCGGGAACGGGACCGGGCAAATAAGTAGAGAGAGAATCACATAGAGAGAAAAAGGCCAGAGATAAAGTGAACAAGGAGATGGTGGCGGAGGCCATTTGTTCGTAATTGAAGTTCCGCTCCGAGCTGCGTGCTAATTGTGACAAATGGCTGCCAACTCAAAGGATGCTCGACAATTTTAAAGCAGCGTCCCTACCATCGAGGTCACGTTTCAAGGTCGACGCGATGGAATTTTAATTAAAAAACCTTCAGGTAACTGTGGTAGCAAATAGAAAGACATTGGCTTTGGTGCATCATGCAATGCTTTATTTAACCGAAGCATATCCAAACTTCTTCAAAAATTAGTTGATGGTATCGGTATGTGGTGAGTAAGCCGCTTTCTACCTGACATCAAATGGGGGAGGGGAGGGGTTAATATGCCTAACACAGATGTCGTTTCCCTGAGAGAGTTGAAGTGCCCTATATGAGGTTGGTTTTCTTCAAGACTGTTAAGAATTCGTCGCGGCTCACTTCACCATCGCCATCCAGATCGGCCTCGTCGATCATTTCCTGCAGCTCCTCGTCGGTGAGATTCTCGCCCAGCTCGGTGGCCACTCGCTTCAGATTGTCGAATGTGATGCGACCGGTGCGATCGTCGTCGAAGAACGAGAAGGCCTTCATCAGGTCCTGTTTGGTATCCTTTTCGGCCATTTTCAGACGCATCAAGGTCAGAAAGTCATTGAACGCAATGCGTCCCGTTCTGTCCCTGTCGATCTCGTCCATCATATTCTTAATCTCCTCCTTGTTCGGCTCGAAGCCCAAAGCGCGAATTGCCACCCTCAGTTCCTTGACCTCTATGAAGCCGGTGCATTCCGTATCGAACAGGTCGAAGGCCTTCTTAATGTCAACCTTCTGCTCCAGCGACAGGTCAAAGGTCGGCAAATTGCGCTTGTGCTTCAGCTTCTTATTCTTTGTCATCGAGCCCGATCCGATTGTGGCCGACGAGACGGCTCTGCTCAGTTCGGCCGAATCCATACTTTGTCCTTTTCCCTTTCCAAGTATGTATATTGTGTTCACGAAACAAAATTACAAACGATCCAACAAAAATAGAACAAATCCCTTATGTGTTATTATTTGTCACCTTCCTGCTGGTCCTCAATTCTGAATTCTGTTTTCTTTTTTTTATATTTTTACTTTTTCTGTATGTAATTGGGAAAAAAAAATTTATTTTGGAATGTGTAGTTGTTTCCACTCCTTACAATCGGAGACTGATCGTGTGTGGGAATTTCTATTTAGTTGTTGAGATTTACAGCAACTCGGAGATCGTGGCTTGCTTTGATTCAACAGGTTTCATTTAGAGTTTGAATATACTCACATTAAATATTTTATATTTAATTTTTTACCCTCGGAGAATCTTGAAAACAGGAGCATTATATTATTGCCAATGCATGTCCAAGTCTAATAGACTATAAAAAATAGATTCAACTTTAAATTTGGCACACAAATATTTAACAGAAATCCCAAATAAAATTGTGCAGACTCTAATTGGTCAAATATTTGCTTCTTTTTGACTAAAAATTCCATCACTAATACATAATTAATTAAGATGCAATGGAACAATCTTTCTTTTTTAAGTGTAAAACAAGGAATGGTTTTTTATTTGTTTATACTTCATTTTCTAATTTTTGTGGCACCAACATTTGGTAGAAGGTCAAAGAAAAGCTTGAGGTGAATTAATTAAAGTAATAAACACATCTGATGAATATTTAGCCCTCAGTTGTCATTAGATGAACTCAATGTAAACTTATCTCATTAACAGCCCATAAACTCAAATTCCCTTACATTATGCGCATTTAATTCCTTAATATTATTCTCGAAAAATAATATAAAAGTTATATAAACAATTTTGTAAAAACTGACAATGAATATTTAAGCATGTGTCAAGAACTCAGACTATCAAAGGTGAAACTAAAGCAGAGAAACTGAGGCGGACAGACGGACATGTGACAGGCAGCAGAATTCAGGTGCCATGTGGCAGATGCCGAGGTGTCAGTCAAGGCTTTGTTGTTGCCGCTGCTGCTGCTACGTGCCGCGAATTGTTTGCCTATCACATTTGCCTGCAACAGGCCAAAACAAATGCGCGGCACGTGCCCCAAGCAGGGGTGGAAGGGAGAAGGGTAGAAGGAAAACGGAGGTGTGCAGCTCACGGATGCTGCTCATGATTCCAATTACATAATAAACATAAGCTCAACTCACCTGCAGCTCAGCGGCGACCAGCGAAGTCAGCGACAACTTGCGATTTCGCTCGCGCTCCAGTCTCATGAGAATCTGTGCGTTCTGCTCACAGGTGTAGGTGTGCGTCTTGCGACGCCGCTCCAGGCTGTACTCGTAGAGCGGACGCGCTGCGTCCGGCTGCAGCTGCGCCTCGTCGCCGGCGTCGCAGCTGCACAGCGACTGGTTGCTGCGTCCCTTGGCCCGCTTCAGCGAGCCGCGATGCGAGGTCGAGAAGGAGGTGGAGAAGG